>OAMR01000214.1:1907079-1926398 GCA_900205405.1 Echinochloa crus-galli
GTGGGCCGGGCGGCGCGCCCCGCGCCCGGTCCTCCTCGCGGCGGACGACGACGGCGTCCGCGGCGGGCCCGGCTCCGCGGACGACGGCGGCGTGGGCCGCTCCAGGAGCCTCACGGACGACGACCTCGAGGAGCTCAAGGGCTGCGCCGACCTGGGATTCGGCTTCAGCTACGACGAGATCCCCGAGCTCCGCGGCACGCTCCCGGCGCTCGAGCTCTGCTACTCCATGACCCAGCGCCTCGGCCTCGACGACAGGCACCACCACCAAGCCGACTCCGACGCCGCCACGCCGCCCGTCACCAACTGGAAGATCTCCAGCCCCGGTGAGCGAGCACCCGTGCCAGGCTTGGCTTCCTTCCCTTCTATCCCTCCATGGTCACCGGAGAATTTTAACCCAACTTGTCCACATCAAGATGGAATCTTTTCTCGTCACGGAACCAAAAACGCGCTCAGTCCGGACGATTTGCTCGCTCTCTTGTTAATTTGTCGGCATGCATATTTCTTACCCCATTCCTCTGGATCATCTATCGCAGGCGACAGCCCGGACGAGGTGAAGGCGCGGCTCAAGTACTGGGCGCAGGCGGTGGCGTGCACCGTCCGCCTCTGCAGCTGATCGATCTCATCAGCTAGCGCCGCCCGGCCGGCGAGCACCACCACCACGCCGCAGCCAGAAGAATGAAACGATCGCCGACGACAACCAAATGACCGATCGATCGACCAAGCAACAGGCTGGCATCCCGCTAGCTGGACGATGAACTGATCAGATCGCGATGGAACGGAAGCGATCGGCGATAGGCGCTAGCTGCCGCGGCGACGATGATTGCAGATGGGTGGGAGGCTCTGGTTTGGTTTGGTTGGTTGCTGCTGGGCGACTTGATCCAGCTGAGCGACTTGCTGCCTCTGCCTAGTTGCCAACCCAGTGCCCAGCCAATCTCTCCGGACATTCAATAAACAATTCGTAGTAGTAGTAATAATAATCCAAATAATGTTCAGAGTAGCTGATTAATGTACTACTGTAGATCAAATTGGGGGGATCAGACAGACATTAGTGTGAATAAATAAATTGATGGATCCCAATCTTCTTGTTGCTGTTGTTAATCATTGGTGGCCACAGCTAGCTGTCTGCTCCATCTGCTGTTCTTAATCATTGGTACCTGTTTGTGCTGCTTGATTTACCTTTCTTATTAATCCTTCTCCACTGCCTGCGCTTGTTTATTTAATTAGTCTCCTGGTGCGAAGATTTGCGGCTGCGCTTTGACCAGAATCGCCACTGCTACTAGTATTTGATTCAGAGGAAAACACATGCCATCATGTGCTCTGCCGTTTCTCAAGTTTTTTTTAGAGAATTTTTAGGGTGCTTGAGAATTTTAAGAGCCATTGATGGGTCAAAATCTAACGGCTAAAAAATAAAAAGAACCAGTTTTAGGGAACTGGAACCAAAAATGTGGACCAGGAACTAATTTTGCAGAGGGTATATTGGTCTTTCTGTTTAATACGTCAAGGCTACGTATGATCGATCAGTGCAAATGCCCGATGGCCCGTCTCCACCCGGCATAGCTGCCGATGGCGCGTCTCCGCTCGGGCTCGGCATAGCTGCCGATGGCCGGTCTTCGTCCGGCATAGCTTGGTGCACAGCCGACGCCAACGCATCTTCCTTGTCCTTAGGCCCTTGCATTGGGCGTCGTTGCATACACGATCGACTGCTCCTGCTGGAGTCTCGTTCGGCCGGCGATGTCTCTCCAAGTGGGCCCTTCTTGCCGCGGACGCCGCTGCCGAAGCTGTAGGATCACCACCGTACCGGAAGCGGGCGGCGGACGATCACCGCCGTGGCTCGGCACCACCGGAAGGGACCGCAAAGCCGTACAGCGCCGCCGGCGAGGAATCGAGGATCCCTGGGCACCCCCTGGCCAAGGGGCAACTGAGCGGCGAGGATCCGTGTCTGTCACGAGCGTCGCCTACGGAGAATAACCGCATGACGTCCGCGTGAGGAAGAAGCACAACTGCATGCGTCAGCAAGATTATATTTGGAAAGAAAAGGACGATTATGCCCTTAATCATCCCTAATTACGACGGAACCAGGTGCTTGCGGATCTTTTTTTAATCGACGGTTCGCAAAAATTCTAGACAGAGGAACCGGCTGGTTCCCTCCAAGCACTGTAACAAGCCTCTCTTTTTTTAAATGCATTTCCAGCTCCGTTCCAAGGATTCCAAACCAGATACCACCTGGACTGGAAGCAGTAGCCAGCAGGAACACTGAACTATGACAACATGACAATTTCTACTACATCGGTTCCATGTGAGCCGTCAAGCAATTAAGGGGAGTTGTCTTTTTCTTTTGTCCTGTTGCAATGCATATGCTGTGGGGTTTTATCTCGAAACTGCTGAAAAAATACATATAAAAGAGAAAATGAGGGAAAGTTTCTGTGTTTTATTTTGTAACAAACACAAACTTTTGAGGTTGGGCATCTTTATTTTTTTTTTGTTCCACTAACTAGTAAGCAAAACAAAACAAGTGAACAGTTTCAAAGGCCGAAAATATATATGAAAAAAGGGCACCACTTGTTTGAGCTGATTTGCCGCCGGGTCCTTCGCCGGTTACCATTGGTAGCTCGCTTCTATGCTGATCCAAAAAATCAGGCGAACACAGATCGAGCGCCAGAAAGGACGCACAACCATGGATTCCGATCGGAGGAAGACGGCAGCTCCATGCATTCATTCATGAATCATGGTGCCTTGACTCCTTGAGTTCCGGCCGTCGGTTTGCATGCATGCATGCATGCGCCACTGCATCTTCACATGAACACTGTGAGAGTGAGAGTGTGTGGCCAGGCCTTTGCCATCAGCCCACCCACCATATGTGTCTGCTTCAGCCTCACTGTTCGTCACATGAGTTCTCTCGTGCACCCTCATCATGCGTGCCCGATGATTTCGATCTTCTCTCCTGATCATTGTGCTAGCTTATTAGCTTAGCTTGCTACCTGCCAAACGGCAGGAGATAGTGGTTGGTTATCTTACCCTTTCTAGTCTCTAGCTGCCGACATGGTCAGTCAGACCGGGCTCTACTACCAGCAGTGCCCATGGTAAACTAGCTGCTCGTGTTATTACTAGTAAATAAATAGTATGTGCATGCAGTAACCCCATGGGAATGGGATCTTAGTTTGTTGTTTTAGTGAAAAGAGAGCACACCTGTCCCTGATGCGCTGTCCAGACAACGTTGATCGATGTGGCTTGTGGCCTGTTCTGGACGACAGTGCAGGCAAGGCCAGACGGCCGTTTCCATTGCAGAAAATGAGGCAATTGACAACCACACACCCAGATAGATGCCTGTCAGATGTTGGATTGATCGATCACAAGGCTGGCATTACCTAGAACATCAATCAATGAGCCTGAAAACCTCCAAATCGATCGACAGACCATACTGCACGCACTAGAGGCCGGTAGTACGTTGTTCATTCACGCATCAAGGCTAGCTGGCCGCTTATTAATTTCTCTGCATATATATACGGAGTAGCTACTACTACCGTGTGGGGTGTCCTGTCTGATGATGGGCTGTGCCTGTGCAGCAGGCCGGGACAAAATGGAAACACACCACATTGTGGGAGCAGGCGGTGTTGGCCACATTCAGATTCAGATTTCAGGAGCAGTAGTTGTGGTCGGATGGATGAGATGACATGGCGTTTCGAGTGATTTTGGCCCTCCGATCGAGCACGTACTGTACGTGTTGCTCCGGCGAGCTGCCGGATCTCCATGGAATCCGGCGGACCACATCTCACGTCGTCGTCGTCCCTGCTGCTCTTGCTCGAGCTCGACAGGTCCAGCAGAGGCCCAGATGTGGACGTGGCATCTACCTCTCTGCACTGCATCCATAATTCAGGAGAGGACGCCTGCTGCGTAGTGTAGGCTCCTGTTTCAGAAAACTTGAACGTATGTTCATGATCGTCGCGCGTGCGAGCATGGTGTTCGTATGTGATGCACACGCTTGTATGATATGTAGCTAAAAAATATTCTCTTTAAAACTTCTTTTCTGGATTCGTTTCGTTTCAGAAAGTTATGTACCCAATCAAAAGAATCAAATGCATGGGACCATTCATAGTAGTGGCGAAACGGAACGCAAAGATTCATTCATGATGTAAGGTCACTGTCGCCAAGGTTTTGCCAAAGCTGTACAAATAGCTGCGGCTACAAGCCAGTCAGTCACATGGCCGCGTTGCTCTTCGATCTCTTTGTAGATTACAAGTAGTTCGTTGGGAATAGTGTACACCGATCTAGTTGGGAGGTCATATATAGGGCGAATTGATTGATTTATCATATATGTTATTTGTTGCTCTTAGTTATTGGCATAGTTGTGCTTGATCTATCTGCAGTTTGCGCTTTGACTAAAACAAAACCAAACCTCTGTTAGATTCAGACAAAAAGAAATGCAAATCATGTGCCATACATGATTCAGTACTGGTAGCAGTAGTCAGATTTCAGGGCCGGGCTTTGAATATGACAGTTACCTTTGGTAGTCAGTTCCATGTGAATTCTGTCCTACAAAGTGAGTATCTTTTCTTTTTGAACAAATATAAAACTCCGAGAAATGAGACGTGCAGGTGAAGGGTACGTATCTTCAGCTAACTCTGCCAATCCGTTTCACCTGGAGGCTGGAAATCAAACACAACGGCATCGGCCTTCGGTTAAAAAGAACAGAGGTAGGGAGGGAGGAGCCGTTTCCATGATTTACTGAGAAAAACTACCGGGCTCCTGCCGGTGACCATGCCCAGTACTCAACTCCACCGTTTCACCTGATTCAGCGCCAGTTTCATCTTCGCCGGTTAGCCTTCTCCGATCAGGCGAAACAGCAGAGAAATTGCGGAAATGAATTGATTTTTGACGGTCTCATGCTTTCCGCCCACAGTTTCGTTAGACCACTACTGCAGTTTCACATGAACACTGTGAGTGCGTGTGTGAGGCTGAGGCCGTCGTCAGTTGCAAGTACGGTTGCTGCTGGCCACACGAATTCGCGTGCCTTCCGCAGCTGATCATAGTGTCCTCAGATGGAATTAATCATCGTACGTGCAAGGCCAATCATTAATCCGACGGTGCCTACAGGCGCGCCCTGCTTCTTCGCTGACATGGGCTGCTATATGGAGTATCACCCAGGGTAATATTTCTTCCTGCTTCTAGTTATGCAGGAAGCCCATGACACACTTGCTGTCTAATGAGAGAACAATGTCACTTCTTACTGTCAGCATCACAAATGCTAAGAGCTACAGTGTAATGAATGTATAAACTTATTGGATCGAGTTCCCTCAAAAAAAATTTAAAAAAAAGTTCCCTAAAAAAAACTTATTGGATCGATCGAACAATATGGTAAATAAGTGAAATTCTGGTTGTACATACACTGAATTAGCAACTGCATGTACCCGTGGCTGCAATGTCGGGCAGGGACAAGAAGGAAACACACCACCTTTGTGATTGCAGGAGGAGCAGGTGCGTGTGGATCGGTGGCCCTCAAGCACTGTGGCTCCGGCGCCATGTTGGATCTCAATAGCAATAGGATCTCAAATCTCATGGACCACGTACACGTACACCTACAGGCCGCATCTGCTTTGCTTGCTACCTCTCGATCGGTCCATCCTTACATCTCTCCAGATCCAGGCAATGGTGCCATCCAACGTCGATTTTCTGTACCTAATTTAAAATGCACATAATTTTCTGTTCAAAAATCTGTTCAAAAACATTTAACTTAACATTATTTTAGAAAAAAAATCTTGAGGAATACTACACGGATCATATTTCGACATTCTTCTTATTTTGAACTAGGGAATAACAGGATGCACTGGGCTAATCTGATCAACGGTTAGCGGTGATTCTCCAAAAAAAAAGATAGTGGTGGCTGTACGGAGATTTTAGTTAGGTGGGCCGTCGGTTGGTCTGCTGGTCTAGTGGATGGCTTCTGGCCCGGAGGACTTTATGTTAGCTGTCCAATTTCTCCTAAAAAAAATTGAGACCCTCGTGGCAAAATTCTCTTATTGTTTTAGTCCATATATCAGTAAAATGATCATGAAGTAAACCGTTATAAGTCAAACTTATTCATAAATAATTGGATCTTATGAAATTATTTTCAAACTTAACAACAATAAGAATATTCAAACTTATTCATAAATATATAATTAGATCTTATTCATAAATAAGTTTGAACAACCTTCAGCTTAACTTGACCCCACCGTGAATATAGAACCAGAGCAGGTTGTTCTTCTATCTTAATAACAGTTGCCAACCGATCTCAAAAAAAAAAACAGTTGCCAACCTTAGGAAGTAGAAGATGGTGATCACTGACCAGTAGCTCTCATCCTCTGTGTCCTCTTGTTATTTGAGTGGCCAAACAAGCATTACCTAATTACCCAAACAGCAAATGCCGGCGTACATATTGCCCTTAGTTATTTGCCTGTCCAATTAAACAGCATTAGCATCTGACATATCGCAACATATGGCAGAGGACGGTGACGTCTTAAATCACTGGGATCACTCGTTATAATCGACCACCAATGGATCAATGGCATATAGATCGAGAGAGGATCTTGTGTGTTCTCCAACTCAGAACCTGTGCGTGTGGATAACGCCAGAAGATTATTCTGTATCAAGATTATCTTACCTTTCTGCTAGCAAAGTCAAAATGATGTACGATTCCTAAAAAGTAGCATTGTCACAACATGTATAATCTGTGGATGCAGGCCAAGCAAATAAAGATACCAGCTGTGATACATCCCTTCACTAGTAGTGGGTTGTAGTGCAGGGAATGATGTCTTTCAGGGACTAGTGTGATAGCTATGCAACACCATTTCCTGTTCAGGTGAAGTGCGCCTGAGGCCATGCCACACTGCGGTGGTTCGCCACAAAAAAAAGTTTCCTATAGCTTTTATGAATGAAGATTTAGTTGGTAGAACTATTCTTTAATAAAATGTGGATAAATCTCGATAAAGGACAAATTATCAGTGTTTGCTTGGTACCTCATCCAAACTGAAATTTGTTTGCTTGGCATGCAGCAAGTGAACTTATAGCAGTCAGGCAGATTGCTGAGGGGTCAACACAATTAGCAATCTAGTTATATAAATGCAATTGTAAACATATAATATGTAATGCCCCAATTCACAGCTATGGTGTCTGCCTATGTGGTTTCTTGTGTTGGTTTATTAAGAATAGCCCACCACTACAAGAGAGTTTAGATATAGGCTAGGATAAATTTATAAGCTTAGATAACAATAGCGCCATTCGTTTAATATTTTAGTCGAAGCGAGGACCAAGATGCAAGTGTTGCGCGATATGCATATGCGAGGCAGTCTTATTTATGGTGGACGTACTAGGCTAAAAAGTTGAGTTTGGAATCTGTATGTCATAGTTTTTCTATAGAAGATGATGCAAACTGTTGGACAAACTTATCATATTCCGAGTCTTGTAGCATCGTACCGAGCTAGTTAACTACCTAGGATCTGGCACATTCGCCTACCCCGACATTCGATGAGCCAATGGTGGCCAGGACCACGCAACTGTGACCTTTTAGGTTCAACGGGAATTTCAGTGAGAAATCATTTGCAGATTGATATATAACTGCTAGTTCCTGATAAAGTGAGCATAACTATTCAGGGGTCTTACATGGTGTCTAGTCGCTCTCAAACAAAAGACTAATGATGACATATATAATAGCCATACAAGTAGGATCGCAGCACATTTACTGGATAAGTCTTGAACAAATAGTATGGATATTGGATCACTCAATAACGAAAATGATGAATGATGCACAAGTGTCATTTCAGAAAGCCTTTCTAGAACGTACTGGAGAGCTGCATATTGATGCATTAGGATAAATTTTTTATCAGATTTATATTAATTAGAAATCCAGTGGTGTCAATATGTTTGATTCTCTCATGTTACCTTTGCAAAAGATGAAGACTCATGGTCTAATTTCACTTGCGCATGGATAATTAGCTTTATTATTAGATACGGACTGCACCAAAAAAAAAAGAACCTGAACACTGCTACTTACCTCCAGTCCTCTATTCATTAATTGGCATGGAAGTTCCATTCACTTTCTTTTGTACTGTACCTTTTGCGGGTAATCATGTAATTAGTTCGTTGGATCAATAAAAAACAAAATGGACAAACTGCCGGCCATTAGGTTTGAATAAAATGATATCCACTCCACAGCAGAATAAGGGCGTACCCAGTGCCGTAGGCTTCCCGCACCGTGCGGGGTCTGGGGAAGGGTTGTAATAGCGCCCAAACCTTACCCGCACAAATGTGCAGAGGCTGGGGCTTGAACCCGGGACCTTCCGGTTACAGACGGTAGGCTCTACCGCTTCACCAAGCCCGCCCTTCACTCCACAGCAGAATCATTATGAAAATTTATGAAGAGGGGCTCTTCTGCTAAGAGGTAAGCCATGGTGACAGTACATTATATTCGGCAATGAAATATCATCTACTAGGTAACAACTCAGTGTTGATTGTATACTACTCCCAGTTGTGTTTAAGTAACACTGCCGGCCCTCTGGTCCTGGATGCATAATGCATTGACCGTTTACCTACTATGTATTTGCTCTAGTACAACTCAATCAAAGAGATCAAAATACAACTGAATTTAACGTGACCAATATATAGTGTCCTGTTTGTGCACCTATAGAACTATTCACTTTATCCACAACTAATATGCAGAAACATGTCTGTGCACATGGACCTTCAAGTGCAGATGCTGCAATAATGCCAACGAGCATATGGGCAGTAGAGAAATAACAACTCACACAAATTTCATAATATAAATGTAACAGAGAAATAAAAAAGAGTTTTTCATGATCGAATTGATTATGTTTTCTACTTAGTTGATATGATATATTAATAAATACTTTGTAGAGTGATGACAAAGCTGACTATGGACTGAAAATTTGCTTGTAGAAGAAATTTCTGTGTCGACTATTTGTATAAGCCAACGATAGCTCCAAATTATCATTGATACATATGGTTTCTATATGCTTGCATATTCATCCATAGGGCAAAATCGGATATATAGAGCCTCTAGCCCTCTAAAAGAAAAGAAAAAAAAGGACATGTAGCTCATTTTGGCTTTGGCTCCTGTGAGGAATACTGGTCATAAAGGCCCAAAAATTGCTACCAGGAGAGGATGTTCTAACTTTGGGGCGGCCCCAATTATGTGAAGAAGACAATCTTAGTATCTAACTATGCATATGACAAAGTAGTGCTCCAAAGGTATCAATCAAATCGATCACATGATCAATTATTATCTGGGATACAATCACACAAACATCCTTTAGAAATCAAACGTGTCATGATCATGGGGGAAAAGCCAGCACCATATGATCGAGATTATTTTACCAACTAGCAGCCCCCTATGTCCACAAAAACAGTGTAACAGGTTGCTCACGTTTCACGGCTATAAAAAGCACTTGTTGCTGGCAAAGATCATAAGGAGAGTGACACACTCAAAATCAAGAGAGCTTGGTCGATCATCAAGTGAAGTCTTGTTGGCTAGCTTGCAATAGGTGCTGAGAGCAATGGCTTTGCAAGGCCTCGTAGACTGGAAGGGACGGCCGGTTAACCCAAAGCGGCATGGTGGGGTGAAAGCCACCATGTTCATCTACTGTAAGTAATAACACCATCGTCCTTCTGGTCTTTTTTTTTACAGGATACCGCATCTAGTGAAATTTGGGTTAACCTTCCACACATGAAAACCAACGGTCCGAGTCCGTTTAATTGTACCAGCAGACCATATCCCCCAATTTGAAATTTTCAATAAATCACTTCTAAAACTAATTGGGAAAATTGTTTTCCTTTCTCAAACTCTTGAATAACGACTTCTGTAAGCTACATCATTTTCACAACAATCAGAAGTGAACATGCATGCGGATAATTAAGTAAAGAGTAGAATGCATGCTGATGAATCTGTTGTCACACTCTTTTTGCAGTCCTTGTTGTGATGACAAACATTGGAAACATCCCGATGCTGTTGAACGTTGTGAGCTACTTGCATGGAAAGATGCATATGGGCATCGCTGACGCCTCCACCACCGCCACTAACTTCTTCGGCGCAATCTGCGTCTTCACCTTCTTCGGCGCCTTCATCTCTGACTCCTACATCAAACGCTTCTACACCATCCTTCTCTTCGCCCCAATCGAGATTCTTGTGAGTATACTATATATCATAAACATATATATGTCAGATTACAAATCATTCGTTCGATCAACTGTTTGGTCAGCTTAATTTGAAGTTGTTGCCATGGACGACGTACAGGGTTACATGCTGCTAGCATGCCAAGCACACTTCCCGTCGCTGCACCCGCCGCCGTGCGACGCCGGCGAGTGCACGGCGGTGAGCGGCCGGGACCTGAGCCTACTCACGCTGGGCCTGTACGTGATCCCGCTGGGCGAGGCGCTCGTCGGCGCCGTCGTCCTCCTCGCCGGCCTGCCACTCTACCGGCACCAGAAGCCCGGCCACGGGGAGCCCCTCACGAGAATCCTTCAGGTACATGCGTCAGATCATTTCGAATTAGAGAATACTTGATAAGATTTTCATGTCAAAATTGTTGCACCATTTTTCAGATATAAAAAATGGAGCGTTGTGCTATTTTGTTGATTGATTTTTTTTTTATGTGTGTGTGATGCACAGGTCTTTGTGGCTGCTTTTAGGAAGAGGAATCTTTTGGTGCCTGAGAATTTGATGGAGATGCATGGGGCCTCTGAAGGAACAGGCACCAGCATCGAAGTGCTAGAGAGGACTTCAGGCTTCAAGTAAGTGGGCTTGTTGTCCACTTGTCCGTTCTCTACAAAACTATTTACCGGCCAAAATAGTACTCCCTCTATTCCAAAATATACCTATAAAAAACTAGTAATATTAATGAAACTTAAAATAAACTTGTGTTAATGCCGGCCTTGTCATACTACTCTCTATCAGAAAATCTCAATGCAACATCAAGAGCAGTAAACACATTATATTTAGGCATGAGGATAATTTATTTACCTTTTGTTTTTGGATTATATGTTGGTATCTCTTGATCGCCGCTGGTGCCTAACTTTTCATTCCCATATTAATTACTGTGTCACATAATGAAAGGTTCCTTGACAAGGCAGCCGTGGACGACGGCGGCGACAGAGGGCCATGGTCGCTGTGCACGGTGACGCAGGTGGAGGAGGCCAAGATCATCCTCCGCATGCTCCCCGTCTTCGTCAGCTCCGTCTTCGGCTACCTCCCGATCCCGCTCCTCCTCACCTTCACCGTGCAGCAGGGCGGGACCATGGACACCCGCCTCGGAAGCACCCACATCCACATCCCGCCGGCGAGCCTGTTCGTGATCCCGATCGTGTTCCAGATGCTCATCCTGGTGGCCTACGACCGCGCCGCGGTGCCGTGGCTCCGTCGCGCCACGGGGTACGCCGGCGGCGTCACGCACCTGCAGCGCATCGGCGCCGGGTTCGCGTCCAACGTCGTGGCGCTCGCCGTGGCCGCCGCGGTGGAGTCCCGCCGTAGGGGTCGGGGCGGCGCCGCCGCGGCGGAGATGTCGGTGTTCTGGCTGACGCCGCAGTTCTTCCTACTGGGCGTGATGGACGTCACCTCCTTCGTCGGCCTGCTCGAGTTCTTCTCCAGCGAGGCCTCCGCCGGCATGAAGTCCATCGGCGGCGCCGTCTTCTTCTGCATCCTCGGCGTCGCGTCGTGGCTCGGGAGCTTCCTCATCCGGGTCGTCAACCGCGCCACCGCGCGCCGCGGCGGTGGCACCGGGTGGCTCGACGGCGCGGACCTCGACGCCGGCCGGCTCGATCTCTTCTACTGGCTCCTGGCGCTCTTCGGATTGGTCTCCTTGGTCCTCTACCTCTTGTGCGCATGGAGGTACACGTACAGGCATGATCCAAGGATGCAATCTTCGATGGAGAATGACAGGGTGTCGCCGGCGTCCATGAAGCAAGACGAGGTCTGACGCCGATGAACTTGATGTGTCTCAGAGTCTCAGACCGAGACGAGTCCTGAAACTACATACATACAGATTATACATGTGCCGGCCCCTCTAGTCAGGATTAGTTGTCGTTTCATGAAGCAATTAAGCTGAGGTCGTATCGTTTCACCAAATAAGTAAGCCGCCGGCCCTCTAGTCAAGATTAGCTGTCGTTTCAGACAATCAATCAAACTGGGCTGCACTTATTAGTTATGGTTTGATGTAATAAACGTCAACTAATCTTAACTCGAGAGGGAGTAAGGCATGGCTTGTGAGAGGAGTTTCATCACCATGAAACACTTTTGACACAATTATCTAGTTTTTGATTTAGGTAATCGTGTAGTGAAACTTTGCACTGAGACTAGCTAAGTGTAGGATAAGCTCGTGAGAAAACTCACTCGTGGTTGAGGATTTACACACTACAGTACGCCCTTTCATCGGGTGCAATTAAGATGCAGAAGAATTCATATAAAGAGAGTAAGAGACTCGCCATTTAACGCACCGCTGTAGTGCATCAACGCATCAACTCTTGTTATTACACCGCTGAATCATTCAACGCATCACTGTAGTGTAGTTAGAAACTCGCCATTTCCAAAAACCATACTTTTGATTGTAGATGAAGTTGAGCCAAACAATAGGCCGTTGTATGTTGATGAAGTTCTAGTTGGGCTTTTGTTTTGATCTTGAGGTGTTTCACTACACCCAAATCCATCGTCCTGTTTTCTTTCGACTCTACAAGAGGAGAACACCGCCCCCCGCGTCGCTCCCGTAGGCGACTCGGGGGCGCCCTCACCGCGCCGCCGCCGGCCGGCCCTCCTGAAAGCGGCGGCGGCCAGCAGCGACCGGCAAGGCGGCCGGCAAGGTCGGAGGTGGCTGCGGCGCGCGCGGGGCAGCGAGCGCGAGGACGCCGGCCGGATGCGTGGCAGCGGCGGCCGGGCAGGAGTGCCTTCTAGCAGCGACCGGCAAGCGGTCGGCCTGCGCACAGCTCCAGGGCCAGGCGCGCGTGGCCCGCGGCAGCAACCGGCAAGGCAGGGGTGGCCTGGTGTGGGCCGCGGGGACGTGCGGAGCGGCGGCCTGCCGAGGAGGAGATACGGCGCACGACAGCGGAGGCGTGATGCGGGCGGCGCGGCTCGGCGGCCGCGGGCGCGTGAGGCGGCCGATGAGGGGCTTTGTGGACAGGCAGGCATGCTTGTGTACAGCCGTGGGAGGAGGTCGGCGCATCGTCAGGGCGCATCGCCCGGGCGCGAGGACGGTGACAGGGATACGAGGCTTCGGCGGCGGGCTGAGTGGCGAACGCGTGTGGTAGGGGTTCGGCACTCCGGGCGAAAGCCCTTACCAAATTTTCTGGTGGATGACGGCGGCGCCTTCGGGCGTCGCTCTCCCTGTTGAGGGCATCATTTGAGAGTCGCAACCCTGACGCACGAGGTCTCTGGGTGAAAACCCGGTCCAGGTTCTGGACGAGCGACGGCGGCGCCTATGGGCGTCGTGACCTCCTTGGAGGCGTCGTCTCTAGAGACACCGTTTGACCGGCGGTATGTCTGGCCTACCGCTTGCGACTGCTCTGGCTGGTGGTGACAAATCTGTCAAAGGGAACGCGTGTTGGGGGTTGTCTACCTCACGCCAAGACGTCTGCTTTCCTGTTAGTGGTCGGAGGTCATCTCTGGCGGTTGTTCGGCTGCTTGCAGCGTCTCGCGGCGCCTGGTATTGCGTGGCAACCCCAGCGCGGTGCGGGACAACGTTGAAGGACGGCGCTTGCGGCGACGACAACCGGAGATGACTTGGCTCGCAGCGGATCGTGGCGGTTCATTCAGCATGGCTGAACCTATCCGGTACGGTACAACGTCGGAAGAAGGCGCGGACGACTTTATCGGCCTTCTGGCTAGAGGGCGGCGTCTTCGTGCGAGGGGGAAGCAACGTGATGATTTCGAACCACGGCAGTGGTCCGGCGGCTTGGTTTAGTTCCCGGAGGGGGCGGGGCACCTCTTCTTGCTGCTTAGACGGCAATTCCTGAGACGAGTCCGGAGCGTGGAGTCGTGTGGTGGGTTGGGTCCCCACACAAGGGAGAGGCGTGCTGAGTGGCGGGTTGGAGGTCCCTGCGCACGCGACTGAGGCGTCCAACGGCGGAAGTGGCGAGGCCCCCGCAAGTTTGGGTTGCTCCGGACTTGGTGTTTTCATGCCGTCGGGCGGCCGGTTTGGGTGCAGTAGCACGGCGGCGTTGGGTCCTGCATGGCAGTGGCCTTTTGGTGCGATGATGTCTGCCCCTTCAGCTCATCTATCGACGCTGGGGTACTTCTGAGGTTCGATAACCGCTTGATTGCGTTTTGTGGGTGGAAGCTGCGGGGGTGTTTGTCTCCTCTGTCGTCGTTGTGAGTGGAGTTTGGCCGTGTTGATGTCCCAATCCAACCGGTTAGTGAGTATAGTTGAGCGGTAACCCGTGTTGACATCCCAATCCAACCGGGCGAGTTGTTGTTGTTTTCTTTTTTCTTTTTGTTACCTGCCTACGGCCTCCCAGGGTCATAGTCTTGTGTTTTTTTCTGCTATATTAATAGAAACGCACTCGTCGAGTGCCGCTCGTTCAAAAAAAAATCCATCGTCCTTCAACAATAGGATTAAGATTTTTTTATACTGGGAAATAATATTTACTACAATATTAACCACCAAAACTCATCTTGGCCACAAAATAATAAGCAAAGATGCTTCTATTTATTATAAACAAACATGTAAGAAATTATGAATATTTACCGGCAAAAATCCCAAGATAGTTTGAAGCAGACGTTAGCGTATTATAAGACGGTATGCCTAAGAAAGCCTGATTTGTTTTCTAAAATTAGTGGTGCCCAAGACTATTAAATGATTCCATTATTGGGTAGCAAAATCAGGCCAAAGTCAGGTTGCCAGTTCATTTTGTATCTGAAAAAATATATTCTTTATTTTTTTGCCACTTCATTTTTCGGCTTGTGGGAAGGAAGATTTTTTTAGGCCACAAATTAAACTGCTGCCCAGTTCCCACCAGAGTAACGTGAAGGCCGCCCACGCCTCTAGTGGATTTTTTTTTTTGAGAAAACGCCTCTAGTGGAGTTTCAAGGCTGGTGAACCTTCATTTTAGGGCCGTTCTAGGCTCTCGGAGTTGGGCTTTGCGCCATGGAGTGCGGGCCGGGCAAATTAAATTTGCTTGGGTCTAGAAAAAGTAACACACTTCAAAGCAACAATTTGAATAGCATCTCTGGAGGGGAAACATATTGCACAAAAGTTTTATAAATAATTTATCAAAAATACATAACTTCTGTGATGATGGCCTGGTGAGACACTTCACTTAACACTCTGGTGTATCCAAATCAATCATGTGATGATTTGGTGATCAGCAGCCTCAAAATTATTTGAGGCACAATTACAAAGATATTTGAGTCAATACAAGTCGATATCATGAGAGAAAAATCAGTACGTGCTCAGCTTCGTTTGACCGTTTGTGTGGCAGTTTCCTTCCACAAATGTAGTGACGGGTGTTGCTCAGCTTCCATGTGGCTATAAAAAGGCACTATACTAGTTGAAGCCGTACTTTAGTTGCTTGCAAAGATAGGCAAGTGCTCAAGTGAGTGGCACCGAAATCAGGAGATCCTTAGTTTAGCAAGCCCGTGTGATAGGTGTTGGGACACCTAAATATATAATATGGCTTTACAAGGCCTTGTAGACGGGAGAGGACGCCCGGTTGACAAAAAGAAGCATGGTGGAGTGAAAGCCAGCATGTTCATCCACTGTAAGTAGCAACATTGATCTTCATCTACTCATTTAAAAGGTGAGAGTTTCATTTCATACTGAACTCTAGATTGTTGACAAACATGTTCCAATGTGTCACAGTTCTCATTGTGATGGTAAGTGTAGCAACTATACCCATGCTATTCAACCTAGTGAGCTACCTGAATGGTACGATGCACATGGGTGTCAAGGATGCCTCCACCACCTCCACAAACTTCTTCGGCGCGTTCTGTTTCTTCTCCTTCCTTGGCGCCTTCATCTCTGATTCCTACATCAGTCGCTTCTACACTATCCTCATATTCGCTCCCATCGAGATCATGGCAAGTATTATCTTCTCCTAATAAAGGGAAAAGTCTATTTTACAACCTTCAACTATCACAAGAGTCTGATTTTCAACCTTAAACTACAAAACCGGATAACAAAGACCATCCAACTGTCAAAACCGTGCAAATTTAGACCTTTGGATGGTTTTGAAGGTGGTTTTCTATTTTGTTGAAATTAAAAATATTCAAATTTAAACTAAAAATTCATAAGTAATTCATTTTAAGTCAAAAAAATACAAAATTGGTCTCAAAAGTTTTCTAAAAATGTAACCTATCTATTGTCACTATATTTACCAGTTAATCGGATCCATTTTTTTTCATGTTTATAGTATTTGGTTGCTTATAGTTATGCCTATCATTTTTGAATAATTAAGATTCAAATAGAGCAATAATAGATAGGTTAGATTTTTAGAATTTTTTTGATATTAGTTTCATATTTTTCTGATTTAAGATGAATTAGTTTTGATTTTTTAGATCTAATTGGATTTTTTAAATTTTTTTACAAAATACAAAACCACCTTCGAAACCACCATAGGGGCTAAATTTGCACGGTTTTAACAGATCAATGGCCTTTGTCATCCGGTTTTGTAGTTCAAGGTTGAAAATCAGACTCTTGTGATAGTTGAAGGTTGTAAAATGGACTTTCCCCCCTAATAAACGATAAGTAGTACCAAAACTAGTTCACTACTCTTGGTAAATATTCCATCATCAATAACAAATTACATGAGAAACTAGACAAGCTCTCTCTCAAACTTTTGAAATTTTTTGGCTAATATTACCTTACAAAATATATATGTTGATTGAAAGAATGAAACTATAGTCGAGTTCTCTTGGATCTAATGTAAGTTTATAAAATAGCAATACTAAGCCCCCGGGTAAACTCATTAACACGGTTTAGTCCTTAATTCCCATGGGCAGGGGTACATACTCCTAGCATGCCAAGCACATTTCCCGTCACTGCACCCGGCGCCATGCGACATGATCAACAACCCCAACGAGTGCACTCCGGTGAGCGGCCGGAACCTGAGCTTGCTCACCCTGGGCCTATAGTTGGTCCCCATCGGCGAGAGCTCACTGCGAGCATGCGCGGCGGCGCTGGGCAGCGACCAGTTCGACGGCGACGATCCCACGGAGCTTCCCGGGAAGATTAGCTTCTTCAACTGGTACGAATTCTGCATATCGCTGGGAGGGTTCCTTGGCATCGTCTTCCTCGTGTGGGCGCAGGACAGCAAGGGATGGGGCCTCGGCTTCGCGCTCCCTGCCCTCATGGTGCTCGTCGGCACGGTCGCCGTCGCCGCCGGCTCGCCGTTCTACCGGCACCAGAAGAAACCCACCGGGAGCCCCCTCACGAGAATCCTTCAGGTACAAAATTCCTCGCCACCGATCGTGAGATTTTGTCGTGAACTGCAGGTACATACAAATTGTGATCATCGATTTTAGCTAATTTGTGTGTGGATGATATTGTTACAGGTTTTCGTGGCGGCATTTAGGAAGAGGAAGCTACCAGTGCCTGAGAATCTGATGGAGATGCACCAAGTCACTGATGGCACAGGCACGAGCGTTGAATTTCTTCAGAGAACTACAGGCTTCAAGTAAGAGGGCTTTCTTGCTTGTCCGATTCTAACTTATACGCAACTGTACTGAGAGAATAGACAGAGACTGTTATTGGCTTCTAGTAAGGGCGGCTTAACTTCTTGAGTGATTTTAAAATAAGTTAAGATTTGAGACTTAGCATATATACTTGTATATTATTTTCCTTCCAAGGTTCCTTGACAAGGCGGCGGTGGACGACGGCGACAGGCGGCGGTGGTCGCTGTGCACGGTGACACAGGTGGAAGAGGCCAAGATCATCCTCCGCATGCTGCCCGTCTTCCTCAGCTCCGTCCTCGCCTACATCCCCTTCTCGCTGCTCCTCTCCCTCACCGTGCAGCAGGGCGGCACCATGGACACCCGCCTCGGCGGCGCCATCAGCATCCCGCCGGGGAGCCTCTTCGCCGTCCCCATCGTCTTCCAGATGCTCATCATCGCCGCGTACGACCGCGCCGTCGTGCCGTGGCTGCGCCGCGCGACGGGCTACGCCGGCGGCGTCACGCACCTGCAGCGCGTCGGCGTCGGGTTCGCGTCCAGCGCCGTGGCGCTCGCCACCGCCGCCGCGGTCGAGGGCCGCCGCCGCAGTCGCGCTCGGGCCGCGGCCGCGGTGGCCATGTCGGCGTTCTGGCTGACGCCGCAGTACTTCTTCATCAGCGTCCTGGACGTCACCTCCTACGTTGGCCTGCTCGAGTTCTTCTCCAGCGAGGCGTCGGCGGGGATGAAGTCCATCGGCAGCTCCGTCGTCTTCTGCATCAGCGGCGTCGGGGCATGGCTGGGGAGCTTGCTCATACAGGTGGTCAACCGCGCCACCGTGGCGCACGGCGGCGGAGGCCATGGGTGGCTCGACGGAGCTAGCCTCAACGCCAGCCGCCTCGATCTCTTCTACTGGCTGCTCGCCGTGCTCGAGTTCTTGTCCTTCTTTCTCTACTTGCTGTGCGCGTGGAAGTACACCTATAGACATGACCCAAGGATGCCAAGCACAATGTCAATGGATGACGATAAGGTGTCGCCTGCGTCAACGAAGCAGGCCACGGTTGATGGCGACATACCTGTATTCTAAACGGCCGGGTCCCAAGACTTGAATTTTCATTTTCTACCATGATAGAAGATCCTATATAGTTCTGTTGTAACTGAGACCAATGGTTAAGTATACATGGGGCTATAGATGGCCAAACGGGCCGTGCCGGCACTACACGACACTAGCACTATTTGGCACGGCACTAAGTGGCATGGTTGATTAGCCGTGCCATGCCGCCTAGTGCCGCCGTGCCGAACTCTTGGCCCAAGCACGACACTATGGCCAGTCGCTAGTGCCGTGCCATGCCAATGGCACTATAGTGCCCGTGCCGGCACTGGAAACCAATCGAATCAAGAAGCAAATCTACAAAATCATATACTTCTTCACAAAAATCATCAAACTTCATGAATCCATCACATAAACATACACACACATCCAAATCCATGAAAAAATGATTCCCAGTGTAGAGCCCCTAAGCCCCGTCGGTGATGTCGCAGCTCCGGTGGCGGCGACGGTCGGCAGCTCCAAGCACCCGGCCAGCGCCATGGATCTTGGCCTGGACCCCGGCCAGCGGCGGATCCAGGATGCCCACTAGAGGCGGCGGCCGTGCGCCTGTCTCTTATACGGCTGCGGCGGTATAAGAGACAGTCACTATGTTTC
>OAMR01000214.1:1942472-1957427 GCA_900205405.1 Echinochloa crus-galli
GAAGCAGTCCCCGGTTGATGCCAAGGTTTCCACGCCTGTGTCGATGAAGCAGTCCCCGGTTGATGCTGATATTCATCATGTATCCTAATATAAACGGCTCCCAATGCAAGTGTAATAATTTATCATGGTTGATATAACTTTAATTGCACCAAATAAGCAATCGCCAGCAAATCGCATTTAACAACTAATTAGTAGTTAAATTACACATGATGGACTCAAACCCTGGTAATGGTTCGCCTCAGGCAATGGAACCAGAACCTAAATAATGTGTGAGCCCATGCGAGATCAAGTTACAAGAAAAAAGAATGAATGATATAATTAAATTACCAAAAAATTACAAATCAATGAAAGTAATAGCTTTGAGGGGATTAATTGGAAATAAAAAATAATATGCCATCGAAAAAATGAAAAAAATCACGTTACATAGATACAAACAAAAATTATGTAATGATTATAAAGAAAATAAAAAAGGAAATAAAAATATAATGAAAAGAGAAGAAAAGAGAAAAGAAGTGAAAGGGTCTCTAGTCCACTGGTGCCCAAAGAGAAAAGAGAAAAGAAGTGAACACAGCAAGTATACCCATGTCAAGGATGCCACCACCACCTCCACACAAACGTTTTTCACGTGCTCAGTTTCAGGACCATCAGTGGTGCCTTTGTCTCTGATTGGTCCATCAAGTGCATCTAGACCATCCCCATATTCGCCCTAGCTCATTGAGATCACGAGACAAGCTAGTATATATTACACTAATGGATAAATAGTGTACCACATCTAGTTTACGCTCTCGGTAAATATTCCCATCGATTACAAATGCATGCATGAGATATAGACAAGCTTTCATTCAAACTTTTTCAAATTATGACTAATGTTATTTAAAAATACATATTTGGAAATCGATATTGCAGTAGACTCTAGCTTGTCTTGCATGCAATTTAATTTTATGATACCGTATATCTCTAGGAATGTTCTTTGGTCACGTTTTTCATGTGTGGGTGTAGGATAAGCACTACGGGAAATCTCCTATATATCGAGTGTCTAAGTCTTTGCCGAGTGGCCCAGAGGAGACACTCGGCTACATGAATCATTTGCCGAGTGTCAGACATAAATCCACTCGGGAAAGGCTCTGTTAGCATTAACAGACGGCCGCGAACGTCGCCGTGCCGGCCGCGGCCGTCTTTTAGTGCTTTATTTTGCCGAGTGTTAGCTCTTGCACTCGGCAAAGCCTTTGCCGAGTGCCCGACAGAAGACACTCGGGAAAGGGCATGTTTGCCGATACTAGCTATGTCGAGTCGGCTTTGCCGAGTGTTACATGCACTCGGCAAACCTCGGGTTTCCCGTAGTGAAGGAGGATATGTATGGTGCCTTGGCTTCCCTCTCACGTTCATCATCCACCATCTCGAGATGTGGACAAACTTGATGGAGTTCTTGTAAACAGCAGGTACAACGTTTTGTTTTTCTTTGCCAATTTAATTAGTCGCATAGTACAGGTTTTGGTGGGAGAAAGCTAAGCTACCACTGCCTGATCGAGAATCTGATGGAGATGTGCTGAGGTCATTGACGGTACATGCACGAACATGAATTTATAGACACAACAGAGCTAGCTATTCGCTTATTTGCACAGTGATGCAAGCTAGGGTTGGCCTACTTTCCGTTCTGGCTGCTCGATCCTCTCCCTCACCGTACGTACGTGCAGCACGGCGCAACTATGGACACCAGGCTCGACGCCATCAACATCCCATCGTTTTCCAGAAGCTCACATCGTGGCATCGCACCTCATCTTGTTTGTCTCTCTTGCCGCCTTAACCTATTCTACTGACTTGTCGCTACTTGTGCTCGTGTCTCCATCTTTCTCTACTTGTTCGTATTCCGTGCATGGAAATAAACCTATAGAACATATATAATGCAGGTCACAATGGATGACGATTGATGTAGATAAGGTGTGTCATATGACGGCATTTCTGTATTCTAAATAGGTCCAACAATTAACTTGCAAAATTTCTACCATGGTATGTGCCACTTGGATCGGAATTCATCAACATATACACTGGTCCCATGGTGGAATAACGTATATTTCTTTCTGAAGTGGCCGATTAGTACTCAAAGTATATATGGGGCTCAGTCACAAAAGACACAACAACGTACTGTATGACGGAAGTACTCATATACCTTGACAGAAAACGTATGCTGTACTCACCTTTATAATCATAGGTATACATTTCAATTATTCATACTTATGGCCTCAATCCTCAACCTATTAGTCGTCGTGCATAATTATGGCTCAACTCTATATCCCTTAATTTTCAGATTCCCAGAACAAATTTACATTCCTTTTGTCTTGGTACTAGAAAACAGTGTAACATACTCTACATAGGACAAGGTTACATTGAGAGGTATATATCTGAATAAATCATGTGATGATTTGGTGACAGCACACGCTCAAATTATTTGGAGGCACAGTTACAAAGATAGGTTAGTAAATTAGAGTCCACATCAAGAGAGAAAAACCAGCACTATATAGTTGCTCATCTTCGACGGCTATAAAAAGGGACTAGTTCAAGACTTCAAGCCATATACGTGTTGCTTGCAAAGGCAGGCAAGAGCTCAAGTGAGCGACACCAGCAAGCCTTGTGACAGGTGTTGGGACACTGAAATCTATGGCTTTGCAAGGCCTTGTAGACTGGAGGGGGCGGCCGGTTAACAAAAAGAGGCATGGTGGAGTGAAAGCCAGCTTGTTCGTCCACTGTGAGTAATGCAACTATATTAATTGATCCTCATCTATACGTTTTTAAAAGGTAAGAGGATTATTTAATACTAAACTCTAGACTGTTGACACACGTTCCTTTGTGTTTGCAGTTCTCGTTGTAATGGCAAATATAGCAAATTTACCCATGCTATTCAACCTAGTGAGCTACTTGCTTGGGACGATGCACATGGACGTCAAGGAAGCCTCCACCACCGCCACGAACTTTTTTGGCGCTTTCTGTTTCTTCTCCATCCTTGGTGCCTTCATCTCTGATTCATACATCAATCGCTTCTACACCATCCTCATCTTCGCCCCATTGGAGATCATGGCAAGTAACTTACGCTAAAGCTAGGATAAATAGTACCGCATCTAGTTTACACTCTCGGTAAAAATATTCCCATCAATCACAAATCCATGAGATATATGTACAGCTTTTGGTGAAGCTTAAATATTGCGCTCCTTTTATTTTTAAAGAATATAATGTTTAATTAGGACAAGCTCATTATTAATTTATTTCAACTAACCTGTCCTAAACATATATTTTAATTTTAAAAGAGTGATTCGCGTAAATTCGTGGTTGAGACAGTTAATTTGGTCCTTTTGCCATGGGGGCATGCAGGGGTACGTTCTCCTAGCATGCCAAGCACACTTCCCGTCGCTGCACCCGCCGCCGTGCGACATGATCAACAACCCCAGCGAGTGCACTCCGGTGAGCGGCCGGAACAAGAGCTTGCTCATGCTGGGCCTATACTTGGTCCCCATCGGCGAGAGCTCGATGCGCGCATGCGCGGCGGCGCTGGGCGGCGACCAGTTCGACGACGACGACCCGGCTGAGCTGCACGGCAAGGTCAGCTTCTTCAACTGGTTCGCCTTCTGCCTCTCGCTGGGAGGCTTCGTGGGGCTCGTCTTCGTGGTGTGGCTGCAGGACAACAAGGGATGGAGCCTCGGCTTCACGGTCGCTTCGGTCATTGAGCTCGTCGGCGTCGTCGGCGTGTGCGTCGGCTTGCCATTCTACCGGCACCGGAAGCCCACTGGGAGCCCTGTCACCAGAATCCTTCAGGTATACATCATCATCCGTCTCGTCGCGATGTGATCGAACTTAAAGGAATTCTGCAGGTACAACGGTTTATTATTTTTTATTAATTTTATGTGGACATTATTATTACAGGTTTTCGTGGCGGCGTTTAGGAAAAGGAGGCTACCACTGCCTGAGAATGTGATGGAATCTATAGAGAGACCTGCTGGGTTTAGGTAAGGGTTGGCTTCAATTTCTCGTGCGATCCACTATCATATACTACGCAACTGGGTGTACATTTCATTCATTACATTTTGCTTCCAATTAATTAGGTTCCTCGAGAAAGCCGCGGTGGATGACGGCGGCGACAAAGGGCCATGGTCGCTGTGCACGGTGACGCAGGTTGAAGAGGCCAAGATCATCATCCGCATGATCCCCGTCTTCCTGAGCTCCATCCTCGCCTACATCCCCTTGTCGCTGCTCCTCTCCCTGACCGTGCAGCAGGGCGCGATCATGGACACCCGCCTCGGCGGCATCAGGATCCCGCCGGGGAGCCTCTTCATCGTCGCCGTCCTCTTCCAGATGCTCTTCCTGGTGCTGTACGACCGCGCCGTCGTGCCGTGGCTCCGCCGCGCCACGGGCTACGCCGGCGGCGTCAGGCACCTGCAGCGCGTCGGCGTCGGCTTCGTCTCCAGCGCCGCCGCGCTCGCCACGGCCGCCGTGGTCGAGGGCTACCGCCGGCGGCGCGCCCTGGCCGGCGACCCGCCGTCGTCGGCGTTCCTGCTGACGCCGCAGTTCTTCGCCATCGGCGTCATGGACGTCACCTCCTTCGTCGGCCTGCTCGAGTTCTTCTCCAGCGAGGCGTCGCCGGGGATGAAGTCCATCGGCAGCTCCGTCCTCTTCTGCGTTCTCGGCATTGGGTCATGGCTGGGGAGCTTGCTCATACGGGTGGTGAACGGCGCCACCAAGCACCGGAGCGGAGGCCATGGATGGCTCGACGGAGCTAGCCTCAACGCCAGCCGCCTCGATCTCTTCTACTGGCTGCTCGCCTTGCTAGGGCTCGTCGCCTTCTTCCTCTACATGCTGTGCGCGTGGACCTACACCTATAGACATGATACCAGGATGCAAACCACCATGGATGACGAGAAGGTTTCGACGCCTGCGTCAACGAAGCAGTCCCCGGTTGATGCCAAGGTTTCGACGCCTGCGTCAATGAAGCAGTCCCCGGTTGATGCCAAGGTTTCCACGCCTGTGTCGATGAAGCAGTCCCCGGTTGATGCTGATATTCATCATGTATCCTAATATAAACGGCTCCCAATGCAAGTGTAATAATTTATCATGGTTGATATAACTTTAATTGCACCAAATAAGCAATCGCCAGCAAATCGCATTTAACAACTAATTAGTGGTTAAATTACACATGATGGACTCAAACCCTGGTAATGGTTCGCCTCAGGCAATGGAACCAGAACCCTTTGCAGCCAACGAGTCAGCAAGCAAGCAAGCCGACGCAGCGAGGACGGAGCCGCAGCACTGCACTGCGATGCACATGTCAATACAATACGTACACCTCGGCCGTGCCCTGCTGCCAAGCTCACAGAGCAAAACAGGCCCAACCAAACACTATCAAATGTCAAGAATATACACTGTCTGCAGCACAAGCTCAACCAAGCTATGCACCCTTGTCAAAAAAAAAGGAAAGAAAAACTAAGATATGCATCAAGCTCAACCAACCAAGTTATTGCCTATTGGACGAACAAAATGTGTAGCATAATTAGTGCATGGCCCAAAGCTAGCATAAAAAAATTCAAGTTATTTTTCACAACATCATCAATAAAGCTGGGGATTATAACAACACGACAAGCAATAAAGGCATTTTCATTAACAAAGTTCAAAAGCAAAGCAAATGCACGTTTAATCCATACTACTTGCATACATAACACATTCACTGTTCCAAATTTGTAATAATATCATTACTATGAACAAATATATTTGTCAACATGTATAGATCAACAACTCAAAAGAGTAAACAGTGATCCAGTTGTGACTTCACACACCTCCTGTAGCAGTTGAAACCTCAGTCCATAATGTGTTTTCTTCCTTTCAACTTTCAAGGTAAAGAGGGTAGCTTAAAAGCAGCCAATTGTTCTAAAATGCACATCTTCATTCTCTGCACTATAACTTAACATCCAATAGCTTAACAATCCATTATTTCTTCTTTTGAAGATTTGATGCACCTTGACACCTGATATTTACAATGGAACATCTCCATCTCTGTAGGGCCATCATGTACAAAGAGATTACAGGCTGATCCAAACAAATCATTTCAATGACATATCAGAAGGTGCAGTCTTTCCACCACTCATGGAAAGCTTTCTTTTCATCTGAATTTCCCGGACTGTTTCTGAAATAAGGAGATTTAATTTTGGAACACTCTTGCTTGTCAAGGGCAAGTTGATTCCGGCATTTTTCAAAGCTTCTATGATGAGTTTCTGAGATTTTGGATCATGGTCAGCACATCGTAATGGAGTAATGCCTCTCAGAACAGGTTTGCCACAAATTGCTTCCCCATTTGGCTCCCCACTGCAGAAAATCATCAGAGTAAACATTGTGAGATATATGAATAAAATGGTCCTGAAGTATGCGACGAACAATTAATCTGAGAAAACATCTATAAAAATAAAGTTGGCAGTACAGAAATTCGTTCTTCTGTTATCATAGATGTTACAGTGTTACATGCATGCCCATGCATATGCATAAGACCAAAAAATAATAAAATATCATTGCAAAACATTCCTCAGACAAAAAAATCTAAATCCATAATATGTGTATAGCAAGCAGATGAAAGTAGGTAGTAGTAAACAGACACCAAAGACCTTAACCCACCACTGCAATAAGCGATAGCACCAAAATGGACTAGAACCTGTAGTAGTTAAAGCAAAATTTCATGTGTATAGACCAATGCATTCTGGATTTGGTATATAACTACCTACTCCAGAGAGATACAGCATTAGTTGTTATCATTATTTTCTTTCAAACATGGCTACTTAATTTGCAAGTACAATGATGATAATATTTAAGAGGTTTTTGGAATAAAGATAACAATTGATGATGGCATAAAAGTTACTGCTTTCCGGGGTTTTTATAGAAACAAATATAACCAGGGCACCAACGTAGAAAATTAAAGTGTCCAATATTTTATTGCTTATTAACAGAAAAGAACCAGGAATTTGAAATCAGACTTCATTAGCATTTGAACCCCCAAAAAATGGGAATCAGTGTCTGGTCCTGTCCATTTCCTTATAGGATATCTCTAAGAACAAAACCAATGAAAAATCATTTTATAACATGCAGTATTGGTAAAAGGTTATATTGCTCAGACAGAGTGAGGGTTCAAAGCCCAACTTCGCATTCAACTCCACCACACAGATAAGGCCAAAGTAGCCAGCCGAACTGTGTGAATTTGCAAAAAGGCTACCAAGGCAATGTGAAATAAATTTATGATATAAACATCCTTTCTTCAAAAAAATACGTTGTAATGACATCTATATAGTTTTAAGAGCTAACACTTGATGCCTTCTATATTTGATTCAGACTAAACAAGTTGAATCCAGTTTTTCAAAAAGTGCCTAGTTAAAAGCCAGGAAACAGGTATCAAGCAAGCTTCTGGTTTTGTTCCATTTGACAGGTTTAGTTCTCCATCCTAAACCGTCATTATTTACATCTGCTAGCATTTACATTTCTCTACAAATAGAATGTAACTATAGTAGTCTAGGTGACCCCACTCAAAACGCGGGAACCGACCAGAGCCTTTTTCCAAAGTCTTCAATAGTACATGTCCACAAACTTAATCATGTGTTAGAAAACAAAATTCAGTAAGATAGCCACCAAAACATAAACTCAGTGTGCTTGAACAAGCTTTCTACATCTACAAAAAAGAAACTTTATGACAGTTTCATCTAGAACAACTAAAATCACATTTCTGACCAGGGCACTGCACATAGTAAAACCAGAATTATGTAACAAAGTGACGAAATTATAGCACCGAAGCATATCCCAGAAACCCCTGGCCAATGCAGGTACTCAGGTAGTGTACCTTTTCCTAGTGGGGAAGGCGCAGGGCTGGTATAGCTGCTGCTTGGCGTCCAGGAGGATATGATTGAAGCAGTACTGGGACAGGGGCATCGCCTTGGCCTCACAATTGGAGGCCGCGCACCCCGCCCTCCCGCCTGCAGCCACCGCAGCGGGGGCGACGGCACCTTGGCAGCCATTCTCCAGCGGCACGACGGGGGCACCATTCTTCGGCGGCCCAGCACTGGCGCCATTCTCCTTGGGCAGCGGCGGCGGTGGCGGCGGCTCGTCGTCGAGCGCGGGGCTGGCGCCGTGCTCCCACCAGTACTCGCCGTGCCTGGCGGGGAGCTCTTCGGCGAGCGCCCAGAACTGGGCGCGGTAGAGGGAGCAGAGCTGCTGCAGGCGGCGCCGGCGCCGGCGGAGGACCTCCTCGCGGGACAGCGCCGTGGCGAGGCGGAGCTCCGCGTCGCGCGCCGCGCCGGCGAACTCCACCGGCGGGCGCGGCGGCGGCTGGGGCTCGTGCGCCCGGAGGTGGAGCCGAACAGTGGAATCACACCAGCAAGGGCCCATCTGATAGCAAATTCGGCCCATATAAGCCCGATTACAAGCAGCTTGTGCTCTTCTGTCACGTAGGGATGGAATCAACATCGCGCCACAACTGTTGGACAGCCCAGCTGTTGCCTGTGACAGACTGACTGACGGTGGGCCGCGTGGGCAAGTAGAAAGGTCATATTCGCTACCGACAAACAAATTCAGTGGTTAGCAAGAATTCACACTTAAACTAGTTTACTAGGTTATCGCTAAACAAAATATTTGTAATGTACTTAAAAGTACTCCGTCATTCTTGGTACTCCTCCGGTTTGATAAAGGAAGTCGTTTAGAATAGCGACACGGTCACCCCAAAGCACAACTTTAACTTCTCTTTTCTATAAAAATATTTCTTGAAAAGATATATATGTACACTTTTATGAAAGTAATTTTTAAGATCAATCTATTTATATAATTTTCATATTTCCAAACTCAACGATCTAAATGTTATTCGTGATTTATATTCCCAATGTTTAACTCAAATCTTGTCTAAAACGACTTTCTTTACCGAACCGGAGGGAGTATTCAAGAGTACTCCGTCATTTCAGTTTCGTATTTCAGTTTTGAAATGAAGGGACTCCGGTGTGCCTCATGGAGGTAGAGCACTATCATTTTATACACAGAATACCACTTGAAAATTCTGACTACAAATTATCGACTATTATTGTTTGTTCGTTGACCCTAACCATTATATAACCTTTCAATCGTAACAATTTCCATTGTCCATTCTCCACTGCCATCTACAACCATCGGGATCCACTGAATTGCCTATCTCCCCCGGGCCGTCACCACTGAATTCCAACCCCATTCCAAAGCCCTAAACCGAATCCTCATCAGAGTTTATAGGTTGCAAATCTTATTGCTGACTGTGAGGAAAGGAATAATTGAACACATTTCCACCATCAAAAGTGATGATTATGGGTATCTTTATTCTTTAAAACGTATGACTTATTTTAATACGGTGATGTGATGGAGTGCATGCTACACATTAAGTACTAGTAAAGCAAATGAAGTGCAAGTCTACCTTGGCCAAAAAAAAAATGAAAAAGTGTACCCATCGAGCTTCTTATTATGCGCTTGGCAGTTGTGTTTGTGTGCCACCTCTTTCCTCAAGCGACCCCAGGAAGCTCAGCCGGTCCAACTCATACCCATACATGTCTCCCCACGGCTCGTCGCTTTCGCCATTGCGCAACACCTTATCGATCTTGTAAGTACAAAGGTTCAGAGTGTAACAGCGCTCCTCTCCACCACGACCATGGCCACCAATCCTCACCGTGAAGAAGATGATGTTGCTCTTCTCATAGAACCAGCGCAGCTTCACCGATGTCGTCAATGTCGCAGCTCTCAACTCCGGCATGGCATCCGGTACATAAAAATGGATAATTCGCTGTAGCCACCAGTGACCGTTCAAGGTGCCGTCGCGGTCGCGGAGGCACAGCATGTCTCCGTCGTGGCTTCTTCGGAACACAAGTCTCATCTCCGTCCTCCCGGCCATCGCCTGACCGGTGGCGGCGGCCACCTTGGCCCACCACTACCAGAATCATGCACATTGGCACCGGGTGGGAAAGCCCTTTGGCACCGGGTTTCCCACCCGGTGCCAATCTTCCGATGCTAAAGGGTGCCACCTTTAGCACCGGGTCAAATAACCGGTGCTAAAGGTGGGGGCACTAGCCAAAAATATTTGCATATTTGCGTGTTGCGGGATTCGAACTCAAGACCTCTTGCCTCGCGCGCGTGCACCCACCTAACCATCTCACCTACACAACGCATGTGATAGGATTAAAGATGCGCTCCTTTTGAAGTAGCATGTGACACCTACATTAGCATCCTGTAGACGTTGTGGATGCAGTGGCAGAGGAGATAGGTGATGACCTGCTGCCTATCCTCGATCATGGGGATGCAGTTTCCGGGCCTGAGGAAGACGATGGAGGTTCCACTCCACAGTCCACACTGCCGAGCACATGGTGGATCGGCTCGATTAGAGGCATGCTGGTCTGACCAGACAACCAAAAGCTCCCCAATTTGCGGCAATGGAGGTGATGGCGACAGGATATGCCTCAAATCCAGCTGGTTCCCATGCAGATTTGTGGCAATGGATGGTACGGTCAAATAATGGTAAAGAAGAAAAACAAACAATTAGCGTGGAAGGAGTGGATGGAGCAAATTGTGGTTGAACACCAACGGCGACGAACTGTAGTGGCAAATTTGGTTCTGCAATGAGCGTCACCATTAGCAGGAGCACAACGTAGGCGGTGAGCAGCGCGCACGCGTAGTACGGCCGGGGGCTGTCGTTGCCGCGCAGCCACGGGAGGAAATCCTGCTCGCCGGTGGCGGGGTTGCACACGCACAGCCGGAGCGCGCCGCGGCCGCTCTTGGTGCGGCGGATCTCGGCGGCGAGGAGGCCGTCGCGGGAGGCGGCGACGACGCGGGAGGAGGCGTCGAACAGCCGGTGGCCGTAGCCGCGGACGAGGCCGCCGAACAAGGGCTGGCCGAGCCAGAGGGGCCGTGGCGCTGGCGCCGTCGTCGTCGTCGATGCGGCGGTGTCGGCGGCCATGTTGAGGTGGAAGAAACGGACGAAGCGTTTCGACCGGAGAGGGCGGGGAGCGTGGCTGCAGATGAAGGCGGCGTTGGTGGAGACCAGGCGGCGCCACCGGCGGCAGGTGGCGGCGCACCGGACGAGGTCGGCGGTGTTGCCGGAGACGCGTGAGAGGATGGTGATGACAAGGTCGTCGTCTAGGCGCATGCCATCTTCCTCGGCATGAGCATGCAGTGTCGCTCCTGACGTCCGTGACCGCTTCATGGAGTTCCGCTGGACTGATAGCCCGGCAGGCTTGCTGCTTGCGGCGGCGCCGGAGACAGAATCCGACCGCCGGCGACGAACGGGAGGCACCATGGTCGATATAGATCGATCGATCTAGAATGCGCAGCTGCTGCTGGCCGCCTGGCCTGCTGCGTGCAACGCACGGCGCACGTGCTTGAATCTTTGATGAGCAGAAAAGAAGGTATAAAATCCTATATGGAGCAGGAGATCCCGTGACGTGTAGTAAATCCATTCGAGCGATTCTGTTATATTATCTTTTCAGTTTTCATACATACGATTCAATCGCACGGAATATATTAGTCGCATGGAATGGAAGGGAATAAAACGCCGGAATGCCTAACAGAGCTGGCTGGCTTTTCGGTCCAGGATTCAATTGAAAAGTTCTTTTTTTTTTGAAAAAATTCAATTCAAAAGTTCCCTGTGCAAAATTCCAAACAATCTATTATATATTGGATTTTCGTTCCTTTGCTGCACAATACTATTTGGTTTGCACCATATTTGAGTCAAGATAGTTTAGACGCCCCGGAAACTTATATTTGGGGTGTTTAGTTCTAAAAAGAGGAAGAAAAAGTTTGGTGAAAATGTCACATCGGACATTGTAGTGCACTGTAGCACTTTTCGTTTGTTTGTGGTAAACATTGTCCTACCATGACCTAACTAGGCTCAAAAGATTCGTCTCGTCGTATACATCAAAACTATATACTATCTCCGTATCGAAATATTTGTCGTCGTTGACTTTTTCTTACAACTTTGACCATTCGTCTTATTTAAAAAATTATCGCAAATATGCAAAAGGGTAAGCCAAGCTTAAAATACCTACAATAGTAAAGCATGTGACAAACAAAATGGATGGTACTTGCATAATGTTTTGAATAAGACGAATGATCAAAGCTGTAGAAAAAAGTCAACGGCGACAAATATTTCGATATGGAGGGAGTAATTAGTTTTTTATTTACCTACATTTAATACTCCATGCACGAGGAGAGAGATTTAACGTGATAGATGAATAGTGAAGTTTAGAAAGAGAATTTTTAAAAGTTTGGTGATGTGATCGGGAACTAAACGGGGCCCTATCTGTCAGGGCTTTGATAAATGTGGGGACTCCCTCAATAAAAAAAGAGTTCAGAACAGAGACGCCACGGTCCACGGTGACCTACCCATTAATTATTGATCTCAAATCTGATGGAAACCTCGCGAATTGAATCAACCAATGGCGCCCCACGACGACATCCACCGGGAGCCGTCGGACACGGACATCGCGGCCGCCGACGACATCCACCGGAGACAGGAACGACAGCGTTGCCATGACATGACAGCAACGCCGCCGCCGCTCCCGACGGACCTCATGGTGGAGATCGCTGGCCGCACCGACCCGGCCACCCTCGTACGCTGCGCCGCCACGTGCAGGGACCTCCGCTGCCACATCGCCGACCCGTCCCTCCGCCGCCGCCTCCGCCTTCGGCACGGCGACCGCTTCGTCCCGTCCCTCCTCCGCGGCCACCTAGTCAGGAGGTGGGACAACGACCTGCTCCTTGAGCTGGAGGACAGCACCACCAGCAGCGCGGCGGCTGGCGGCGGCGCCGAGAAGCTCGTCGCCGCCGCAGCGCCGTGGTGCTTCCGGCCGCGCGATGATAAGGAACTATGCTATCCCATCACAGCTCGCGACGGCCTCGTCCTCGTCCAAGTCCGCGTGATCAACCAGCTGCGCGCGCAGGACAAGGAGCTGCGCGTGTGCGACCCGGCCACCGGCCGCACCCAAACCCTGCCTCCCGCCTCGGAGTTCCACGGCCGCTACGTCCTGCTCGTCGGCGACGACGACGGCGATGTCGCTGGCTACGGCGGCGGCGCGGTTGGGCTTGGCCGGCCTTTCCGAGTGCTCAAGGTGAGCTCGATGCTGACGAGGAGGAGCGGCCTGCGTGTCCAGAGCTTCTCGTCGGAGCGAGGCACGTGGGGGCCTGTCGCCAGGGCAGCGTCCCCTTTCGAGACCGGCTGCAAAAGCCTCTCGCCACCTGGCAACCACGACCTGGTCGCCGGAGGCGCCGTCCACTGGCTGTGCCACAACGCCGCCTCGTTCCACGTCTTGAAGCTCGACGTCGTCGTCGTCGACGGCGGCGGCGAGCAGCCGAAGCTGACCTCGACGAAGCTGCCGCCGAGCTTCCACCGCGAATACGAGTCGTCGTCGTCGTCGGGGGCCCTCCTGGCGACGGCCTCGGCGGCGGGGAGCCCGGTGGTGCTCCTCGCCAACGATGGCAGGATATCGGCGTGGACATGTCGTCGTCGGAGCCGGCGAGGTGGTCGGACCAGCCGCATGTGGTGGTCGAGGAAGAGGATATCCGGCGGCTCATCGGCGTGCCGGAGGGGACGACGGTGAGGGTGAGGCTGGAGTGGTTCGCGGAGAGGAGTGGCGTTGTGATGGTGAGCACGCTGCACGGCGGTTGCTGCTTCTGCTTCTGGCTTGATCTCCGGCGAAACAAGATCGTTAGGTGCTTCTCGAGGAAAATTCCCCGACCGTTTACCAGCAGAAACTGCCCCTACGAGATTGATTTGTCTTCTTGGTTTCCAAGGTTAGCCTTACAACAGTGATCGATCCAGTTCGTTACGTTCATGTCGCGGGAGTGTCATCGTCAATCTCAATCCCGCGCGGCTATATGCAACCATAAACCCATGCAGCGTCATGTGATTTAAGAAAACAAGCAGTATTTTTAGCTGTTTGCACAATCAACTTCGATCTGTATATGAACTAGCCTCCTTCGAGAAGTCACAAAGGTGCTTCGTTGTAGATGGACACATCGCCTGTACTAAGGAATAGTATCGGTTAATTCATAACATTGATTTAGATTTAGAAAAATATGAGCACATATATGCTATGTTTTTTTATCTCTTCATAGAGAGTCCTCTTAAATACTGCTGGAATGCCTAAGACAGAAACTAACTGCCAATTGGGAGGAGTAAACCTCATGGAAGTTGGTTTCCTGATCGGTCGGCTTCCTCATCAGCAGCTTCTTCTATTGTAGTAAGTACTGCGTGATGGGAGACTGCAACCGGTTGGTTGGCGGCCCCGATTTTAGATGGCCACCGTGCCGTGCCGGCACGACACGCGGCACGGCCGTGCCGTGCCGGCACGACGCCATGCCGACCGTGTCGTGCCCGACCGTGCTATGGGCCAGGCCTTCGGCCAACGACACGGCACATGGGCTGTTTACCCGTGCCGTGCCGCCCATGGGTGTAACAACCCTAAAAATACCCTTAAGATTTGTTGAGTGTAAAAATGTAGATTTCAAAATTTTTGGTGAATTGTTGTGCATGCAAACCCATATTTAAAATTAATTCTATTGTGCTCCCCAAATTTTAAGCAATTTAAATTTAAAATTTAAAATCAATTTGAAGTGCTAAGGATGAAATAGTGTGATTTGGAGTTATTTGGATTTAATTGGATTTTTGGTTGGTTTGAATTCAAATTCTAGATTTGAATTCAAACTCTAACTAGCCAAACTAATTGTCAACCCTTCTAACTGTTCGTGGGCCAAATTCTCGAGCCAAGTCCGGAAACCACCCTTCTATTTCTTTTCTTAGCCGGCCAACCAATCCGGCCCGCTCGCCCTTTCGGCCCAGTTGCGGCCCAGCCGAGCCACCGCGTCGCCCCCGCGTCCCCTCCTTCTCTCTCACTGACAGGTGGGTCCCACCTGTCAGCTTTCTCTCCCTCCTCTCTTTCTTCT
>OAMR01000347.1:0-21521 GCA_900205405.1 Echinochloa crus-galli
CGGCGGCGCGGCGGGAGTGAGCTTCGGCGGCGGGGGGCGGCGCGGGCGTCGGGTTCCGCCCGAGTCGCCCGCGCGGGGGCGACGTGGACGCGGTTCTAGGCTTTGCCACTGGACTTGATTTATCTATCTATCTTATATTAAAAGGATCCTAGAGAATTGAAAACACTTCTCACTCAATATACCCACCCCCGTCCCTCGTAGAGGACCCACCTGTCGGGTTGTAGGACGTGGGAAGACGCAGGAAAATATGGAAAAAACAGTGCAAAATGTGAAACTTTTTTCACCTAACACTTTACCCATACCCACGCGGACCCACCTGCTCATGATATACCCACATTTGTAACCACGTCTATACACAATTATCCCGTATTACTAATAAACAATAGATTGGAGAGTTCAAAGATGATGTGCATCTACATTTGAGAATATCTAAAACTCTCTATACATAAGAGAGCGAATATAAAGTATTTTTAAAAACGCTTCGCACGGCTGGTCTGTTTACCATGGTCCACTCAAGTGATATTGTTTTAGTGTATATGTACAATCAATAAACGTGCGTGCCGCACGTGCGTTCATGCTAGTACTAAGAGAATAACTTTTAAAAACACTTCTCACTAAAATTAGAGCCAATCCCACCTCACAGAGGACCCACCTGTCATGAAAAAATGTTGACGAAAGGGAGGGGGGAAACCCATTTTATCGACGTTGTAAGGTGATTTCCCCCTCGAAACCTAAAACTTTTTTCACCCAAAAAAGGGCCCACCTAAATATACCCACATCTGTACCCACCTCTATACACAATTATCCCGTATCGCTAATAGACAATAAATTGGAGAGTTTTTCTCCGTATAAACAAATGCCAACTATTTCGAGCGAATATAAAGTATTTTTAAAAGCGCTTCGTACAGTTTGCCATGGCCCCACTAAAGTGACATTATTTTAGTACCTATACCTACATGTCATCAATAAACGTATGTGCCGCAGAATTAAAACACGTACGTAGAAGAAAGTTTAGCACGCGCGTGCTGCGCGGGCATTACAACTAGTTGTTATGAAAGAGAAGAACATATTTTTTGCCTTTGAAAAATGTACTATTGCTTTGCAGCCAACTGGGCTAAGCTGCAGAGCCCAAACCCAGCCTTGTTGGGCCAAATGGGACACCATCTCTCCGAATCTTGCGGCCCGACTGAGAATATTTTCCCCTAAATAAAAGGCAGAGATTATCTTTTAAGAAGCAATTGATGCTGTTTCTGTTCATTTTTCTGCTCCTATGCCTTATGGAATTTGGTTGGAATAACTGAATCTGCTTTTCTTCCTTCAAAAGGATATCTTAAACCTGCTTCAGGAGTGTTTCACACTTCCATTGATCTTCCTGTTTACCAAACTCCTCCAATTAAGCGAGCAGTCTGCCGATGACATGGCGTCCACGACCACAAAGAGTCAAGAGTGGTACCAATTGTTTTTGTATATCTCTTCAAGATGTTCACAAATTGGTTGGTACCCTTATTGTCGAATAATCTTCCATATCGAAGCTAAAAATGGAGAGGTTAAACCCTGAAGATTTTAATACCAAACATTCTCCTATCATGGCACACGCTTTCCCACTTATCTATTTGCAAATATAATAAGACAACTTTTTCTCGTTTTACACGGTTTTGGTTGTTATGGTGCCAAGTCTCGCAATTCGGCAGTGGAGTTCTATCATGCTTTCCCTTTTGTTATTTGACAGATTATTTGATGGTGACATATAGACTATGCAGAAAATATACTTCATTGAGGAAATTTGAAGTAGGGTGCAATTGGCACCCATATAGTTTTGATCTCTTAGAAAGGCTTGGAATTGTGCATCTCGTCCAAATTACACATAGTTTACCTGGTGCGAGGAATCCTGAAGAAGGAATGTTCCCAAAAAAATAAATCCTGAAGAAGGAGGTTCTGCACTTCTGCACAAAGAGAACAGTGTAGTGCCTGGTGTGGTGGTTGTACCACTGGTGAAGACAAGAAACGTGCTGAGAAAAGAGAAGGAAAAGAATAATAACACAACGGCAGAACAAAAAAGCAAGAAAGCATAACCATGCATTCTTTTTTGTTCGTAAGATCCGAGCTTCCCTGTTGATTTTTTTTTTTGGCTAACGATGCAGAACTGCCAATTGCTTCTCATCTGCCCGTTCCAGCCATTCCACCATTGAACACCGTAGCCGTTCAGGTGCGCGCGCAACCCACAACTTGAGAAAGCTTGTGAGAACATGCGTCCATCTCTCCAGTTTTGGGTCTTGATGGTGATACCGTTGCATTATTAGCGGCCTTTTTCTGCTATCTTTTCCGAGATCTTTCCTCGGCATCGTCTTCTTCACCTGAAGATATGCCGCGCCATGTTTTGATTTCCAAAGCATCTGGTACGCCGTGGCTTCTGCCTTGAGGTACAGACACTCCAGCGCCTTTGGCAGCATGGTCTCGTCTAACTGTTGCAGGCTAAGGTTCGTGTGCATACCGTGCTGCTCGTCGCCGTCGATCACCTCCAGCGCAGACGACTCGGCTTTCGGCATCACGTCTCCTAAAGAGCCATGGGGTGTAAACAGGAGCCCAAGCTTCAGGTGTGGCATGTCCTTCTCCTTCGAAGACACTGTTCGACCTTCTTCAGCATCAATTGCCCTCATCTGCATGCTATTGTACTCTGACAGTGGGATCTGGCACTGCCAGTACACCTCGATGACTGACTCCAGAGAAACTTCTGACAGCCTCATTGTGCCCACGTTGCCTTCACCGGGCGGCTTGCAGGGTTCATGCTGATGGTTGCAGCAGCACACCGGTTCTGGCCGAAACCATTGGCTCATATCTCTGTGGATGCTGTTCCAATGCTCCTTGTGAGTGGATTCAGCATACGGCACCCAGGAGAAGTCCTGCGTTGGGAGGTTAGCGAGCTGCCTGGTTGCAGCTTCAGCCGTGGACCTGAAATGGGGCGTGACCAGCAGCTGCAGGCACTTGATGGTGATCCCAACAATGTCCGTGCTCTCCGAGAGCCGCAGCATGGAGCCGATGCACAGGTTCTTCTCCGGCGCGTCGTCGTCCTCGTAGACGAAGATGAGCTTCGCCTCCACGCCACGGCCTTCCAGGAATATGGGGCGCACGCAGAAGAGGTAGTACTGGCTGCCGCGGAGGAGCCTGTACCGAAGCTCGTCGCCGGCGAGCAGGCGCGCGATGAGGGGGTCGAAGAACATGTGCCGCCGCGGCGCGCCGCCGAGCTCCACGAACCTCAGGAACTCGGCGGCGCCGTCCGCGAACCACTCAAACCTCCGGACGGCGGCGGGGCTGCTCCAGCCGTGACCGTCGCCTTCGTTGCTGTCGCCGCCGAGGACGGAGGAGACGAGTGACTTGGCGGCGTGGGCGAGCCGTGCAGGGAAAGGCGAGGTCCTCACCGCCCGGTGCATGCTTCTCCTCGTCTTCCACGACGCGCCGCCGGCACCGGCGCAGCGTGTCGTCGCACTCCAGGGCGGCGCGCTTGAGCTTCTTGCGCCACCGGAGCAGCGACGCGTCGGTGAGCTGCCACTTGTCGGAGGTCTCGAGCGCGACCTCGAGCTTGACGTGCGCCATCTCCAGCCGCTCCAGGTGCTCCGCCTCGCTCGGTCTCCGCTGCTGCTGCTTGTCCAGGATGCCGGATACGATTTGGTTCACTACCTCCTCGGCAACCGCGGAACTCACAATCTTCGCCATTAGTCTGGATTGAAACTAGCGATGATCGTAAGAATGCTCGAGGCTGATTTCGTGGAAGATGGGATGGGAAGAGTGTAGGTATATAGGGAGATTTGAGAGGAAACAGCAAGGAAATCAAGAAGTGGGCATTACGTACAGGAAAGGCATGGCCGGGGTCCAGGTCCAGCACTACGGGACAGAATAGTGGACTTTGACGAAGAACGGGGAGTGAGAAATAGCGGAGACGGATCACACATCTTTCTAATTTTGCTGAAGATGGCCCCTCTTTGGCTGTGTTCACTTCCATTCCACCGAACTTCACAAAATTCTCTCCAAACTTCACTATTCATCTATCACACCAAATCACATTAAATCTCCTCATGCACAAAGCATGGGTAAATAAAAAAACTAGTTGTATGATTTTGATGTACATGACGAGACGAATCTTTTGAGCCCAGCTAGATTATGGTAGGACAACGATTAACACAAACAAATGAAAAGTGCTACAATGCTTTACAATGGTTGATGTGCATTTTCGCTAAATTTTGCCACCTTTTTTAACTAAACCCAGCCTTTGTCGCTATCTCCATCCATATTGGCAAAAGACGTGAGACATTAGTGACGTAGGTAGGTTAGGTAACAAACACTGTAATGGCTACAGTAAGAGCAACTCCAACCAACAGTCTCTTCAAAATGTTTTCTAAATATAGATTTTTTTCTTCTTTCTATAATATAGAAAAAGCATCATTTTTTGGATGGAAACCAACAGATCCTCTAAATTAGACTCTCCATCCGGTGGACCCCACCTGTCAAACCTTATCTTCTCCCCACCCCTCTTCTTCTCCCCGTCGCTTGCCGGCTGCCCACATCTCGCTCCCCGCCTAGGCGCCCGCCTCCCCTCCCCGGCGGCGATGGGCGGCAAGGACCTCACCGAGGACCAGATCGCCTCCATATGGGATGGCTCCTCGCTCTTCGACACGAACGGCGACGGCCGCATCGCCCCTTCGGAGCTCGGCGTCCTCAAGCCCGAGCCCTTCGACCGCCCGCTCCGCGACGCCTTCCGCGTCCTCGAGCGGATCCGCGAGCAGTCCTTCACCGACCTCCGCCACATCCTCAGCTCCATCGGCGAGAAGCTCGAGCCCCACGAGTTCGACGAGTGGATCTGCGAGGTCGACGTCGCGCCCGACGGCACCATCCGCTACGACGACTTCATCCGCTACAGCAGCGAGTCGAGCGGTAGCGAGGAGGACGCCGGCGGCGAGGGCGGGGCCGGGAGCAGCGGGCCGCGCTTCCTGGGCCCTGGCGCTGCGGTGAGGTGGGGCAGCAGTGAGTCAAGCGGGAGCGAGGAGGACGCCGACGGCGGGGGCGGGGCCGGGAGCAGCGGGCCGCGCTTCCTGGGCCCCAACGCTGCGGTGAGGTGGAGCAGCAGTGAATCGTGGCTGATGAATGGCGCGAGGAGAAGGAGGGCGGGACTGCGGGAGGCGGGAGGGGATGGCGAGTCGCTGGCGCTCGGTATAGATTCCGAGCGGAGAAGTGGGGATGCCGAACGGGATGGCGACCGGATAAAGATGCCGAGGCTGTTGGAACCGCGTTTCGTCGTATTTTTCTTTTTTTTACCGAGCTAAGTCTATTTACAGAGGCTGGAGTTGCTCTAAGCCCCCACATTATTTAGAAATTCCTGTTTCCAGGTGTGCCCATATGCGAAAGCGCGTGCGGTCGTCAAACACGTCCAGCTTCGACCAATGACGGAAAAAGAATATTTGTGTAACGTGAAGAGCATGTAATTGCGTTGTCATGCAGATTTTCTTTTTTTGCCACCATTTTTATACAAGGGGTAACGTTTATTGTTGCATACCGGACACTCTTATATTAATTTCCGTCACAAATACATGACGTTTTCGAAAATTTGTGGTCCAATCTTTTTAAGAATCTTTTTAAGCATTTTAGGAAGTTCTATATCTTTTTAAGAATCTAGTACCATGACATATAACCTAACATTAAGTGGCGGATTTAGCATTAAAATGCTAATCCCGTGAGCCCACATGATCTTTTCGAAAATTTGTCGTCCAACCTTTTTTAAGCATGAAGTACCATGACTTTTCTCATTATATAAACTAACATAAGAGCATCTCCAGCAGCTTTAGTAAAGTTAAATACCTAAATTTTATTTTAGGTATAAGAGATAAGATTTTTTAATGAAATTGTGCACTTTATATATATGTCATGCAAGGACTAAACCACGAATGTGTTATCCTTCTTCTAGGGGTTAATCTACATAGATCGGCTGGAGCTCACCCGTGTCCACACCCACGAGGCAGAGCTCATCCACTCGCCGTAGCGCGGCAGCGCTTGCCCGAGTGTGAGGCTTGAGCTCGGCCACGCTAGCGTGACGCCACTTGCCCTAGCGCGAGGCCTGATTTTGTCCGTCGAGGTTCGCCGTGTACGTCCTGTGCAGCGGGCACTGGCCCGCACACGTGTCCGAGCTCAGCTGTGCTTATGCTGACCCACACGCCGAGGCTCGAGCTCGGCCGTGCCTGTAGAAGAAACGGAGAGGGTCAAGGCGGTGACAGCGCTATCAGTTGGAGGTGGGGAGGAAGGCGACGGTGTGAGTAGTCGGAGGTGGAGAGGGAGGTAGCGGCGCAAATGGTCGGAGGTGGGGAGGGTGACGATGGTACAAGCAGTCAGAGTTGGAAGGCTGGCGGTGGCGCGAGCGGTTGGAGGTGAGGAGGGTGGCAACCACACGAATGAAGGGAGCCACGGGAAATGGTTGGATTTTTCCGCTCATGAAGAGGCAATATAACAATACAGGAGTTCGTTTGGCATATTGAATATAAGAGAGAGAATTTAATTTATAGCCTTAAAATTTTAGGGATAGCTAACCATTTAGGTCATCTGCTGGAGCTATTTTTAGCAGTTTTTAGGTATTCTAGCGATTGTTAGGTATAGCAACCATTTAGGTAGTACCGAGCTTAGCTAGCTGCCTAACTATATAGGCACGCACTCTGATTCACATAGTCAAACACTTTAAACGTTAACCATCAGAAAATAAAAAAGCGTACAGGTTGACAATGTAATATAGATGTTACTCATCAAGTAATTTTAAACCATTTAATTATATTTCTCAGAAATGAGAAATGCCATGTTTTTCATAAGAATTATTGCAATAATTCCACTTTAAAATATTTATTAAATGAGAAACTTATCGCACTTAAATTCCACTTTAAGTTTTTTATATTTGGAAAACAAAATCAGATTTATACCCTCCAGCTAATATTATATTCTGATTTTCAACCCTAAGTACAAAACCAGATCGAAAAAACCAAGCAAGTATTGAAATCGGATAAATTTGTCCATTTGAGTGGTTTCAAAGGTGTTTTTCTATTTTTCTCAAAAAACTAAAAAATTCTGATTTAATATTAATAGCATAGCTAATAATATGCATGATTATTACTATGTTGTAAACTTATGGTAAAAAAAAAGTCAAACGATCTGTATTTTAAAACAGAGGTAGTATTTTATACTGTGCATCACACTGACAGCGTAAGACCATATGGTGAGTGACAACCAAACAGAATGTCTGGCGTGAGAATTTAACTCCCATCTGGCTCTGGCACAATTTCGTTTGGCATGCATGGATGCTCGGATCCTCCTGTACTCTTGAAGGAGCGAATCAGCTCCTGGAGATTGACCTGCTTGGCGAAGTGCTCCTACACACAGGACGGGTCGGCATCTGTATGTGATGTTTCCGGACCGGTCCGTTCGGGTAACGAACCATGTTGTGCTAGTTTATCTCTTTTTAATGATGAAATGATGCTCAGACAAGTTCTCGAGACGGAGTATGCTGTTGGTTGTTCTCACGAGCCAGTTCACTCCTCATATGCTTGTAACATTTGAGTAGATATGGCAGTATATATTGCATCCAGTTTAGCTACAGCTAGTCAAGAATTAGGAAGGTGGACCCATTGCATGTAGAGCGGTACTACCGGAGACACCTTCATCTGCACCGGTTGGCAACGGTCTTTAGCACCGGATTCTTAATCGGTGCAGATCTTCCGGTGCTAAAGGGATGGCACCTTTAACACCGGATCAAATAACCGGTGTTAAAAATATCCACCGGTTGAAAAAATATATATTGCTGCGGAGATTCGAACTCGGGACTGCTTCTAGCTTTCTAGATCAGCTAGCCGCTCGTTCGGGGTATGACAAGGTGAACGTAGGCATTGATGGTCTCCTCATCATCCTCGTTCTGGGTTTCCTCCGGTGCAAGTGCAAGATAATATGAGAAAAGATCTCTAGTCTGATGACACTCGCCCAGTGCCTATCCGAAGCTCCGACGGGTCCTTCCACTTCAACTATGTTGGATATGTTTCAAATTCACATCAACGATATAGGCTGGCCTTCAGCGGCCCATTCAGGTTGCACCCCTGTTGACTTGTTGGGGGCTGGCGGGGGCGAAGCCCCCCACCCACCCTCGCAGTACAGTATATATGCCCTTGCTAGAGTTTCATGGAGACTTCATTCTCTTGTAAGCCGCCGCTAGTGTTGTAACCCGACTCTTGAGATAAAATGAGATGGTTGCTGGCTGGTGCCCGTGGTTTTCCCCTTAGCATTGAAGGGGTTTTTCACGTTACATCTTATGTCCCTCTGTGTTTGATTTTGTTTTACTTCATTGTTATTCGACGTTGCTTATAACAGGCTGCTGCGCCACCACCTCATCCGACGCCGACAGCTCCTTCCACTTCGGCTGTTGCGCCACCACCTTATCCGACGCCCGACAGCTCCCACTTCGGCGGGCAACGGAGCAGCGACTGATGGGGAGATCGAGGTGATCCTCCAGTAGCAATCTATTTTACCAAATTTGCTGAAGATGGAGGGTTTAGGCTTTGTTTAGATACAAAAGGCGACTTCCAAATTTATTATGCAAAAAGAAGATTCTCCATCACATCAAAATGTTATAACATACATGGAGTACTAAATGTAGATGAAATCAAAAACTAATTGCACGGTTTTGTTGTGCTCTGTGAGACGAATACTTTCAGCCTAATTAATCAAGACATTTTTTTCACAAATACAAACGAAATGCTACAGTGACGCAATGATTACGAAGTGACATCATACTCCCGAATTCACCCTCCCAATATCAACATCTAAACAAGGCTTAGCATTAATGCTCATCTGATGAACCTGTTGCTGCTTCAACAACTATAATAAATTAATAGTAAACTGTACTCACCCAGTAATAATTTGATATTTGTGAATAGATAACACTAATAAAGTAAATAATTTTACCATTTTTCTAATTTTCCAACATTCAATTTATTATTAATATAAATATAGAAAATATTTTTCTAGATTTTCAAATCAATTGTGAGGCATGTTGCACTCATGTTGCACATTGTTACTTCTGTACACAACAACTTCTGTGTTCAATTTCATACGGCTAAGGTTTAAGAGTCATGCAGGATTCGATTAAAAAAGAGTATGTAAGCAGTGGTTCCTAATTCTGTCAGTTTGGAGTTGGTCAATAGAAGGGCAAAATTAGAAGACGAACAGAGGAGGAAGAGAAAATGGGACAATTTAACAATGAAGAGTTTTTAGTATTTGTTCAGAAGTATCGAGATGATGCACAATTGGATTATTGATGAAATTCGCGTAAACATCTTGTTGTTGCAGATGCGCATATGCAGTATATTTTTTACAATTGTCCTGCATTGTGCACAGGATGACCGCCAACATCCAAATCAGCCTGCAGTTCTGGAATCGTTCCCCCAGAAATCTTTGCTCGTTGTCTCCGCTACCCGCGCAGGCACGGGTGGAACACCAGGAACCTCGATGTAGACCTGCTCCTGTGACGCCGCCACCGCCGTGCTGGGAAATTCACATTGCGCCGTTGGAAATTTCACTTATTGACCGCCGGCCGCGGCGTCAGAAAGTTCAGAGTAACCGCCTCTCACTTCGATCCAACCATCGTCGGAGTCCCACTCCGGCAGGGCCGGGCTCAGCATCTCGTCTTCCTCTTCGTCGGCGTGCGACCCCCAGAATGCGGCATCCAGCATGCTCTTGGGAGACACCCACTTGGGCTTCGCATCCTCTGCTCTGACGCCGCAGCCGTCGGACACCACAAACGGGTGCTCCAGCCGCTACGCCGCCGTCCACCGCTCGCCGCGTCATGCCTCAAGCATTTGTCAAGGAAATCCTTAGCCTCCGCCGACAGCCACTCCGGTGCCTCCGGCACGGCGTCCATGTACCCGATCAGGCGGCGGACCACGTTGTCGACCACGCCGCTCCACGGCGCGCGGCCGGTGGCCATCTCGATGACAGTGCAGCCAGCGCCCAGACGTCGGGCGCGGGCCCTTGCTCCTCCCCGCGCGCCACCTCGGGCGCCATGAACGCCGGCGCGCCGCCGAACGGCCCCCAGCGTCCCCGCGCCTCGCGCACCCGAAGTCTGCGAGGTTGGCGCGGCCGACCCGGGCGGCCGGGCCACGTCCGCCGCGTACGCCCGCACGGCGGGCTCCCCCAGGTGGCCCCATTCCTCTCCATCTCGTCGCCCAGCGAGCCGCGGGCAGCATGCATGCCGTGTAGTTGGCATCGGCGGGAGGAGGAAGAACGTTGTTTTCAGTATGGATCGGAGCTAATAAATTATCTGAGCAGTACTGTAGGATCCAACGTAAGATTCAGTACGTAATTTTGGTGCGTGGTCCAACAGGACTGTACGTTTCGGTCTTGTATAGTAGGCAGCTAGGCATGCATTATCCCTTAACTAAGTTTGGTCTTATTAATGACGGTTACATCGCCTACCACTGAAAGAATCCTAAAATAAATCCACAAAAATGCGACATCAATTCTCAATCGAGAACTCAAAACCAGGTGGATAGGTTCCACCACAACAAATTTTACCAACTGATCTATAGTCAATCCACGACCAGAGTGAAATATCTTTCTACTAAACTGATAGACATCCATCTAAGCAACCTTAGCCGAAGTTCTCCCTATTATTGGTTGAACAAGTAGCAACTGCCAACACATTTCCAACAGAATCTTCATTAACAAGGCAAGAAACCATCTAATCTTGGTACTAGACAGCAGCGTGATGATAATGTCCATATACACTTGCGGTCAGCAGTTGCAAATTTGATGGGTTTCTTCCACCAGAGGCCGGCTTCATCATCTCATAAATGGGCAATGGCAGCTAGCAGCCTGTAGCAGGATTAGAAAGCCATTCCCATTTCCCCATGCATCGTCTGAAACTCTGAAATACGCACATCCAAAACTACCAGCTTCATCAGAATTCTGGAGCCTTAACTCTTAAGCTACGGTCATGTATGAACCATGCACATTATTATTGGTAACAGTTTCACAAATCTCAAACATGCCCTGATGAACAGCTTCTTCCAACATTATGAGCATTGGTGACTTGAGGGCATCTTTGTAATCTGATCCTGCCCAATAGACCCTCTAGCCTCTATATATACAGCCATACAGGCATCGCCTGCCTCAGTCTAGCACACAAGCCAGTGAGTCACACAACAAGAAACCACGGCACGCAATGGCAATGGTGTCTCCGGCGGCCGGCTCCAAGCCAGCCTTCCTCCTCTTCCTGGTGATCGTCATCGCCCTCAACGCCGGCGGCGCCACCGCGGCCACCTTCTCCGTCACCAACATGTGCCCCTTCATGGTGTGGCCGGCCGCCATCCCGAGCGGGGGCGGCAGCCTGCTCCAGCCCGGCCAGACGTGGGTCTTCACGGCGCCCGCGGGGACCAAAGCCGGCAGGATCTGGGGGCGCACCGGCTGCACCTTCGCCGCCGACCACGGGCGGTGCACGACCGGCGACTGCGCGGGCGCCCTGCGCTGCGAGCTCTCCGGGAAGCCCCCGGCGACGCTGGCCGAGTTCACCCTCGGCGGCGGCGGCGGCGGTGCCGCAGACTTCTACGACATCTCGGTGGTCGACGGCTTCAACCTGCCCATGGACTTCTTCTGCGACAAGGCCGGTGGCGGCGGCGAGACCCCGATCCGGTGCAGGGACCCCGGGTGCGCCGACGGCAACCACCGCCCCGGCGAGGGGAAGGTCCGCACGTGCAGGACCGACAGCGACTACCACGTCATCTTCTGCCCAAATGAGTGACGTAACGTACTGCGATTTCGACATTGTTGTCGCTGATGAATAAAGTAGAATGGAAAAATTGTTATTGTGGGTTTAATTATTAGTCCATGCATGGGTTCCAGTTGCGCAAACTGTTGTAGCCATCCCCCACAGGCCACAGCATCTCAAAATTATGTCAAAGTATGTATGTAAGCGTGCATGATAACCTTAGAGGACAAATGTGAGAGATAATCTGAATGATTACTGATGGATGTATAACCTTTGGTGAATGATATATGCCTGCTGTTCTGCATCTAATGATCACATCTGCAGACAAGAATCAGGAATTGAACGAATAACATTTTGTCCAGAAACTACGCTGTCACTTTGTGAAGAATATATATAATCTGCGAATGTTTGGATTACAACTGAAAGCTAAGCCTGACCCTGTTTTGAACTCTGAACTCTGAAGTGATGGTTCAGATGTTATTTCTGAGATTCACAGCAGAGAAAAGTATATCGATACATGTAGGTGCAAAATAAGACGATGTCGTTGGATAAGCAAGCTTTAGAAAATGAACACAAACCTTGAGGCGTTTTGTAGGATTTGACAATTGTTGCTGCAACTGCAACTTCATGATCGGTGAAGAATAAAAGTAGCCAAGAAAGAAACAAATTAAGTTGTGGAAGTGGTCCCTATTATTGGTTGAAACTAGCAGTAGTGCCAATGCAACTTGTAATAGAATGTTTAGGTAAGCATTTTGTGCGTGTGCGTTTGATTGCTACTCGTAGTCACTACTATTTTGACAGTATGTACACACCGTTGTCAAAACAACAATTCCATCAGATCAGAGAGCAATGCTCAACATTGTGGATAGGAGGACCTGAAATATGCACATGCCATTCTCTCTCAAAATTCGTCTGAACAGCCTGAATGGCTACACCAAAAGAGCCACCTTGACACCTCTATCCAGAAGTCGTAAACAACACGTCAGACGCCAAAATTGAATTTGACCATAGACTCACTCGACGCTCTACAAGTTGGCCAGTTGGGCCCTAAAATTGTTTCCTTTCCGGCAGATTCGAACGCCAAATGGAGTGAATGTGAACACTCTCTTCAGGCGGAGCCTCCGATCCTTGACGACTTGACTAAATTTTGTCGCGTGCTCCATTTTTCAGACGAGTAGCAATTTCTTCCCGGACGCCCTTCGCTTGCCGTAACCGCGGCAAGAATCGCTCCCCACCCAAACCTGCGCCGCCGAGCTCTCGGCTCCAGCGCCCAGCAATCGTTGCTGGTGATGATGAGCTCCCTGCAACCTCCCGTAGCTGACATGGTTGCCGACGACGGGGCCGAAGAAGCCGCCGCACCTCCGCGGCGCGCTGCCGAACTCGACGTACCTGAGGAACTCGGCGGCGCCGTCGGCCAGCCTCTCGAACCTCTGCACGGCGGCGCGGGCGCGGGACGCCGGCTCGCCGCCGCGGGCGAGCAGCAGCAGCGCCGAGACGAAGCACAGGACGGCGTGCGCGACGCGCCGCGGCAGCGCCGCCCGGGCCAGCCGCTCCCGGGCCTCCTCCTCCTGCAGCTCCCGGAGCTTCCACCGGTGCAGCGCGGCGTCGCACTCGTCCGCGGCGCGGCGCAGCCGGCGGCGCCACCGTAGCAGGGACGCGTCGGTGGCGCGCCACCGGCCGGACACCTCCAGCGCGGCCTCCATCTTGATGTGCGCCATCTCCAGCCGCTCGACGGCCTCCCGCGTGCTCAGTCGCTCCCGGTGCCTGCCGATTAGGAAGGAGGAGGCCCGGCTGACCACCTCGCCGACGACGATGGACCCCACCATCTCCGCCATGATCGCGATCTGATTTCTTTTCTTGACTGACTACTCGCACCGACTGGCTGCAAGCACATCAGTAGTTGAATTGGGTATGATTGCGCATGGGAGGATAGTTGATGATTACTGGAGCTGGAGGAATGAGGACAGAGGCATCAAGCGAGGGGAGAAGGTGATTGTGGAAGTAAAAAGGGTTGGGTGTGTCGTGTGTGTGACTCCTCTCGTGGTCAGAGTTGAGGGCAGCAGGCCAAGGCCATGTGGATGCAAACCACGAGTCCAGAACAAATGGAGGAGCTCACGACTGGTCAGTGGTCAGGTCTTTCCATGGCACGAATGCGCAGATCAGCAGTTGGCTGACCAACCAACCGGCAACTGACCAAGTCGACGCCGCGTTTAATCTGACCACCGGTTTCGTGTTCCAAGGGCCTGCTTTACTTCGTGGTCCAAAGTCCAGTCTCAATATCCAACCTCTATTTTTTTTCTTCAGGCTAAAGGATGGAATACCTGGGATGGGCTCGCTCGTGTGATTTGGACACTAGGAGGAGCCCAATATGGAGGGAGCCCAACATGTGTGTCCACTAGAGCGGCGCGCAGCCCATTCCGAAAAGTATTTTTTATATATATAATGAAAGGCGCGATTGGACTTGTAGTCCAATGGTAGGACGGTCCAGTGGGACGCTACCCACCAGGGTTCAAATCCTGGTGCTCGCAGCTTTTCCTGGAATTTACCAGGATTTACCGGCGCTATACGTTAAGTGGTAAGCGGCGTTCCCGTCGACAACGAGGTGCCAATGGTGACTTCGGGAATCTCTCTGCCGGTGCTCTGCTCAGTCCTTCGGAGGTGCTCATAGGGGTAGGGTTTACGTACGTGTATTCATAGGGGTGAGTGTGCGTGCGTGTGTGAGCGTCTGCGTTGTACTGTGTAATCTCAAAAAAAACTTTATTTCTGGTCTTGGGTCCAAAGTCCAGTCTCAATATCCAACCTCTATTTTTCTTTCAGGCTAATAAAGGATGGAATACCTGGAATGGGCTCGTGTGATTTGGACACTAGGAGCCCAATATGGAGGGCAGGAGGTATGTGTGTCCAAGCTGGAGACGAAACTATTCCACTGGAGCGGCGCGCAGCCCATTCCGAAAAGTGTTTTTTTTAATAATGAAAGGCTTTAAACACCTTCATTAGAAGACTAGAAGAGGCATTAGAGAGCAGATACTATACAAGCACAACCTAGGTTTAATCACCAAAGGGGAATTCAACATTACTGACCAAAGAGATGGACAGCAAGAATTGCAAGACTCTTGACCCTAAAAAATATCACTCCATGCCCGCAAAAAAAAAACAACCATCCCCTCCTTTTAAGTCAAAGTAGAGCCTAAAACCAAAGCTAGTGCATCTCTCTAAATAGAACCCGCAAAAATATTTTTGTTTGGTGTTTATTCAATACAGTGTTCTAACTTGTGAGTTAAATTACCTGACAAAGAAATGCAGCAGGCCCTTGGAACACGAAGACATATGCTCTGGGTTTTGTGCTGGTGGGATACCAAACTCTGATTTGAACAGCACGCCACAAGAACGTGGCATAAGTACAATAAGATAAAGGTGTTGGAAGCCTTACTACAAAAGCAGCAAATTTTACATCCATTTCAATACCTCCTGACTAAATTATACGGATTATTTAGTAATTAGGGTCGGCCTTTTAAATACCACAAAAATATTTTTATTTTAAGGTACTTTTATATTCCAAATTTGCTGTGCATATACATTGACTTGACTATGAATGCCTTTGCAAACTGTCATTTTGAGCTCTCTTTTTGATGATGAGGCCATGGGGCGAGACCGGTGACCAGTTGTTGAAACCAATGTTTATCTTTGATTAGACCAAGTCGTGGCAGACGGGATGATGCGCGACCATCTTCCGATTGCTGCGCACACGGGGCCGGGAAACATCGTTATCTTCATTAACGATCAATCATGGCAGGATTTCGTTGATGGCGTGACAACAATTCTTTGGTTCAGAGTGAAGGCGTTGAAGCTCTGTCGCGTGCGAGAGAAAAGGTCGGCATTGGCAGTTGATTTGCCCAAACTGATCGATTCTGCTGCATTCTAATCAAGCCGGATATACAGAGGTAAAAAGTTTGTTCCATTTCTCTGCAGGAAGCTACAGAGACGGCGCGTGAACTCAACAGCGTATCAGAGCTTAACTTGTATTGTAAAGCACAGGCAGATTGTTACCCCAAGTATGTGTTGGATCAACAAACTGATGTTCCACGAGACTGTCGGTGCATAGCCTAAATATACATTGCCGTAATCTTCACTGGAGCTAGACGTATGATAGAGAATTTTGACACGAAGACGTGCAACCAGCAGCCGTGCATGCACTGCAAATCACAATTTCTTAATCTGAATCGAACTTCTTCTAAAATGTATATACTACTAGTGAATGGAAAACGATGTCCCTGCTTCCATTGTGTTCGTTGCAACTTACCGATCTGAACATATATAATCATCACCATCAAGCCCATGTCCATGTCAAATCGCATTGGTCGTCTAAAGGTAGGCTGCTACTGTTCATTCCGTCCCAGTTGGGCCGTGCCTCCTTTTTCCTGCTTTTCCTTTTTTTTTTGTGTGTATTTTGTGGAAGGGGCTGGCCGTGCCTTTCCTGTGGGTAGTGTGTAGTAGGGCTCACATCGCATTGATTCACTTGTGCGGGTGCATTCTTTTGCTTTAGGTCAGAGATGGATATGAGACTGTTGAGAGAAGAGGGTGTGGTTAGAGGGGACACACTGCCTGTGTAATGTTCAGATTTATTTATATTTATATATCATCATTGGCATTTCTTCATTACTTTCCACTCATGCGTAACAGCTTTGATGTTGATGGCGGTGTAACATGCATACTCCGGCTGACCGTCTAAAGGTGAACATCAGGTAGCGGTTGGAGGTGCAGACCAGCTTCATCCCAGCAAAGCTCTGCAACAGCAACAGTGCTCGGGCCCCTCCGCCGTCCCTTCTCAACGATCGATCTTTGCCTGCATGCATGCTTGTCTTGTCACCATAATTTGAGCATTAGGGTAACAGCTAGGGTCCTTTATAATTAAAATATCTTTCCTATTTTTATTTTTTTTTCATGGAGAATGGTTTTGAGTGTGGAGGTTGTATCATCCCCTTTGAAGGAACAGTACATAAATTTGTGTCTGTAATCTCTTTTCCATTAAAAAGAAACTTACGTTTCATCTTAAACAAGTGCGCTGATCTAAAGTACTATTTATTTGTTTTGCAATGTGAACTTGTGAAGTGAGGCTTACGGTTGGAATAAATTATCGATTTTTTTCAGAAGAAGCAAGGATTGGAAGTCCTGCAGAGTAACGTTAGGCGTGGAGGCAATACACGTTTTCTTCTTTGGTAGCAACAAATTAAAAATAAAATTATTGGTCATTGGGATCTATACATTAAGACTAGCATATAAAATTTCCTACTACTTCATAAAAAATTAAGTTGCGAAAAACAGGGAGCTAGTAGCTTGGCCGTTGCAATCAGACAATCCGATCCTCTTCGTCTTCCGCTCTCTGTTGTACTGTACCCTAGAATAATCCAAACTTTTCAGTGAGTCATCCCAATACACGTACCCAAATCAAACGAGCTGCCACACTCAAAAGATACAGAAGTAGAAAAAGGATTACCAGCAGACGACTCATCTGATCGTTCAAAACGTACGTGTATGACATGCCTAAATCCTAGCTAATACTAGTAATACAGAACAGAGGTGTAAGCCTTGGTTAATTTCATTCAAGAGGCAACTTCCAAGACATGAAATTTAGAAGGAATCGTCAGGCCGGACTTTAGTTGGAGGTGACCCCAGCGAGATCCCAAAAAGAAGAAAACAAAAGGCGGTGCTGTATCATTGCACCAACAATGACCGACGATGCATGTGTGGACACAACACAAGGGATGGATCATTCTTTCCTTGAGCGCCTAGCAAGAGAGAGCGTTCCGCTTACATATTCCCCTAGCCTGACAGTAACCGTTCAACCGCTGCCGATCGTTCTAGCGAGGCTCCTGGCCTGTTCCTTTGGTCCCTTGTTTGTGTTTCTTTGTTTCACTTTTGGTCCACATGGTAATGATGCGTTGCATGCCATGCATCGGCGAACTTAGCTAGCTTATCATTAGCTTCCATACGGTCTAACGGGCATGGAGTACTCAGTCCTATAATTAGAGTTCTGTAACAAACTTTGTACAGTGACGTTGTAGCGACCATCAAGAACGCGGTTGATTATGGCCGCAACTGAAAAGCGTGCCTTGTCATCATTGCGGAAAAATTAGCACCAATCAGACAATCACCGACGGCAGAGAAAGCAGCCTATATGCAGGTAGGAATCGCATGGACTGGGTCAAACTGCTAGAACTGTGCTAGAATAATTCCTCAGTGCATGTAGTATATTGCAGTATGTGTTTCATCAGGTTGATATTGAGCGAGAAAACAACGTTGCAACGTGTGAGTAAATTAACGCGAAAACAAGCTTATCCTCCCAAAAAACGGATGGCTCGGAAAGGAAAAGCTGGCGAAATTGAACGATTTTGCAAAGGCGAGGACAAGAAAAGGATGGCGAGAGATGCTTGCTTTGAATCAAGCCATGTTAACGTAGTACGTCTGTCGTGCAGCCCTTTTATGCGTCGACAATCTTAGCTGCTCGCTAGGAGGTCGGTCGTCCTTGCTTGAGTCATTTACCTACATGCTATTATGTAAGTTCGTGGTTACGTACATACCACTAAAAAGTTCGTGGACACGTACATGCCATCATCGCGAAGTTCGTTTACGTACGTGCCATTTTGGATGGATCCTGTTACAACTTAACGGTTTCTTCCGCCTGACATGCGGGACCCACAAGTAAAATGACTATTTTGTCCCTTGTTACCCCTATGACTGCCACATGGGACCCACTTGTCATCATCATCTTCTTCCTCTCATCTTCTCAGGTGCAGGTGCCGCCGCGGGCTGGCTCCGCCGCGGCCGGACCTTCTCTTCGCGCGCCGCCGCTCCGCCTTGCGCGCTGCCGCGGGCGAGCTCGCCTCGCACGCCGCCGCGGGCTGGCTCCGCCGCGACCGGAGCACGGCCTCGCGCGCCGCCCGCTCCTGCGCGCTGTCGTGGGCGGGCTCGGCCTCGCACGCCGCCGCGGGTTGGCTCCGCAGCGGCGGAGCACGGCCTGCGCGCCGCGCGCTCCGCTTGCGCGCTGCCGGTGGGCGGCTCGGCCTTGCGCCGCCGGCGAGCTCCGTCGCGAGCGGTCTACGCCTCGCGCGCCGCGCGGGCGAGGCTCCGCCTCGCGCGCCGCCCTTCTCTTCGCGCGGGCTGGCTCCACCGTGGCCGGAGCTCCACCTCGCGCGGCGCCCCTACTCTTTGCGCGAGGCACCGACGGCGGACCACCCCTCCGCGCGAGCTGCTCGCGGCGCCGCCCTTCCCGCACCACGGAGGCCACCCGCATGGCGCAGCTCGCCGGGGTCGGGGACTGGACCGCGCGTTGGTTGGCGCCAGAGAGAGAGGAGCTCGCCGGGACGGAGGAAGGAGAAGGGGAGGAGGAAGAGACTGGTGGGGCCCCACGGGGATAAAATGGTCATTTAACCCGGCTAACACCTCTGTTAAGTGTCCATCCATCCAAAATGGCACGTACGTAAAACGAACTTCGCGATGATGGCATGTGCGTAACCACGAACTACATAATGGTATGTACGGAAATGACTCTCCTTGCTGAGTTCCTGGACTTGGGGATGGTAGCTGCATCGATGCGTGTCGTGGTTACTCGAACAGCTACTGGCTTTCAATTCGACGGGCAGGGTTGAAACAACTTTTCTTTGCAAATGTGTGAATGCCGTGCATTGACAGCCGCACCGACAGGCGGGTAGCAGGTACGAGTATACTCCTTGTACAACAGCCGCCGGGGATGAGGAAGAGAAGCGACGCCGTACCGGCCCCGGAAAACCAGTCCAGCGCACCAGAACCAGCACCGGAAGCTAGCTGGCAAGGCAAGTGAAGTTACACGCACGGTAACGCCACGAGTTACTTGGCACGTAACCGGGCGGGCCACACGCGGCAACGGCTCTGCTCGCTCGTCCGGTGCGGCGTCGGAGCCTTCTGACCCCGACGGGTTCGGCGACGTCGACGACGACGACGACTGAAGCAGGAGGAGGCCGGGAGGAGGGGGTCCGTAATTCATTTCGTCCCGCGAAGCCCGCCGACACTCGGCAGGCAGCAGCAAGCCAGCAACGGCTCCCGACACCTCCGGACCCCAGCGCGCGCGACCTGACGACCTGCCCTGGCGCCTACCGCTGCACCAACGGCACGCTCCAAGCCTCCCTCCGCGGCACAGGGAGCGACGAGACGTGACGCACCCCACCATGTGCCCTCCCAATTCGTCCGCCCCCGCCCGTGCGCCGCGCCGCTCCTTCGAGTCTCCGCGCCTATTTATCCCGCGCGCCACCCTGCCCGCCTCTTCCACCCATCGCTCTCGTTGCCTTCTTGCCACTCCGCAGCAGTCTCCCACCCACAGCAGCGGAGAGCGCCGCACAACGTTCGCCATGGCGCGCGCCGTCCTCTGCGCCGCGCTCCTCTGCCTCCTCCTCCTGCCCACGGCCTCCCTCGCGCAGTCCCCCGCGGCGGCGCCGGCCAAGTCGCCGCCCAAGTCCTCCTCCAAGGCCACGCCGCCGACCTCCGACGCGTCCACCCCCGCCGCCGCGCCGTCCACCACCACCCCGTCCGCGCCGGCGCCCAAGTCGCCCTCCAAGGCCAGCCCGGCCCCGGCCGCCTCGCCGACCACCACTGCGGCCCACCGGCCGCGCGTCTCCTACTTCTGCATCCACTGCCATGGCGTGGAGCCCAGCGGCTTCGTGTGGGAGCCCAAGGCCATCGCCACGGGCGGCCCCTTCGTCCTCCTCCGCGTCTCCATCGGCCACCACTACGCCATGGCCTGCCCCGGCCTGCACGAGTACTTCGTCTACCGCGCCGGCGGCTCCTCCGGTGGTGGTGCTCCGCCGTCGCTCGAGCTGCTCCCGCACCCTGGCCCCTACTTCTTCTCCGACGGGCAGGTCGGCCTCATCAGCCGCGGCGGCGGCACGGGCTACACCATCGCCGCGCTCCGTGACGACTCGTCTGGAATCTTCCGTGGCTCATGCGACGAGCCTGGGCACTACGATGTCAGCATCTTGCACTCCGAGGACAAGGTCTGGACTGCCACGGACGTGTTCGTGCTACCGGAGCAGCAGGAGCAGCACCACAGCTTCGTTGAAGAAGGATTCTTCTGCCACAAGACGTCCAAGGCTATCACCCTAGGAGGAGAAGGCGGCACCATGGCCTTCGTCGACCTCTGGAACGGCATCCTGCTCTACGACGTGTTCTGCGAGGACCCCGTGCTTCGCTATGTCCCGATGCCGCCGCAGCTCCTCCCCAGCAGGAGACCCAACAGCAGCCCATGGATTACCCGGGACATTGCTGTCGTCAAGGGTCGCATCAAGCTCGTGCAGGTTTTGATGAGGGCCAGGCCGGACCCGGAGAAGGCATCACATAACCACTATTCCTACAGTGGTTGGGTGGCTGCGACATGGAGCAGGATGGCTAGTTTTCCTCGGGAGGATTCTTGGTCTCAGGACTTTGAGCTTGAAGGTTACAAGCAACAAATGAAAAGTGCTACAGTGTTGGATGTGACTTTTTCACTTCAATTTTCACCTTTTCTTAGGAACTAAATACCCCAAAGTTTGAGAGCGTCTCCCTGCTGTTACTGTGACTGTGAGCTTACATTTAATCAAATATGATACGGAGTATGTAATTTTTTTTGGAAAAGGGAAGCTCTTAGACAATTACATCGAGATGATACAATTATATAAGATCCAACCCGGCCTCTGCATAACTAAGATGCACACAGCCAATGAAAAAAATAAAAAAA
>OAMR01000347.1:40797-57299 GCA_900205405.1 Echinochloa crus-galli
TTTTTACAAAATTTGTTTGAATCTCAACTTTTGATATAATTCACATCTACTTGATACTATTGTGTGTGCCAAGTTTCAACAAAATTTAAAACTTTTAAGTGCGACATGTAAGGCCGAACGTATCAGCTCCGCAGTCGCTTATACGTGCGGTAATGCGTTTCTGATCACGCTTAGTGTTGCCCAACAAGCTAGCAGCAAAAGATGAGCATGAGCTGGTGGTGGGCAGGCGCGATCGGCGCGGCCTGGAAGCGCCAGCCCGACCACGCCGCCGCGTCCCCCGAGTCCTTCAAAAGCGTGGCCCTGGTCGTCGGCTCCACCGGCATCGTCGGCGCCTCCCTCGTCGACATCCTCCCGCGGCCGGACACCCCCGGCGGGCCATGGAAGGTCTACGCGCTCTCCCGCCGCCCGCCGCCGCCATGGTCCCCGCCGTCGTCTTCCTCCGTCATCCACATCCACGCCGACCTCACCGACCCAGGCGCCGCCGCAGAGGCCCTCGCGCCGCTCACCGACATCACCCACGTCTTCTACGTCGCCTGGACCTGGCGCGCCACGGAGGACGAGAACCGCGAGGCCAACGCCGGCATGCTCCGCAACGTGCTCGCCGCCGTCGTCCCGAGCTGCCCGGCGCTCGCCCACGTCACCCTCCAGACGGGGACCCGGCACTACTTCGGCACGTTCGGCTCCAAGGACCGCGTCCACGACCCGCCCTACACCGAGGACATGCCGCGGCTCGACGTGCCCGTCTTCTACTACGACCAGGAGGACGTCCTCCTCGACGCCGTCGCCCGGCGCGGCGGCGGCGTGAGCTGGTCCGTGCACCGCCCCAACATCATCATCGGCTTCTCCCCGCGCTGCGCGATCAACATCGTCTGCAGCCTCTGCGTGTACGCCGCCATCTGCCGGAAGGAGGGCGCGCCGCTGCGGTGGCCGGGGTCCCGTCGCTGCTGGGCCGAGGGGTTCATCACCGCCTCCGACGCGGACCTCGTCGCCGAGCACCACATCTGGGCGGCCGTGGACCCCGCGGCGAGGAACGAGGCGTTCAACTGCAGCAACGGGGACGTCTGCTCATGGAAGAAGCTGTGGCCGGTGCTCGCCGGGCGGTTCGGGGTGGAGTGGGTGGGGTACGAGGGGGAGGAGAAGAGGTTCGAGGTGGCGGAGGCCATGGCCGGAAAGGCGGAGGCGCTGTGGGCGGAGATCGTGGAGGAGAACGGGCTCGTGAAGACGCACGTCTCCGAGGTCGCCAATTGGTGGGTCGTTGACATGGCGGTCGATCAGTACGGCCTGGACTCGGTGATCATCGACAGCATGAACAAGAGCAAGGAGCATGGGTTCCTTGGCTTCCGGAACACGTTCAAGTCTTTCAACACGTGCATCGACAGGTTGAAGGCTCACAAGATTGTTCCTTGATGGTGCGTTGATGTTTCTGTTTATCATCGTATTTTGTTGTTTTCGTGGCCATGCTACCTTGCTGAGCTGCCAGCAGTAGGTCATGAATTGTTCGGCCCTGTCGTTGTTTGTTGTACTGGCTGTGTTTAGTCCAAAAAAAAGGAGTGGTAAAATTTGATAAAAATATCACATCAGACACTGTAGCGAACTGTAACACTTTTCGTTTGTTTGTGATAATCGTTGTCCTACCATGATCTAACTAAGCTCAAAATATTCGTCGCGTCGTGTACATCAAAACTATGTAATTAGTTTTTTTATTTACCCACGTTTATTGTTACATGCATGAAGAGAGAGATTTGATGTGATAGGTGAATAGTGAAGTTTGGAGAGAGAATTTTGGGAAGTTTGGTGGAAGTGAACACACCCAGTACTATGTTTGTGTGCCAGAAATCCTAGTACGAGGTTTTTTTGGCTGTCATGGGCTTAGCGTTTCAATTTTCTGTAACTTTTTTATGTTTTTATTCCCCTAATATATAACCAATAGAGGGAACCGAATACGCGCGACCTTTTACCCGTTAAATTGTAAGTGCATAGTTTTTTCTACTTTAGAATCATACGTGCCCGGTCCTTTTCAAAATAAAATAGTTGGCATATGATACATGCCAATCACATGATAAGGAATTGAAACAGAGATGACGTAAGCACTTCACAATTATTTACATTTTCTTCCTATCTTCTTCAAATAATAATATCTCTCGCATACGGTGCCCGATTTTTTATTCTGTTTATAATAGTGTGCTCCGTATTACAAGACCTACGAAACAAGACCCACTTTACTTATATTTTGAAGCCATTTTTATTTGTCTATCAACGTATGTCTAGTGCTCTAACAACTTATAGAGAATCCCATGACAATTTATGTGTATGTTGCATGTCAATCTACATGTATCAACCTATGCATGTATAGTGTATCAACTTATGTGTGTTTGGTACCATGTCAATGTACAATCAATTAATATATAGCATAGAATATGTATATCATTGTGTGTAAAGATAGTCAATTCACACTTAGTAGTTATGTTAACTTATATGTAATAGTATTATCAACGTATGTACAATTTATGTACCAACTTATTTTTATGTCAAGTAGATTAGGTGGATATAATATTTTGTGTAAAGATACTTAACTTACGCATAAGAGTTGTGCTAACTTATATGTAATAATATAATCAGCATATGTACAGTTTGTGCATCAACTTATATGTATGTCAAGTAACAAATTATGTAGAGATTATATTTGACTTTATATAGGGATCCATGGTATTTATATTTTATATTTAATACTAATCTATACGAAAAAATGTATCTACTTATATTGTAAAAGTTTTTCCATGCTGTCACAACAAGCAATCTCATATATCATGGGCTATATTTATTACTGAGTGTATATGCTATATATTATTCGTGATACATCAAAGATTAGTTTGACGTACGGCAAGTGAGCTTATGACCCATGGCACATGTTAACACCCAAGCGCTAGAAAAAAAAAAGAATTAGGCAAGATCATGTGGGCTGGGCTATTCAAGCTCTCGATGGAAAAGAAACAAAGCAGTTAGCGGGTCAGGCCGCTCGCGCGCAGGTCACGCGCTCCGTGCTCCGTGTTAGCACCATTAACCAGGCTGTGTTGCTTGCTTGGCTTACCAGCGCAACTCATTCAGGAAGAACATGTACCGTCACGCCCACTGTCATGTTTGAGATATAGGCATATATACTGGATGGAGGGCTTTGAGAGCGTGGCGCGTGAAGTTTGCCCGTGTTAAGTCAGATGACGATGAATAACGATGGCAACATGACAGTACTAAAAACCAACGGGGAGAGTTGGCGGACATGGATGCAACAAAGGAATGGCACAGAATTCCACCATGACGAAAGCAGTTCAAAGCTAGTGCACCACCATCATCATCATCTGTTCCATCTACCAACCATGCATGTTTGCAGCAAGCCACCTACAACAATACCAATTTCCCACATCATAACATTTATTTTCAAGAAATATGACACATTTCTGGTGACTAAGACTAAGTGACTAACAACTCAAAAAACAAACACATATTCTAGATGAACAATTAAATTGAATTAGCAGATATTACTATCGCTACTAAAACAATCTAACATTGGCCAAGAAAAAAAATAATCTATATATGTGGAACAATTTAAAAGTAAGCTAAACATAGTTCGTTTGAAGAGGAGAGAGTTGATCATTTTGCCTATAATATTAACCGAGCATGGCGGAAAAAGAGCAACTTGAATTGAATATACGAGAACGTTTTTCATGTACAAATGTACCATTTGTAGAATAACTTGAATTTGAAATAAGCAACTTATGTACCATCATTCGGTCAAAAAAAACTTATGTACCATCATAATATCTTAATATCTGAGGACCGGGATAGATGAAAGTTGCCCAAACAATCGAAGCCGCGTACTCGCGTCACTAATGGGACGAGGCGATTCACTGGCCTTACCTGATTATACGGTGAAATATATTTATCTTATATACATACAGTATATATTATACTCCCTCTGTATCGAAATATTTGTCTCCGTTAACTTTTTCTTACAACTTTGACTATTCGTCTTATTTAAAAAATTATCGTAAATATACAAAAGGGTAAGTCAAGCTTAAAATACCTACAGTAGTAAAGCATGTGACAAACAAAATGGATGGTACTTGCATAATATTTTGAACAAGACGAATGGTCAAAGTTGTAGAAAAATGTCGACGGCGACAAATATTTCGATGCGGAGGGAGTAATTATCATGTGGTCCTGTACATAACCGAGAGGGGGGGCCCTTGGGCAGGGCCGGGCATGCTACATATGTAAGTCAACTGATCCAATTTCGTTTGTTAAGCTGAAAGAAGTATGTTGTCGTCCATGCCTCCAGCCTATGTGATCATTATTGTAGCATTAAAGCTGAATAACTAATTATATAGTCTAACAACAAAACTGGTATTTTTGACAGACTACAAGCAGTATTTAGCACATCTAACTTATTAGCGTCATGATAGACACTACGTGTACAATGTCCTTTAGGCTTCGTTTGGGAAGCTATGGATTGACGGGGAATGGGGCTCGAACCCCGTCGTCCGGGGGAGCAGACCCACGCCTGGCAGATACCCGCTCGGGACGGAAAAAATGCATTTGGCAAGCTCGGGCTTGGAACGGGTTCCAACCCAAGCCCGGCTAAACCACGCGGGTCTCGCGCCGCTTCACCTCGGGCCGGGAACGACTTCCTCGCGTCGTCCTCTTTCTCGCTCCGCTCCCGAAGAAAGGCATCGCCGACTCGCGCTGTCGCCGCCGCCGCCGCCGCTTCCATGAAGTCCTGCAGCCCTGGAATTCGGCGACGTCGGATGGATCCAGGTGCGTCTCCTCAAGCTCATCTCCCCCATCTCCTAGTCCACATCATCTCCTGCCCCTTCTCCTCATCGACTCTTCCCCCTGCCTTCTTTGCTAGGGCTGGAGTTGGTTGTCGTCGCGGGCTCCCGCGGCAGCTCCTCCATCTTCCTGTAGGCGAATCCCTAATCCTCACTATTGGAGCAATGCTTGGCCTCATCTATTATCGTCGTTGCCGATCCATCTCAGGTATTGACCCTCAGATCGATTTCAGGTATAGAATCACCTCCTCCTCTCCCTTCAGATCGATCTCAGGTTCTGGATCTTCTCTCAAAAGGAGGAAGCGATTGTGGTCCGTGTGGATCTTGATTGGGTTGAAATATATCTGTAGTTTCATGTTTTACAAGAGTTGGAATTGATTTGGGCTGCTAGAGACCTGTTTTTGTTGTTGAAAGAAAGGTAGATAAATTTTTGGATTATATTTGCTTTGTCAAATTTTATAACTGTGTTTTGGAAGTTAGGATGTTCGTGTGACTAGAAATTGTTTGAGTAACACAAAGCTGTTCTTTCTCTATGTACAGAGGCCACGACTCAACAATTCCTTCCCTCCTGGTGTATCTGGAATCAAGGAATCAATAGTTGGTTTCTTTAGTGCCTGAGTGATGATGGTCAATCCAGAAACATTTCCTGTTAGTTATGATATGTTAGTCCAGTTAGTTTTGTTGAGCAACATGCATGTTTCCTGTCTCTTATACACATCTGGAGAGGCTGTAGAACGCTAAGACCTATCTTTGGCACTTTGCTTCAGTAATGGTTGTTATTGCTCACTGGGAGGCTGGCATTATTTTTGTAATTTTTATTTTTAACAATTTTTGTATTGATCTGGATTCTGGAAGATCGTTATTTACGTTGCAACGGGACTTATTTTATTGTTTCCATATTTACGTTGCAACGGGACTTGTATCTGTGCGTCGGAGAAGCAAACCATGCTAATCCACGCAGCTCCAAGTGGTTTCCAAATAGCGTCTCACAATCCTCTAGTGGACGGGGATTGGATGGAGGGGAGGGATCAACCCAATCCTCTAGTGGTTTGATTCTCCCGTGGTTTCTGCTCCACGATTGCCAAACGAAGCCTTACGGGTGCAGCGCCTGCCGTTCTAGTTTGGCATAACATTGAAGGTTATTTACTTCATGTTTATTCGCCAATAAAACATGGTACTGTAGAAAATCTCGATAACGACGCTGAATAACGCGTGACGAACTGCCGCTAGCTAAGCTAGACAGTTCACGAGATGTCGCGGCACATGACCATCGTGAAACTACTCCCTGCATCCTAAAATAAATATATTTATAGCTTTTGGATAAGTCAATCGAGTCCTTGAACTAAGTTTATAAATAACAACTAATATTAATATTTAATTATATTTCTAAAAAATTGACTGTAAAAAATATATTTCATGATAAATCACTTTGACTAAATTTATGACAACTAATATTAATATTTATGATTCTAAAATAATTACTATAACAATATATACCATGGTAAATCCAATGATACTTATTTCATATTACAATTGTTAATAAATTTTTGTATAGATTCAGTTAAACTTAAAATCATTTAACTTGTCAAAAAAATGAGAAGTCCATTTACTTTTGGATGGAGCGAGTACAATAAAATGATAAACAGATAGATCAAAGCAAGGGGCGGATCCACCAGTAGGGCAAGGTGGTGCCGCCCCCCTACCTAAACTTCACTGCGACACCCGCCTCTGCCCACATCTTCAAGCTTCTGCCCTAGACAACCATGGCGATGGGACGCGCTGCATATTCTTTATCTTAATGTGTGTTGCGTGGAAGTACTTTCCTTTGAAAGAAAGAATGGATATGGGCCTAGGTTGGGCAGCTCTGTGTTTGTGTTTTAAAGTGAAAAGCTACTAAGCAACAAATTAGTGGATGCATGTGGGTGCAAAGTGCAACAGACAATGCCTTCTTCACCCTACCTATTTTTTTCTAGGTCCACCACTGGATCAAAGTATCATGAAGGAACAATCAACCTGTTCGCCTGGCTGGTGGCTGGTGGCTGGTGGCTGATCGCTGGTGCTGATTTATGCTGAAAGAAAAATACTGTGGCTGGCTGGTGGCTGATGCTAATTTATGTTGCGAGAAAATACTGTTGGCTAGCTGCTGTCGATGCACATGCCGAAAGACTTGAACGTGTTTCCGAAGCAAAAAAAAAAAACCATGCTCCTTGCTCTTATTCATATGTTGATGATCACCCTCTACTCTACGTATACTCTTCTAAATTCTAATTACTGCTTTCCACTCTAGCAGACCAACCACGACAAGATTGCGCCGTCCTATACTCCCTCCGTCCTGAAAAGAATGTAATTTTAGAGTTCAAAAATTATCCCACAAATAATGCAACTCTACCTTCCACCAACCAACGCTGAGCCTATTTAGCTAGTGCTGGACCTATCGTTGTACGCATCAAGTCAGTAAAAAAATGTATACAGGTGATGTGTGGATGAAAGTTTAATTGGCCACTGCTGGGAATAATATTTAATTAGCTATTCGTTTACGCATGCGGCTTGCAATTATTTGGCTCGTTTCCCAAAATCACCAGACATTTGCACCCCACGTTTGCAGAGTACTCAGGCCAGTCCTAGTGCAAGGTTTCGTGAGGTTTCATGCACATTAAATAGGGCGCCAACTCAGTATTTTAGATGATGTGGCAAGGAGTTAATGAGGAGAGAGATGAAATGGGTTTCATCTAGATGAAACTCTGTATACACGGTTTCCAACAAGTCTGTGTCTTACATGCATCGCCTAGGAAACATCAAAATGAAACTTTGCATTGTATGAACCATTTCATCTGTAAATTTATTGTTTTCTTACTTATGTGCCATTCTTGGAAACACAAAAATGAAATCCCTACTGGGACTAGCCTCAGAGTAATGCGTCTTTCTATCTGTTTATTGGTGGGCGTGAAGGATACTAGAATTGCACCTTTTGTTGGACAGAGGGAGTATGTACTACAGTAATCTCGAGGATCCGTGACAGTCGTAGGTTAGTGGAGTGATTGCGCCGAGTAGCGGGACGGCGAATGTCCATCTGATTCCAATCTTCAGACCTATCAAAGCACATGCATACCAAGTGTCCGTGTGTCTTTCGGCGTTCAAGTTTCATCCTGTTGGAAAGTGTTGAATCGCATGCCCACCGTTCCTTAAAATACCTAACTTTCAACTGAGTTAGTTGGTGCTTAAGTTCAGATCATCCCGAAATTTAGGTAGTTTGATTTGATTGAATTTAATCAAACATTGCAATGCAGGGCCGAACACTGGGAGTGTCAACTGTTCAGGTCGGCCTGCTGGGCCATCTGTAAGCTCTGGTGGCCTGTGCAAGGAATTCCCCTGTGCAACTACTGGTGCTAGTTAAATGGGCCTAATTGCACTAGCCCTCTCCTGCTGGCGGCCTCACGCAGTACGTTGTGGCTGGATGATTGGAATGGTGAATGAAGCGAAAAACTTCCTTGCTAGAATGCCAGTAGGGTTGCTCTTTGATCTCGTTACTGATGGAATTTTATGTGTGGCTTTCAACATTTATTTATATAATATATATTATGGTCATTGTTTATGCACCTCAATATGAAAATAATATTGATGCAAGTGATGGGGAATTATTGTTGTGGAATCTAACTCGAGGAATTTGTACTCGAGGTGCCGAGGACGTTTGTGCTGGAATACAGTGGAGGAATTTATTGAGATCAACTCTACTGGAATATTTATTATGTACACATGTTTGACCCGGGTACAGCACAACGGAAGAACTGGGTTTGTTTTGTAGGATCGGCTCTACAGGCTGTTAACCCTGTCTCTTATACACATCTAGATGTGTATAAGAGACAGGAGCTGTAGGCTCTCGTCATGTGTGCTAGGGACTAATATATTTTAGACTCATAAAACTGGCATGTCTGATCGTGGTTGGTGATATGATTCAGGAGTCACACGGATTTTTCGGAACACAGGTGGGATAATTTTAACGCCTGGAAGTGGAGTCTATAAATAGGTCCCTACCCTCTAGCTTCATTATGCATTGTGAGCGGCACCACGGAAAAAGCAGAGGAACAGAACAGAGGGTAGACCGTATAGCCCACAAATCCCAGTTACTTGCATTGCACACGTTAAGCCATGACAGCGACAAAACCTCGCAATAGGAATTCTTGCACACAAACATAGTACTACAGCAAACAACGACCGCGCCGAACAATTCATAACCTACTGCTGGCAGCCCAGCAAGGTGAAATTCACGAGATACCGCGCAGCAGCATGGGCACGGAAACAACAACAATATGATGATAAACAGAAACATCAACGCATCATCGAGGTACAATCTTGTGAGCCTTCAACCTGTCGATGCACGTGTTGAAAGACTTGAACGTGTTCCGGAAGCCAAGGAACCCATGCTCCTTGCTCTTGTTCATGCTGTCGATGATCACCGAGTCCAGGCCGTACTGATCGACCGCCATGTCAACGACCCACCAATTGGCGACCTCGGAGACGTGCGTCTTCACGAGCCCGTTCTCCTCCACGATCTCCGCCCACAGCGCCTCCGCCTTTCCGGCCATGGCCTCCGCCACCTCGAACCTCTTCTCCTCCCCCTCGTACCCCACCCACTCCACCCCGAACCGCCCGGCGAGCACCGGCCACAGCTTCTTCCATGAGCAGACGTCCCCGTTGCTGCAGTTGAACGCCTCGTTCCTCGCCGCGGGGTCCACGGCCGCCCAGATGTGGTGCTCGGCGACGAGGTCCGCGTCGGAGGCGGTGATGAACCCCTCGGCCCAGCAGCGACGGGACCCCGGCCACCGCAGCGGCGCGCCCTCCTTCCGGCAGATGGCGGCGTACACGCAGAGGCTGCAGACGATGTTGATCGCGCAGCGCGGGGAGAAGCCGATGATGATGTTGGGGCGGTGCACGGACCAGCTCACGCCGCCGCCGCGCCGGGCGACGGCGTCGAGGAGGACGTCCTCCTGGTCGTAGTAGAAGACGGGCACGTCGAGCCGCGGCATGTCCTCGGTGTAGGGCGGGTCGTGGACGCGGTCCTTGGAGCCGAACGTGCCGAAGTAGTGCCGGGTCCCCGTCTGGAGGGTGACGTGGGCGAGCGCCGGGCAGCTCGGGACGACGGCGGCGAGCACGTTGCGGAGCATGCCGGCGTTGGCCTCGCGGTTCTCGTCCTCCGTGGCGCGCCAGGTCCAGGCGACGTAGAAGACGTGGGTGATGTCGGTGAGCGGCGCGAGGGCCTCTGCGGCGGCGCCTGGGTCGGTGAGGTCGGCGTGGATGTGGATGACGGAGGAAGACGACGGCGGGGACCATGGCGGCGGCGGGCGGCGGGAGAGCGCGTAGACCTTCCATGGCCCGCCGGGGGTGTCCGGCCGCGGGAGGATGTCGACGAGGGAGGCGCCGACGATGCCGGTGGAGCCGACGACCAGGGCCACGCTTTTGAAGGACTGGGGGGACGCGGCGGCATGGTCGGGCTGCCGCTTCCAGGCCGCGCCGATCGCGCTTGCCCACCACCACCTCATGCTCATCTTTTGCTGCTTGTTGGGCAACACTAGGCGTTATGCTTCTGGCTTCTGCCAACTGAGGAGCTGTGGTTTTCTGAACGCTGATGGCCAGAAATGGATACATTTATTTATAGTGGTGTGAGTACATGATAGAGCAAAGGCCCATATCGAAATAATATGAACGAGGACAAAAGTTTGGCAGAGGGTTGCCCGGCCTCAATCGCTGCCACAGGCAGAGAGACGAAGGGTTGTGTACGTTTTCCCTACGAATCTGTTGGAGCATCTCTAGTTGAAAGCTAGCCTTCGTCCACCTGGTGCACACGAGTCGACTCCAAAGTCTAAAGCTAGAGAAAATTGAATCATCAAGGATAACACTGGCGGGATCTCAAAAAAAAAAAGGATAACACTGGCGGCATGTCAGTTGTACCAGCAAACGGCGCAGAGAGTTGGCGGATATGGATGCGACGACGGAGGGAGAATTCCACCACGGCACATAGGCAACAATCCAATGCTTGGCCACCATATAAACATGGTGGTGGATAGAACAAATGATGATATGGTGGCCAAGCACCATCAGGGGGAGAGAAGAATTAAATCATGTTTTGGTGTCCGATTGCCGGTGGATGTGGATAGCAACGAATCGGACACACCAGGCCGTGTTGCTTGTATGGCTGGACGAAAAACTCGGCTCGGCAGCTCGTTTGAAATTGTTGATGAGCTGAGCTAATGTCTATTAACGAGCCGATCTAGTTCATGAGCCACTCCCGAGCCAAAACGAGCCAGCGCCACTATGTGCTGCTGTTTTACTTTTATATGGTTAAGACTATGTGCTGCATTGCTGCTACTAAAATATCCCGAGTGGATGAGTTATTCATAAAACTATTGTAGTATTATTTACTTTTATCTGTGATACGTCAGTATCATATATAGTGTCTGCTCATGTTTCAAACTACCAGAATAAGTGGCTTTGGCACCGGTTGGGAACCGGATTTAGCACCGGGTATCCCAACCGGTGCTGTCTTTCCGAGGCTAAAGGGTGGCACCTTTAGCACCGGGCCAAATAACCGGTGCTAAAGGTGTCTATTCTTCAAAAAATATATGCGATGCTGCGGGGATTCGAACTCAGGACCTCTTGCCTCGCGTGTACCCACCTAACCATCTCACCTATGCAGCACATGTGATGGAATAGAGGATGCTTTCCTTTTGTAGTAGCATGTGGCACCCCCTTTAGCACCGGGTCATATTTACCAACCGGTGCTAAAATCTAGCACCGGTTGGTGTTACAACCCGGTGCTAAAGGGTTGGGGCCTTTAGCACCGGTTGGCAACACCAACCGGTGCTAGATTTTAGCACCGGTTGGTGTTACAACCCGGTGCTAAAGGGTTGGGGCCTTTAGCACCGGTTGGCAACACCAACCGGTGCTAGATTTTAGCACCGGTTGGTGTTGCCAACCGGTGCTAAAGGGTTCCCGAGGTCACCCAAACGTTGGACCCGGTGCTAATACACCTTTAGCACCGGGTCCAAAATGTACCGAGGCATTTAAGGGGTGCGGATGTTGAGTTTTAAGGGGTGCTAAAAGATGATGTGCATTTACATTTGAGAATATATCTAAAGCTCTCTATACATAAGAGAGCGAATATAAAGTATTTTTAAAAACGCTTCGCACGACTGGTCTATTTACCATGGTCCACTCAAGTGATATTGGTTTAGTACATATATGTCATCAATAAACGTGCGTGTCGCACGTGCGTTTCAATTAAAATGGAATAGGAAAACAAGACACGATTACTTTTTTTTTGTCATTTCCATACCTTTATGTTGGCCTTGTGCATGATTTATATCGATAGGGTATTCTGGTGTTCAAAATGTTTTTCGCAACGTGCTGATGGCTACTATAATTATTATTTGGTGCTGTCGTATATCCTTGCATAGTGACATAGTGTTCTAGACTTCAGTGATTAATTAGTAGTATAATATAGATTATATAGTGTCCTATGGTGTTTTGTTACTAACAATAGCTGATCCGTGTCAAGAAGTAAAATGAACTAAAAGCAACAGAGATAACTACAAGCATGCCCACGTTGTTCGTTTGGATTATTTCAGCCACCAGCCGACAGTGTTTTACTCTCAATAAAAACCAGCACAAGCCACTAGCCACCATCCAACCGAACGGGCTCGTCACAGTGTTAATTTCCACCTAGGGGGTGTTTAGTTCCTGAGAAAAGGTGAAAATGAAGTAAAAAGTCACATAGGACACTGTAGCACTTTTTGTTTGTTTGTGGTAAACATTGTCCTACCATGACCTAACTAGGCTGGGAGAAGCCGAAGATGATGTTGGGGCGGTGCACGGACCAGCTCACGCCGCCGCCGCCGCGGCGGGCGACGGCGTCGAGCAGGACGTCCTCCTGGTCGTAGTAGAAGACGGGCACGTCGAGCCGCGGCATGTCCTCGGTGTAGGGCGGGTCGTGGACGCGGTCCTTGGAGCCGCCGAACGTGCCGAAGTAGTGCCTGGTCCCCGTCTGGAGGGTGACGTGGGCGAGCGCCGGGCAGCTCGGGACGGCGGCGGCGAGCACGTTGCGGAGCATGCCGGCGTTGGCCTCGCGGTTCTCGTCCTCCGTGGCGCGCCAGGTCCAAGCGACGTAGAAGACGTGGGTGATGTCGGTGAGCGGCGCGAGGGCCTCTGCGGCGGCGCCTGGGTCGGTGAGGTCGGCGTGGATGTGGATGACGGAGGAAGACGACGGCGGGGACCATGGCGGCGGCGGGCGGCGGGAGAGCGCGTAGACCTTCCATGGCCCGCCGGGGGTGTCCGGCCGCGGGAGGATGTCGACGAGGGAGGCGCCGACGATGCCGGTGGAGCCGACGACCAGGGCCACGCTTTTGAAGGACTCAGGCGACGCGGCGGCGTGGTCGGGCTGCCGCTTCCAGGCCGCGCCGATCGCGCCTGCCCACCACCAGCTCTTGCTCATCTTTTGCTGCTTGTTGCCCACCACCAGCGTGATGCTTCTGCTGAGGTGCTGTGGTTTTCTGAACGCTGATGGCTAGAAACGGATACATTTATTTATAGAGCAAAGGCCCAGAAATGGAACGAGGACAAAAGTTTGGCAGAGGGTTGCTCTCAATCGCTGTCACAGGCAAAAACGAAGGGTGGTGTACGTTTCCCCGTAGGAATCTATCGGAGCATCTCCGGTGATAAGTTGAAAGCGAACCTGCGTACACGACACGAGTCGACTAGTCGAAAGCTACAGAAATTGAACCATCGACTGTTTGACGTATTTTTGTCAAATATTTATAACTAATTAGCTGGCTCGGTGGCTTATATTTAACGTACGTGCATGCCGGCCGGCGTATGAAGGGAAGCCAACAACTGCATGGACTCGATATCCGTATGCAATTGTAGGCTTGCGATTGTACTCCATCAGGACAGCAGGATCTCATGTTTGGAGCAGACGTCACGAACAGCGTTCCGGAAATAATAGAGAACAGATGGGGTACGCATCTCCTGTATGTACTTATGTCGGCCGCGTCTAAATACGTATACGCGCCGTATACACGAATCACTAAACTTGTGACCTTGGCCGCTCATCGGCCTGATGCCGTGCTAGTTGTGCATGTCGTCGGCCATGGATCGCATTATTTATCATAAACTAATCAGTAGCAAGAAGGCTAATGAGGGGCTCCATTCACGTACAGGCATACAAAGTTCGTATGTGAGTACCTGCTAATACTTAGCGTCTAAAGAATTGATGATGAACATCGGCCGCCATGCATGTACATACGTACGTGATGCTAGTGCAGACACACATGTTTCTGGGCAGCAGATTGCCCGGACGCATGCGAATACAAATCTGAAACGTATCGCCGTATCAGGATACAACCGGGCCTACAGGGCAGTCGGCAGAATGCTCTAGAAGCTAGAAACTCCGAGGGTTTCGCTCGGTGCAAATCGTTGGCGCCGTATGCTTGCGATATTTACCAGGCCCACGTGCATGAGCACGCAAAGATATATATCAGATGAGATAAGTATGGTCTTAGCTTAACCATCAAGCACTACCGGAGAACCGGACTTTGCCGTGCGTTCCGGACTTTGCCGTGCGCTTTTTATCGGGCGCACGGCAAAGACCTTCTTTGCCGTGCACTTTTTAGAAAACGCACGGTAAAAAAACACACGGCAAATTAGTTGTTTGCCGTGCGTTTTCTTGCGACGCACAGCAAATAAAAGAGTTTGCCGTGCGTTTTATAATGACGCACGGCAAACACATGGGTTTGCCGTGCGTTTTATTGCAACGCACGGTAAACTATATTTTTCTAACGTCCGTTAGTAACGGGGTGGGAAGAGGTGTTATTTTTTTTGTCCCTTTGCCGTGCGCAAAAAAAATGCACGGCTAGTTTTTTTATTTACCCACGTTTAGTACTCCATGCATGAGGATAGAGATTTGATATGATAGGTGAATAGTGAAGTTTGGAGAGAGAATTGTTGAAAGTTTAATGATTTGACCAGGATCTAAACAGGGCCCTAAGGTGAAAGGAAAGAATCATGTGACCTTTCACAAGATACCTCTTGAACGTAACTCTCTGGCTACTAAGGGCGTGTTTAGTTCCGCATCAAATCACCAAACTTCTCAAAATTCTCTATCCAAACCTCACTATTCACCTATTACATCAAATCTCTCTCCTCGTGCATGTAACATTAAACGTGGGTAAATAAAAAAACTAATTACATGATTTTGATGTACACGACGAGACGAATGTTTTGAGCCTAGTTATATCATGGTAGGACAATATTTATCACAAACAAACAAAAAGTGTTACAGTGCGGTACAGTGTCAGATGTGACATTTTCACTAAACTTTCCCTACCTCTTTTTGGAACTAAACACACCCTAAGTTGACTACTGCAGTCCAAGATGTTTTTTCACTTTTGTTTTTTTCTGCCCTAGTACACAACAAAATTATAATCTAGAATATTGGAAAAATAATGCTATATTTTTTGAAAGAAAATTTATGATTCAAAAAAAACTATGACTCGAACTATTTTTATTCAACCTTTACAATTTGTTTTTTATTTTAAAATATTTTTAGTCAATTACTTGTAGAACTATTGTACTACACTCTTGGAATATTTTCCCATTTGTTCAGGAAAAAAATATTTATCCAATGGGAGCTAGTGAAGCTGCTTAGGTTTTGTGGTGGAACTTGTTAGAAGGAAATGAGAATGAATGGAAAATGATTCTCTATTGATTGTGAACAAGGTTACATGTATATATACAAAGGGAAAGGGTGCCTATGAAGAGGCATGTCCCTTAGGGGTGTAAGCCCAAGGGATGCCAATGAAGGGGCATGTCCCTTAGGTTATACTAATCCTAATTATACTAATTGATCACTAACTAAATAATCTTAACACTCCCCCTTGATCAATTGGTCCTATAGAAGTCTATCTGTTCAACAATCATAATTTGAATCTTTGGAAAAACCTGTAGGAATAAAAACCAAAGTATATTGATATACCAGGTAAAACTCCTTAAAAACCCAGCGGGAAAAATAAGGAGAACAACCATGATATATATAGAACTTTTAATGTTTATAGACCCTTTAGGTGATCCTAAAGACATGTCTAAAAACAGTTTGATCAAGATCAATATTTTATATATATTATCCTTAAAAACCCCTGTAGGGAAAAATAGATAATATGACAACTCTCACAAAAACCTTATAGGAAAAATGTGAGGAGGAAACTTTGGAAAACCCCTATGGGAAAAATCCAAAGTGATACCGGTATATCAAGGGAAAAACTCCTTCAAACCCAATGGGAAAAATAAGGAGAAAGCCACAATATACAATTGCTAATGTTGTTAGACCCTTTGAGATAAGTTCAAAGTCTTAGTCTAAAAACATCTTGACCAAATGATCAATATGCTTGAATATCATCTTCCGAAAAACCCCGGCGGGGAAAATTTGGTGATATAGCATATAACTTTATTTAGGCATTGCCTCGTCAAAAACTTTATATGAGAAATCTTGAAAGGAAAAACTCAAATAAAGAAAAGAGTACAATGTATCATATGTCACAATATCATCCAACAAAAACCCTATGGGAAAAACAGATGATACGACATAATATTGCATCTATATTGCCTCATTAAAAACTTTCTATGAGAAACCCT
>OAMR01000347.1:65780-104997 GCA_900205405.1 Echinochloa crus-galli
AAATGTATGTTTATATCTGTCTCTTATACACATCTGGCTGATGCGTACTGCAGCAACCGCAAGGACGCGAGTGGATACGCACCGCCGTTGGCGCCATGGAAGAGCCGATGCTGTTCCGTGGCCGATGATCTTTTCGTTTGTTCTTGGCCTAAGCATTCAGCAACAAGATGGACCACCACGATGAAGTCCTGATGCTTCTTCCCGGAGAAGATGAAGGACTTCTGTGTTCCGTCCGTCGACGCGCTGGATTCAGAACCACTCGTCGTCGGCGTGCTTGGTGATGACCGAACTCAGTGAGTAGGGCAAAGTGCGTGCAGGAACTCCGGCGAGGGCAAGTTCTTCTGTTGGCCTGTGGCTTCAGGAACGGCAGAGCGTACGTCCCTACAGGAACTCCGGCGAGTGCTGTCTCTCGGCCTCGGTAGAGCGTGCTAATAACGTGTTAGAAGGAAATGAGAATGAATGGAAAATGATTCTCTATTGATTGTGAACAAGGTTACAGGTATATATACAAAGGGAAAGGGTGCCTATAAAGAGGCATGTCCCTTAGGGGTGTAAGCCCAAGGGATGCCAATGAAGGGGCATGTCCCTTAGGTTATACTAATCCTAATTATACTAATTGATCACTAACTAAATAATCTTAACAGAACTTGTCCTCTCAAGTTCGAGTTTCGACTTAGTATGCGTGTTCATGTTTTTTGAATTAATTTTAGTAATTAATCGATGCTATTTTTTAGTGGTAGGCATGTGCCGGCGATAGCACGACACATGTGAATCTCAAGATTAAATCTCCTGATCCAATCTCTCAGGACCCTTGTAGAGATAAGGTTGTATATATGTATTCATAGGAGTGAATATATGTTTAGAAAAAATATTCAGTGTAAAAAGAATTATTATTCTCTAAAGTAACTTTTTTTGTAATGGCAGTATGTGGAAGAACTTTGCTAATATACTCTTGTAGCATTTTATCTCTTAGTTTGGAGCATTTTTTTTGCTCAATCCAATCTTGATTTTATTAGGAACAAATTTTTAAAATGTTTTTTTTGTGGGCATGTGACCGCTGAACGAAGCCCAAAAACCGCGAGGGGGTGGCGAAACAAAATAAGGATGTGCCATTATGGGCAGCCTTAAAGAGGGGCTATATAGTAATGTCATTTTCGCCTATAGTAATGTGTGACAACGCCTCCCACGTAATAACAACTCATGTCCTATTCACATACCAGGGGCGGACCCAAGGCCCGGCGAGCCCGGGCGACTGCCCGGGCTCCTTTGCCTGAGCGTCCAATGGGGAAATGTCTTGGGCCGTTCCTCCGAGCAGCCCAACTCAAATAATCGTTAGCCTAATCATAGACTATAGCATACGGAGACTAGGGAACAACGTATCTGCTGCGGGATCCCTGTTTTTGCCCAGGCTCCCGAAAAAACCTGGATCCGCCACTGTCACATACGGAGTATAAAAAATGGCAAACTATTGTGCCAACCACGTCATTGCAATTCTAGAAAGAACTTTAGTATTTTTTTTTGAAGCTGCATATTTATTGGGCTGTGTCCCGTACATTTTAAGATTTTCCGAGTTTACCTTAATTCAGTTTATTTTACAATTTGACATTGTTTTCCTTTCAAAAAATATCTAACTTTACTGGTATACCACAGGCTGTATATGCATATAGCTCTTTTTTTTTGTGGCAAATCACAGTAGTGATGTCAAACTGGTTGTAAAACCTGTTAGTGATCTATGACAGGAAAAACAATCTGAAGGTAAGAGGGAGGCAAAGAGTGCACTAAAGCACGAAGCAGGAAACTAAATAAGACCTGAAAGAAGGCTGAAACTTCTGAAGTTCTAACTAGCGTGCCGCGCATTTTATTACGGTAAACCCAGATATACAAATGAACGATCATCGCAGGATCTTAAGCAAAGACATCATGGAACAATCCTGTGAAGCTTGATCTTGTCAATCCACATAGCGAACGACTTGACCGTGTTCCGGAAGCCGAGGAACCCGTGCTCCTTGCTCTTGTTCATGCTGTCCAGGAACGCCCGGTCAGCTCCAAACTGACAGAACTGGCCATCCACAAGCCACCAGCTCGCGACCTCGTCCAGCTGCGTCTCCACGAGCTCGTTCTCCTCCACGATCTCCGCCCAGACGGCCTCCTTCCCAGCCATGGCCTCCGCCAGCTTGAACCGCTTCTCCTCCCCCTCGTACCCCGCCCACTCCAACCCAAACCGTCCGGCGAGCACCGGCCACAGCTGCCTCCACGTGTAGACGTCCCCGTTGCTGCAGTTGAACGCCTCGTTCTTCGCCGCGGGGTCCACGGCCGCCCAGATGTGGTGCTCGGCGACGAGGTCCGCGTCGGAGGCGTTGTCGAACGCCTCCCAGCCGGCGCGGGACCCCGGCCACCGCAGCGGCGCGCCCTCCTTCCGGCAGATGGCGGCGTACGCGCAGAGGGTGCAGACGATGTTCATGGCGCTCCGCGGGGAGAACCCGAGGATGAGCCTGGGGCGGTGCACGGACCAGGTCACGGCGGCACCGCCGCCGCGCCGGGACGATGACACGGCGCCGGCGAGGATGTCCTCCTGGTCGTAGTAGAAGTTGGGGCAGTCCAGGCGTGGCATGTCCTCGGTGTAGGGCGGGTCCAGCGCCTGCACGGCCTGCTTGCCGCCGATGGCCTCGAAGGGCCCGGCGTAGTGCTTGGTCCCAGTCTGGAGGCAGACGTGCGCGAGCGCGGGGCAGCCGGGGACGACGGCGGAGAGGACGTTGCGGAGCATGCCGGCGTTGGCCTCGCGGTTCTGGGCCTCCGTGGGGCGCGAGGTCCAGGCGGCGTAGAAGACGTGGGTGATGTCGGTGAGTGGCGCGAGGGCCGCGGCGGCGGCGGCGGGGTCGGTGAGGTCGGCGTGGACGTGGGTGACGGAGGGCGGCGGCGTCGGGGAACAGGGCGGGGGTGGGCGGCGCGAGAGCGCGTAGACCTTCCACGGCCCGCCGGGGGTGTCCGGCAGCGGGAGGATGCTGACGAGGGAGGTGCCGACTATGCCGGTGGCGCCGACGACGAGCGCCACGCTGTTGAAGGATGGTTGGAACGACGCGGCGGCGGGGTCACCGTCACCGTGGCGCTTCCTGGCCGCGCCGACCGCGCCTGCCCACCACCAGCTCATGCTCATCGCTGCACGTGTTATCACGAACAAATTGAGATTTGAGAATTGATTATTCAAATGGATTATGGATGGGAAGGAACGATAAACGCCGTTGCAAAGGAGTATCTAGATTTGTTTGCTTTTTGTTGCTTGATGAAAGATTTGTTTGGTTGCATCTGGATGAGACTGGTTACACTACTAGAGAAACCATCATCACAAACGGCACCATCACAAACGGTTTTTGAACTTCAAAAACCGTTTGTGATGTGAGGCCATCACAAACGGTTCATGTTCCGAACCGTTTGTGATGGCCTCACATCACAAACGGTTCGTAACACGACCCCTTTGTGATGTGTATGGTACATTCAAACCATATTTTGAAATAGTAAATGACTTCAAATCAAAAAGTGTTGAACTGCAAAGTTGTATGGCTTCTCAAGATGCACAGCTTTCACTTTGGTCATTTCTTCATTTGAGAAATTCATATGAATATTGTTCATAAAACCCATCTCTCTCATAGAGTTATAGTTTCTAAAACTATAAGAGAGACTTATAAGATTTGTGAACAATGTTACTCTCACTACATCGTATGGAAAAACGGCCAACATGAAAGTTGTAGATCTTCACAAGTCATGAAACTTTGTAGCTGACAACTTTTTAATTTGAAATTGTTTTACTAACGAAAAGTAAGTTTGTATTCAAAATTTGAAATTTGAGTTTTTCCAAACGACCTCGGATGAAAAAACGGTCAACATGAAAGTTGTAGATCTCGACAAGTCATGAAACTTTCTAGTTGACAACTTTGTCATTTGAAGTCATATAGTTGCTAGATCTAAGTTTGAATATTCTCAAATTTGAAATTCAAATTTCGTAAACGGCCTCGGATGAAAAAACGGTCAACATGAAAGTTGTAGATCTCGACAAGTCATGAAACTTTGTAGTTGACAACTTTGTCATTTGAAGTCATATAGTTGCTAGATCTAAGTTTGAATATTCTCAAATTTGAAATTCAAATTTCGTAAACGGCCTCGGATGAAAAAACGGTCAACATGAAAGTTGTAGGTTTCGAAAAGTTAGGAAACTTTGTAGTTCAACATGTTTTGATTTGAAGTTGTTTAGGGCCTTAAATATGCAATTTAAACTGGGTCTAGTATAATATGATAGGAGTCGGAACGCTATACACTCACAAGAGACAATGAGGCGCAGTGGTAGGGGAGTGCTCACGCAAGGGAGAGGTCACCGGTTCGAATCACGCCGGCCGCGTAGCGCGCGAACTTTGCGCGATTTGCGTGGCCGGTGGCCTCCCCAAATGAAAATAAATTTTTTTCCCTATTGTTTTCGTATTTTTTTGGGTTTATTTCGGAAGCAGGAAATCACAAACGGTTGGGAAAATGAACCGTTTGTGATGCCCCGAGCATCACAAACAGAACATCACAAACGGTTGGGAAAACCGTTTGTGATGGACTTTCCCAACCATTTGTGATCTTGGTATGTGGAGTAGTGTTAGCTCGCTCTTATTTATTTTTGGAAAGAAATTGATGTGTTTGATTGTAACGTTTAGATACGGTTCGCTCAAAAGTCTCACTCCGCACGGAGAGCTTTCAATCCAGCTTTGAAAGATTGGCCTGACTCCAAATAGCACATGGGAACAATGAGGGAAGGGAGTTTCAACACATGTACAAATAGGAGATTGAAGGGCTAGAATCAGTCACGACAATTCTTTACATCCAGGAGATATTGAAGGGCTAGAATCATTTCAGTGTGGGATCACTTTCTAATCAATGGACAAAAATGGCTAGTTGTAACGGAGTGGTATGGGTTGTACATTAACGTATTTATGAACAAAAAGATTTAGGTTACTCATGACCATATGCTGAATTTCATACATGGTGACTCAAGATGGCAACGGGGCTATCCCCGCCGGGGTTGAGCTGAACGTTCTGCTCCCCGAAGGAGCAGAGTTCTCCCATCCCCGTCCCCGTCCCCGCTAGCGGGGATTAGTTTTTCCCCGCCCCCGTCCCCGAGCGGGCATGACAGCCTCGATGGGGCCCGGCCCCGAGAAAACGAGCGACGAATCGAGCGTCAAAGAGGGTAGAGGTGATGGGTGCGTGGGCGTCGGGGACTCAGGATATATTTGCATCATGCTGGGCAGTGGGCTTGGGCCAATATCATTTGCTTTTGCTTCACTCGGCCTGCTATGGCCTGTTAAACATTTGGTGCTTTTGCTTCACTCGGCCTACTATGGCCTGTTAAATATTTGGGAAGGTTATACTCGGGGTCCCCAACGGGGAACGGGGATGGGGAAAACCAGAACGTTACATCCCCGGCTTCCCCCGACGGGGATTGATTTTTGCCCAATAAGATCCCCGCAGGGACTAAAACCACCCCAATTGCATCCCCTAAGGGCTCCTTTGGGAGCTGACGACCCCGTGGGGATCCCCGTCCCTTCCCCGGGAAATTTGCCCGGTATGTGCAGGCCGGGCGTCCTTCCCCGGGAAGGGGACCCTGGGTTATCGGCTCCCAAACCAGCCCTAATGGATGAAATCCCCATCGGGGATTGGGGATCGGGGCCCCATTGCCATCTTGAATGGTGACTCTTCCATGCCCATTCCCCACCTCACAATGGCAATGAGCAGCAATATGGTTGACAACCACCCGTATACTGCTATCTTGATTTTCCGTTTCCAGAATAAAATAAAATTTTGCGTCACCTTGCAAAATGCTTTTAAGACCAAAACTGATTGACAATTCATTTACAGAGTATACGATTTCTTTCTTTTTTTTTTGCGAAGTGTATGATTATGGATTGAGGCATTGAGCTCTGATAGTGGGCTGCCCCGGAAGATCAATACTCGGGCAAAATATGTAGTGGGCCTAAAACTAACCAATCCAGATCGAATTTACAGACGCACGCAGCCCAGTTTCTATTTGGCCCGCAAAGCAAGAACACCTTGCGATGTTCCATTGTCCAGAATTCCAGATTCAGCTTGGATTCTACTGCTAGTTCTTGAGCAAACACAGCAATTCAAGAAGCCTACTTGAAAGTTTTCTACGGAAAACTATTTTGATTTTAGCTCCGTATAATGAGTTTATGACTCACGAGCTGATCTGTAGGCTGTAGCTGCGATTTTCCCACTTCTTCGAAAGGCAAGTTTAGAACAAAGTGCAGTGGCAAGTCAACTTATGATGATTGAATTGGAGAGAGAGCAGCAGCCAGGCAACATGAGTTTCTGTGGCAAAAGACCTCCTACTTCATCATGATTGGTCGTCGATCTCCATCCAGAAGGATAGGAAAAAAAATGCAACCAGGCAACGTGGGTTTCTGTTGCAGAATAGAATACTTGATCAACAACAGACCGACGTCCTTGGCTGTGTTTCTTTAGGATATTAAATCAACTAAGTTGACAAAAATACTTTAACAGCATTGCACTATTTTGTGAGACCTATCTAATGAGGCCTTTGACCTATCTAATGAGGCCTTTGACCGCACGATTAGAGTATGGTTACTAGCATTACTATAGCAAATCATGGACTAATTAGACTCATTAGATTCATCGCGTAAAGTTGCACCGATCTCTAAAAATGTTTTATAAATAGAATTTATTTAATACTCCATGCAAGATTCTATTGGGCGGGTGGGTCAACAGCGATTTGTCAAAGATGCTAGCAACCACCAATAAGAATAAGCACACACAGAAGACGTGCCTTTCCTCGAGCTCGAGCTAACACAATTGAATTGAATCTCTCCGTAACGTAAAACTGAAGCCACGAAGAAAATGAACCATGACGAGAATAGATGAAACAAACAAGTTGCGCAAGGTTTTCCAATCCCATCTCGCAAAAGGAAAACCGCACCAGAAAGATGGAGCATCCGAGGCATATTGGCCTTGTATGACTGCGATCAGTAGCATTGTCGCTTGGGGAAACCAATTCCTGGAAATGTGTGGCAGAAAAAGACTTGCTGCCGCCAGTGTTATCAGTTGTTCTGTTAGCTTCCATAATCACCAGGAAAGCAAGATATGAAAGCAAGCAAGACTCTGATTAATGATGATGTGAAAGATTTCAGTGACTACTCTACATATAGAAAACTCTCAGCATATATTACTGATGAAAGGAACAATATACAATAATAGCATACAAAGAATTATTGTTTCAGAGTTCAGATAATGAATAATGATGGCAACATAGTTAAACAACAACAAACAAATACAAATGACTGAACAAGATATGAAAACATTAAATTGGTAATTCAAGGCCAACACGGTTTTGGGGAAACTACTGCTAACAAAGAATGGATGTCCACAACGGTCCTGTTTAGTTCCTGGTCAAATCATCTAACTTTCAAAAATTCTCTCTCCAAACTTCACGGGAAAAGAAACACGACCATTGATTGAATTGCAGAGCGAGCCGATCAGCCTAGCTGTTCCGCGTTTCTTTGTGCTTCGTCGGTAGCAGAAGCAGGCTCCAGATCAGATTTCAATCAACAGCCAAACAGCGATTTGTCAAAGATGCTAGCAACCACCAATTTCCCAAAATTCTCTCTCCAAACTTCACTATCCATCTATCACATCAAATCTCTCTCCTCATGCATGGAGTACTAAATGTGGGTAAATTAAAAAACTAGTTGCATGGTTTTGATGTACACGACGAGACGAATCTTTTGAGCCTAGTTAGGTCATGGTAGGACAATGTTTACCACAAACAAACAAAAAGTGCTACAGTGTCCGATATGACTTTTTCACTCCACTTTTCACATTTTCTCAGGAACTAAACACCCCCAACGTACTTCTCTAGTATCATATTTACTGACAGAGAGAGCAGATCGACAGTCACAAACACAGAACTAGCAATTCAGGGTTAGAAGAATGTGCAGTAGGGAAAAACAGATGCCTGTATCAGCTGATTCAGAGCTAAGGCACTGCTCGGAAGTGAAAACAGTCAGTCAGTGGTTCAATATACCAACAAAATTTCAATCGAACTAATGCTGGACAAGAATAACTTATTTGCAATGTATTGATGTTTATTTTGGCCCCTAGTATACAACAGTATACAACATGAAAACCTGGCAAAGGTAGCAAGATGTATGGAAAAGGAACTAAATTACAAGAGAATTGGAAGCTGATCGACAAAGGAGCAAGATAATAAGGTGATGCATGATGTGAAACAGCAGCAGAGAACTAAATTGCGGGGAGGAAAGGAATCATGGAACAATCTTGAAGACCTTGAGCTTCTCGATCCATGTGTTGAAGGAGTTGACCGTGTTCCTGAAGCCGAGGAAGCCGTGCTCCTTGCTCTTGTTCATGCTGTCCAAGTGCTCGAACTCGACGCCAAACAGAGCATCGACAAACCACCAATTGGTGATCTCGTCAAGCTCTGTGGATATAAGCTCATTCTCCCTGACAATCTCCGCCCAGGCCGCCTCCTTCCCGGCCATGGCCTCCGTGAGCCTGAACCTGCTCTCCTCCCCTTCGTAGCCAGCCCATTCCACCCCGAAATGGTCCGCCAGTTTCGGCCACAGGTTCTTCCACTTGAAGAGATCCCCGTTGCTGCAATTGAAGGCCTCGTTCCTGGCGAAGGGGTCGACGGTGGCCCAGATCTCGTGCTCGGCGATGAGGTCCGCGTCGGAGGCGTCGCTGAACCCCTCCCAGGCGACCCGCGAGCCGGGCCAGCGCAGCTTGGCGCCCTCCTTCCGGCAGATGGCGGCGTAGACGCAGAGGCTGCCGACGACGTTCATGGCGCTCCGCGGGGAGTAGCCGAAGACGGTGGTGGGGCGGTGCACGGACCAGCTGACCTCTCCCCCGCGTTTGGAGACCTCCTCCAGGAGGATGTCCTCCATGTCGTAGTAGAAGTTGGGGCAGCCGAGGCGCGGCATGTCCTCGGTGAAGGGCGGGTCGGGGAAGGCGACGGCGCCGAGGGCCTCGAAGGGCCCGACGTAGTGCTTGCGGCCGGTCTGGAGGCAGACGTGGACGAGCGCGGGGCAGCCGGGGACGACGACGGAGAGGACGTTCCGGAGCATGGCGGCGTTGGCGGCGCGGTTCTCGGCCTCGGTGGCGCGGGCGGTCCAGGCGACGTAGAAGACGTGGGTGATGTCGGTGAGCGGCGCGAGGGCCTCTGCGGCGGCGCCTGGGTCGGTGAGGTCGGCGTGGATGTGGATGACGGAGGAAGACGACGGCGGGGACCATGGCGGCGGCGGGCGGCGGGAGAGCGCGTAGACCTTCCATGGCCCGCCGGGGGTGTCCGGCCGCGGGAGGATGTCGACGAGGGAGGCGCCGACGATGCCGGTGGAGCCGACGACCAGGGCCACGCTTTTGAAGGACTCGGGGGACGCGGCGGCGTGGTCGGGCTGGCGCTTCCAGGCCGCGCCGATCGCGCCTGCCCACCACCAGCTCATGCTCATCTTTTGCTGCTAGCTTGTTGGGCAACACTAAGCGTGATTCAAATCAACCGGCCGGTAGGCACCGTGTCCCAGCGATCGGCGCACCATATGTGCTGGCGTGGCCGCGTGGGGGTGATCAGATCCCGCGCGGGCGATCGCCAGGGCGGCCGTCTCCTATTTTGTCACCTGGTTGGTGCGGTGGACGAATTCACATGGTCTGGTACCCCCGAGACTCCGGGCAACGTCGCGTGCGTTTGGCATCGCACGGCGCGAGGACGTAGCGCGCTGCAGCTGCCGGCGATCTGAGATTATGTGCACGCGGAGACTTGCCGGCTTGCGACAATCACTGTAGCGGCGGTAATCGGACTCGACGTGACGATGTGGCGTACAAAGGGGATCTCCTTGTTCAGGTCGGCTAAGGTGGCGGCGCGGGGCGGCGCAGCGGTGTTGGCCGCCCGTAGGAGGCCTGCTAATGGGTCAAAACCCGCTCCCAAACCCACCCCGCCTCATTGCTAGCTAGTTGTATGTGCCAACCCAACCCAACCCAAAAATCTAACTAGTGCACCCGCCCCGCCCCAACCCATTAGATACATTTGCACCCTAAGGTCAACGCCCATAGAATACCCATGGGTCTTATTTTGGGGTCTTACTCTTGAAGTGGGGCCCACATATTAGATCTATCACCATACTTTGTAGAAAGTTGATGATTATGATTTTGAGCATTACCAACAAATTTCAGTCAATTTGGATAAAATCTTATAGTGTGAACGTGCGGTTTTAGTTTTAGGGTCCGACTCTGAGCGTGGGCCCCACCTCTAGGTCTAGTCACGCTACTTTGCACAAAGTTGCTGCTTATCATACCGAGTCATCTCCAAAAATTTCAGTCAATTTTACTAAAATTTTATAGTGTGAAAGCGAGATTTTAATTTTAGGGTACGACTCCTGACGTGGGGCCCACCTTTAGGTCTAGTCACGCTACTTTGCACAAAGTTGCTGCTTATCATACCGAGTCATCTCCAAAAATTTCAGTCAATTTTACTAAAATTTTATAGTCTGAACGCGAGATTTTAATTTTAGGGTCCGACTCCTAACGTGGGGCCCACGTCTAGATCCAGTCACGCTACTTTGCACAAAGTTGTTGCTTATCATACCGAGTCATCTCCAAAAATTTCAGTCAATTTTACTAAAATTTTATAGTCTGAACGCGAGATTTTAATTTTAGGGTCCGACTCCTAACGTGGGGCCCACGTCTAGATCCAGTCACGCTACTTTGCACAAAGTTGTTGCTTATCATACCGAGTCATCTCCAAAAATTTCAGTCAATTTTACTAAAATTTTATAGTCTGAACGCGAGATTTTAATTTTAGGGTCCGACTCCTAACGTGGGGCCCACGTCTAGATCCAGTCACGCTACTTTGCACAAAGTTGTTGCTTATCATACCGAGTCATCTCCAAAAATTTCAGTCAATTTTACTAAAATTTTATAGTCTGAACGCGAGATTTTAATTTTAGGGTCCGACTCCTAACGTGGGGCCCACGTCTAGATCCAGTCACGCTACTTTGCACAAAGTTGTTGCTTATCATACCGAGTCATCTCCAAAAATTTCAGTCAATTTTACTAAAATTTTATAGTCTGAACGCGAGATTTTAATTTTAGGGTCCGACTCCTAACGTGGGGCCCACGTCTAGATCCAGTCACGCTACTTTGCACAAAGTTGTTGCTTATCATACCGAGTCATCTCCAAAAATTTCAGTCAATTTTACTAAAATTTTATAGTCTGAACGCGAGATTTTAATTTTAGGGTCCGACTCCTAACGTGGGGCCCACGTCTAGATCCAGTCACGCTACTTTGCACAAAGTTGTTGCTTATCATACCGAGTCATCTCCAAAAATTTCAGTCAATTTTACTAAAATTTTATAGTCTGAACGCGAGATTTTAATTTTAGGGTCCGACTCCTAACGTGGGGCCCACGTCTAGATCCAGTCACGCTACTTTGCACAAAGTTGTTGCTTATCATACCGAGTCATCTCCAAAAATTTCAGTCAATTTTACTAAAATTTTATAGTCTGAACGCGAGATTTTAATTTTAGGGTCCGACTCCTAACGTGGGGCCCACGTCTAGATCCAGTCACGCTACTTTGCACAAAGTTGCTGCTTATCATACCGAGTCATCTCCAAAAGTTTCAGTCAATTTTGCTAAAATTTTATAGTGTAAACGCGAGGTTTAATTTTAAGGTCCGACTCCTGACGTGGGACCTAAACATGTAAACTCCATTAAAGATACGACCCATTTTAACCCATTCCAACCCACACCGACCCTCATTTACACTAGACCTACCCCACCCCGCCCCACTTATTGATACAACCCATTTTAACCCATCCAAACCCAACCCATATCAAAACCCGCTAGGACCCGACCCATTAGCAGGCCTAGCCCGTAGCTAGCCTCGGCAGGGCGACCTTTACTGCAGAGATCAGATCGATGTCAAATTGTCAATCCTCCTGGTGATTGATTGGCCCACCACACTCACCTCTCTGCCGATTTCTCTTGGCTGGTCAGGAAAACAAGAGAAGGTAGAGACAGGAAGAATGAATGGACGGAGAGGCACCGGCCGCCACCCGTGGTCGTCCCGCGCGAGCCGGGCGGTCAGCACCTGCCGGACGCGGCCGACGCGAACACGTCCGCCATCGGCGCGGCCGTCCGCCATTGCGAGGCCACGGGGATGCGCCGCCGGAGGCCGGGGACGACCAAGGACGCGCTCCCGCCCGTTCGCCGCCGCCGCCTGCCGCACCCCTCTTGCCGGCCGGCCGACGCCCCGCCGCCGCAGTCAGCCGCTCCCCCGCGTCGCCGTTGGGCGCGAGCGCTCTGCGTGTCAGCATGGTCTTGATCGGGAGGTTCTGGACAGCGTGAACGAGAGCAAGGAGCGCGAATTCCTCTGCTTTCGGAACACGGCCAAGGCATCCAGAATTTCTTCTCCCAAATTACTATGCCAAAAAAAGATTCCCATCACATAAAATGTCATAACATGCATGGAATACTAAATGTAGATAAAATTAAAAACTAATTACACAGTTTTGTTGTACTCTGCGAGACAAACATTTTAGGCCTAATTAATAAATTTTAGACAATTTTTCGCACATACAAACAAAATGCTACAGTGCCTGAATCATACTCCCAAATTCACCCACCCAAATTCAACATCTAAACACGGCCCAACTCACATGAGTTCTGGCGGCGGCGGTCGTCTCGTGAGCTCAGGGTCAGGTACGGATGAGCCGATCGATCTTCTTCGGCAGGCGCCCGTCTCCTGCAAGTTGCTTGTGCGCGCAAGCATGCAGGTGACTCTGTAGCGTCGACCACATCGGAGATCCACTGTCTAATCTCGATACGTCTGGAATGAGTGGTGAGCAGGTGAAGGTGAGAGGAGGGGGAGTAATTCTTGTTTTGGCTGGGGCAGTAATTAGTTGATATCCGTTGCGAAAATTGTAAGAAATTTGGTTGGGACACAAAGACGCAAAACACGTCAGTCCATTTAAACCCGGCCCAGTCCAAACCAACTATATTATCGCCATATTTTTAACGGGCCTTGCTTCGGTCCATACTGTTTCTTTTGACACGTCGGCCCATATTGTTATCGACGCGTAATTTGACAAAAGTTCCTGCCCGCCGGAACCTATATAAAGGGCCCAAAACAAAAACGCCAAAAGATTATAGTAATACAATGTACATGCGAATTGGCTCGTAGTCCAACGATAGGACGGTCCAGTGAGACGCTACCCATTAGGGTTCAAATCCTGGTGCTCGCACCTTTTTTTAGGATTTACCAGGATTTACCGATGCTATGCGTTAGTGGTAAGCGGCGGGACTTCGGGAATCTTCAGATGTGCCGGTGCTCTGCTCAATCATTCGGAGGTGCCCATAGGGGTAGGATTTGCGTACGTGTATTCATAGGGAATTTGCTATTCGATGGACTGAACACGCCCGGTTGATATCGGACGGATTGCGAATTCACGACAAACCCATCATGGCTGTGTTTAGTTCCAAAATTTCTCTCTCCAAACTTTACTATTCACCTATCACATCAGATCACGCTAAATGTCTCTCCTGATGCGGTAGCATTAAACGTGGGTAAATAAATGTACACGTCTTTGAGCCTAGTTAGATCATGGTAGGACAACGATTACCTGAAACAATACGGTACAGTATCCGTTGTAACTTTTCGTGAGAACTAAACACACTCCATACCCCCATACCTGTTTACCCCCAACAACCCATCAAAAGCTATGCCATCACATAGATAACAGGCGAACTATCTAGGAATCATCACTAAATGATGCAATAAACCTTAATCTAAAAAATGATGCAATAAACTGAAATGGCATTGAACTTCAGAACAACATAAAATCTATTTCAGCACGAAAGAGGCAAAAAGATCCAAGAATTTGATGGCTCTGCCAGTAAACAGGTGTGTTTGGTTGGCGTCGTCGCATGGTCCGAAATGATCCGATCCAACACCTGAAGCTACACTACGGGAAATCCGGCATATGCCGAGTGTCTCAGTCTTTGCCGAGTGTTTAATATTGGGCACTCGGCAAAGACTCTCTTTGCCGAGTGTCCACAAGCAGGCCCTCGGCAAAGAGCAAACACTCGGCAACATTACTATTTGCCGAGTGCCAGGAAGCCGACACTCGGCAAAGATGCGCTTTGCCGAGTGTCAGGAAATGGACACTCGGCAAAGACGCTGCACATGCTCAGCGCGTGACACGGCCGCCAGCGGCCGTTGGCGGCCGTTTGGGCTGCACCTACGTTGCCGAGTGTAAGGGCTAGACACTCGGCAATCAACCTCTTTTGCCGAGTGTCTGCAAGCTGACACTCGGCAAAGACGCAGCACATGCTCAGCGCGTGACACGGCAGCCAACGGCCGTTTGGGCTGCATCTACTTTGCCGAGTGTCTCCATCCTGACACTCGGCAAAGCTGTGGCACGTGTCTAGCACGTGCCACGCGTGCCAACGTCCATTTGGACTGCCACAGCTTTGCCGAGTGTACAATATGGACACTCGGCAAACATTTGAAAATTTGTAAATATTTCTGAAAAAACTTGGAATTCAAACACAAAAGTTTAAAAAATTTGAATATAAGGGATCTTTGCCGAGTGCTGACATGGCAGCACTCGGCAAACCCTGCCTTTGCCGAGTGTTTAACAGCAAACACTCGGCAAAGTTGGGACATATGTTTTTAAACTTATATTTTTGGGCTCCAAACTTTATTTTTTTTCCAGTGATACTTGTCAAAGGCTCTTTATAACTCATGTGGAGCATGTGGGAAAAAGTTGAGATGATTTTGAAAAGTTTATATATACGACCCTTTCCAATCGGAGCATATCCCCATAGAAGTTTTGGAGAGTTGAGAAGGAGACTGCTGCATTTCGAAACGAAGTGAAGTTAAATTAGAGTTTGAGTTCATAACTTTTTTTATAGGCAATAGACGACGTAGATTGCTTCATTTGAAGTTATCATATTTTTCCGGACCCATTTGATATTTTTTAAATTATTTCTACGCCCTTCTCCGCATGAAATAATGAATGTTATGGAGGAATTATGAGCTATATAGACATGAAATAATGGAAACATTTCATTGAAGCATAAAATGTGCATTGTTGAATGTATTTGACAAGATATTTTGATGTGTATTTGATCAAATTTGAAAAATTTGGTATGGAACAAATGTTCAATGAAATGTTTTCATTATTTCATGCCTATATAGCTCAGAATTTCTTCATAACTTTCATTATTTCATGCGGAGAAGGGCGTAAAAATAATTTAACGTCATTTGCCCAAGTGGCACCTTTGCCGAGTGCCTACACTCGGCAAAGGCTGTGTTTGCCGAGTGCCATGGCCCACGCACTCGGCAAACGAAGCCACGTGGCCCCCCTCATTGGCCACGCACGGCCACGTCTGCTGCCAGCGCGTGGCCACGTGGCAGTATGTTTGCCGAGTGTCACATCCAAGACACTCGGCAAACAGGGGGTGCGCCGGGGCCCCAACCCTAGACAACCCCTTTGCCGAGTGTCGGATCCAAGACACTCGGCAAAGAGGGGCTGCGCCGGGGGACTTAACCGCCCACGCGCGGCCCCAACCCACGCACACACGCACACACACGCCTCCGCCTGCTGCCGCCGCGTATCTCCTGTCTCTTATACACATCTAGATGTGTATAAGAGACAGGCCGCTCCTTCACCGGCCGCCAGCTCGTCCTCCTGTTCGCGCGCCCGCCCGTCCGTGTAGGTACCCGACCCGTCCTCTTGTTCATTATGCTGCAAAACTAGGATGTGGTAGTTGCTATTTTTGTGATAGGATTTAGTAGTTGATGTTTTTCATACATAGGATAGAAGCATATATTTGTGGTAGAAAGTAGTATTATGAATTTATTTGTGAAATTATGAAATTGATGTGAAATTATAGTTGATAGAATTTTGATAGGAATGATTGGAATGCTAGCATATTTCACCTCATTTGCAAAGTGGTCGGCCTCTTGTGTATGTGGTTGTCGGCCTCTTGTGTATGTGGTTGTCGGCCTCTCGTGCCGTGGATATCCTTGTTATGTGGTTGTCGGCCTTCGTGCCGTGTTTTTTTTTGCAGGATTGGGTTTCAGAAACCTCCCCGTGCAGGGGAGGTGCTGCCGAAATTTTTATTTGAAAAATTTTTATTTTTTTTCAGGGAGAGACCCTTTGCACCGTCCTCGGCTTGTAGCTCCGCCACCCCACGCCGTTCCCCGCTGCCTGCACCAACACGAGTGTCCCCGACTCGCCCGCCGTCGAGCCCATAGGTGAGCACATGCAAAACCATACCCCCTCAGCATTTAATTCGTAGATTCATATTTAAGTTGTCTACAACCCTCGTCTCTTGTATTTATCTTTACCGTGTGGCTTCTTTGCCATGTTCTTGCGTTTCCTACTGTAAACAAGATGAAGAATCATCTTCCTACTTCTGTCTTGATATCGACAAATGTGGAGATATTGTATCTCTACCTTTGTCGATATCAAGGCAGAAGAGGAAGATGATCCTTCATCTTGTTTACAGTTAGGAAACGCAAAGAACATGGCAAAGAATTCATACTGTACAGTTGAATACAACAGGCCAAGATTGTGCACAACTTACATTCACCTTTACTTGAGCGGCCAGTGTACATCCACTCACGGTCATCCATCCCTTTACATGTCACCGAGCAATAAATTTCTTCCATACCAAATTTATAATAATAAATGCATCTACCGGATGCTAGCTTTATGTCTAATAGGTAAAGATAGGTCCTAATCCCACCCGAGGATGTGTAGACGGGTAGTTTCCATGCTCTACTCGTACCGAGGCTGAGTTTCGGCATCATCTCCCTGTTGTTCTCCGAATACACAATCTCCGTAATTGGACGTGTATTTGGAGAACAGCGGGGAGGTGCTGCCGAAATTCCGTCTTGGATACGAGTAGAGCATGGAAACTACCCGTCTACACATCCTCGGGTGGGATTAGGACCTATCTTTACCTATTAGACATAAAGCTAGCATCCGGTAGATGCATTTATTATTATAAATTTGGTATGGAAGAAATTTATTGCTCGGTGACATGTAAAGGGATGGATGACCGTGAGTGGATGTACACTGGCCGCTCAAGTAAAGGTGAATGTACAGATGAATGGATTGCCAAGACTGATGCGTTCTTGAAGCAAGCTTTTGCCAATGCGAAAGGGGTGCCAACTACTTTCTGTCCATGCGCGGTTTGCGACAATCGTAAACGCCAAACAGAAGTTGTCATGGGTAAACATCTCGTCAGGAATGGATTTACGGAGAACTATACTCGGTGGACACGCCATGGTGAAGCCGTTGATCGTGTGAGAGACGAGGTCGTGAGGCAGCGCATCGAGGAGTTTGATGATGAGGCAGGGGTAGGGGACATGTTGCATGACTACGACGAAGCACACTTCAATGATGGACCTAGGGAGGAGGAGCCGGAGGCCACTGCAAAGGCTTATTATGACATGTTGTCAGCGGCACAACAACCACTTCACTCGCACACTAAGGTTTCTCAATTGGATGCCGTTGCACGTCTGTTGGCCGTCAAGTCCCAGTTTAGCTTGGGTCGAGACGCCTTTGACCACATCCTGACAATTTTGGGTGGCCTCCTTCCGGAAGGTCACGGCTTGCCAAAGAACATGTACGCGGCACAGAAACTTCTAAATGCACTTAAGATGCCGTATCAGAAGATACATGCTTGTCCGAATGGATGCATCTTATTTAGGAAAGAATTTGCGGACGCAAAGCAATGTCCGAAGTGCAAGGCTTCTAGATTCGTGGAGATAGTCGGTGCTGATGGTAAGAAGAAGCAAAGCAAAATACCCGTGAATATCCTACGGTACCTTCCACCTATACCGAGGATCCAACGGCTTTACATGACCGAGGACTCCGCGAAACAGATGACATGGCACAAAAGTGGAGTGCGATACAATCCTGATAAGCTCGTACATCCATCCGATGGTGAAGCATGGAAGCACTTTGATGGGATTCATCATGACAAGGCTAGAGAGGCTCGGAATGTGCGTGTTGCGTTGGCAACAGATGGGTTCAACCCGTATGGAATGACGGCTGCCCCATACTCTTGTTGGCCAATGTTTGTGATCCCACTCAATCTCCCCCCCGGTGTCCTATTTCAACGGCAGAACATCTTTTTGTCGTTAATTATTCCTAATTACCTGGGGAAAAATATGAGTGTGTATATTGAGCCTCTTGTTGATGATTTGGACCGTGCCTTGGAGGAAGGTGTATGGACATACGATCGAGCTACAAAAACAAACTTTAAAATGCATGTCTTCTACCAGTACTCCCTGCATGACCATCCGGCGTATGGGATATTCTACGGCTGGTGTGTCCACGGGAAGTTCCCATGTCCAATATGCAAGGCATCTCTGAAGGATGTGCTGCCAAAATTTTCATTTGACTATATATACTGGTGCCTGGAGCGCGCGGGTCTCAGTTCACCCTGGCCCCATCTCGGATAGCGGCGAGGTGATGGGGAGGAGCTTGCTCGCCGGAGGAGCACTCTATTTCACGCTCGAGGAAGGCCAAAGAATCCTCAAGTATGATCTGGTTGGGTGTGTCCTTTCGGTGATCAGGCCACCGGCCGTGCTTGCAGGAGACATGGTCCTGGTGACGGCGGAGGACGGCGGGCTGGGAGCCGCCGTCGTGAAGAATTACAGCCTGCACCTATGGTCGAGGAGGGTTGGCACTGACGGCATTGGGAAGTGGGTTCAGGGCAGGGTTATCGAGCTTGATATGATGATCACCATTGCCATCGGTGATCCCACCACCAAGCTTGATATAGTTGGGTTTGCAGAAGGTGCAGGTTCCGTTTTCGTAAGACATGGTCTCTTCGCTGTTGAATTGAGGTATTGATTATTTCGCGGCACTCAAGATCTCCGTGAAGAAAACGGAGGCAAGAAACATGAAGTTGACCAAGGAGCAGTATCTGGCGGTATGTAAATCGATACTGTGGTTCTTCGAACTAAATGCAAAAATAAATGCAAGATTGAAGCATCTATTGCAGAGGCATACATTCTCGAGGAGGTGTCAAACTTCACGACGAAGTATTATGCTGACAACCTTCCTAACGTGCACAATCCACCGCCTCGTTATAATGTTGACGAAGTTGAATCGAACCTCAGCCTTTTCCGAGGGCAACTAGGAAGTGCAAGTGAAGGCACCAACAAAAATTTGACAAATGTAGAGTGGCGCGCTATCATGCTCTATGTGCTCACCAATCTATCCGAAGTTGATCCATACATGTGGTAAGTTCAGAACAATCTTGTTTTCGAGTACCTAGCAACTATTCTGCATCCAACACTCTTGTTTCTCGTTCATACAGGGAATTTCTTGATCACTCCTGGCGTAATAGGAGGGCTCCTACCCAACACGAAGTTGATGACCTTCTTAAACATGGAAACCCAGATTTTATTTCTTGGTTCAAACAGAAGGTACACTTAATTTCAGTCTTGTCCTAAATTCGACGTTACTGAGTCTATGAGTAACGGAAGGTACAAACATGCGTTGTCAGCGGCACAACAACCACTTCACTCGCACACTAAGGTTTCTCAATTGGATGCCGTTGCACGTCTGTTGGCCGTCAAGTCCCAGTTTAGCTTGGGTCGAGACGCCTTTGACCACATCCTGACAGTTTTTGGCGGCCTCCTTCCGGAAGGTCACATTCTACCAAAGAACATGTACGCAGCACAGAAACTTCTAAATGCACTTAAGATGCCGTATCAGAAGATACATGCTTGTCCGAATGGATGCATCTTATTTAGGAAAGAATTTGCGGACGCAAAGCAATGTCCGAAGTGCAAGGCTTCTAGATTCGTGGAGATAGTCGGTGCTGATGGTAAGATCAGTCCCAAATAATGAAGACTATAACATAGATCCAAACACCTATGATGGAGAGTTTTTCCAAGAAAATGGGCTAGAAGGGTCTTTTGATATAGACTTAACCCAAGCGGTCGGAATGGATTTAGACTCACAAATGTTTGTTGACGAGGATAGTGGAGATGTGGTTGAGAGTGCTAAGGACTTGGAGTTACTACAACGATTACAGTTAGGCGATGACACAGACGACATTCCTCCTCCTTTGGAGGACGACCATGAACATCTCGAAATGTACGATAGTGATGATGCGACCGTTGATCCAGATAATCCTGATCCGGATGATTATTTCTAATAAAAGTACGTTTATATATTACATCATCTCTGTCTAATAGTTTATGTTGGGTCATATTTATATTTCTTATATATTACATGTCTTTCTAATAATTTATGTCCATATTGGTTATCTAATAAATGTATGTTTTTGTTGATTACAGGTGATTGAACCAAGATGGTGGGTCGGGGCGGTGCGATGAGGAACGTCATGTCGTTGTACCGGAAGTTTAAAGATGGGGGGTCCGAGGCAGCTGGGTCGTCTGGTGCCAAGGGCAAGGGGCGAAAGAAGAAGGCCACAGGCGGGGGGCGAGGCAGGGGCAAGAGGCGAGAGCGGACCCCCTCCTGTACCTTCTTCATCTTTGTCCGACGAGGACTTTGTTCCTTCGGCGGCGGACACTCGGGACGCGGAGCACGAGGACCACGAGGACGAGGACCGCGAGGCAGCGGAGCACGTGACCGAGGAGCACGGAGCCGAGGACCCCGAGGATGAGGATGCCTCTGAGAACTCGGCCCTTTGTCAGCGAGGCCCCTCGCAACTCCCGAAGCGACGGATACCCATGGAGCGTCGCCCCGTGATCTCACCCAGCCCTCCAAGGTAAGTAATTTTAGATGTTACAAGTACCTTCTCGTTTCATATTCATATGTTGGAAATCACAAGATGGACTAACAATTTATCTTAATCACTTGGGCAGGAATTGGGTGATGGTCACCCCAGGCGCTGGTCACGCCCGCAGAGTCAACGGCATCCTGGGTCTTCTTTGCAGGGAGCTGTTTCCGGGTCTGGTGACCATTGGCGGCAGGGAGGAGCCGGCCTACACCTTTGACCACTACGTCACCGCTGGCGATCAGGAGGACCGGGAGGGCAGGCTCTTCAACAACAAGGCCGAGCGGGTAAAGGGAGAGCTGTGGGTAAGTATCCGTTGCACTATATTGCTCCACACATCACTTTCATTTACAATCTACAAATAATGTAACATCCATCGTGTATATATGCGCAGGATTTTTTCATATGCGTCCCGGGAGAGGAGGCTTCGGCAGATGTTGTGGCACATGCAGCCTGCTGGAAGCTTGTCAAGGACCTGCACTACAAGGCGCGCGTGCAGGCCGTAATTGATTATTTTGCTGCACTCAATGTCTCCGTGAAGAAAACGGAGGCCAGAAGCATGAAGTTGACCAAGGAGCAATACATGGCGGTATGTAAATCGATACTGTTTAATTCTAAGATTAAGTACTTTAAATTCAATCTTGTTATATGTCGTACACTTGATGTCTTGTAGGCGATTCCGTGGTGGTGCGCCCCGCATCCCACGTGCTGGGAGGTCATAGTCGACAAGTGGTGCAGCGCCGAGTGGGCCCCTCAGCACGACCTTTGCCGGGAGCGGTGTTTGCTGATGCCCGGTGTGTCACACCATCAGGGAAGCCTTAGCCTCGAGGAGTACAGGGCCAAATGGGTACGCCGAGTCATTTTTATATTCGCTCACTCTATTCTGTGCAATTACTGATTCTTATTGTTTTTTTCAGTCGGCGTCACATGGTGGTGCGCCTTGCTCCCAGCTCGAGGCATTTGCTATGGCCCACAAGGGCAAGGCGACCTCCGACGTCCAGTACAACCCGGAGGACGGGCCCGCGGCATACAGCAACGCCAGTGTCCACAGTCGCCTCTCGGCATATACAGAGGTGGCGAGGGAGGTCCACGGGCCAGACTGGGATCCGACCGCCCACGACATTGATGGAGAAGTGGTCATGAGGGCGGGAGGAGGCAAGAAGCACGGGTGGTACTTGATCGCCAACAACACCATCGACACGGCTGCTACCCCCACACTCTCCCAGATTTGAGCCAGGAGCACGAGCTCTTCCGTGCCTATCCACCAGCATATCCCCGGTTCACACTTCGGGATGCAGGCACTCCAGGTTATTTCTGTTTTGTGCTTCGTACGTGAAGTTTGCTTACGTTTATAATGTATTATAACAATGTGATTGAATATTGCAGGCCCGGTTGGATGAAGAGACGGAGAGACGGAGGCAGCTGGAGTTGGAGGTGCAGCAGATACGGGAGGCGGAGGCCGAGAAAGTGGAGGAGGCTGAGCGGGCGAACCAAGCGTGGCAAGAGCAGGTAATGGCCTACCTGCAGAGCATTGGCCAGCGGGTGGTTGAAGGTCCGTCGGCGGCGGCGGTGATGCCACCACTGCCTGCACTGCCTCCACTGCCTCCACCACGTGTGCCTATTTCTCCCGTGAGTCACTTGAGAACCCTATGATTTCATTTCACAACTCATTTCTGTCCAAAATCTTGTAACACACACCACACAAGCCACCAAAGTTTATTATTTGTCATACCCGTGCAAAAAGGACAAAAGGCTTGAGGGTTGGGACGTTGTATACAAAGTGTCGCCACGCGGTAAACTACCAGTCCCAAACAATGAAGACTATAACATAGATCCAAACACCTATGATGGAGAGTTCTTCCAAGAAAATGGGCTAGAAGGGTCTTTTGAGATAGACTTAACCCAAGCGGTCGGAATGGATTTATGATGTTTATGGTTGTGGAAGGCTAGATATATATGAATTACCTGTGATGCCTATTATAAACTGCCTGTAATGTCAATTATAAACTGCCTGTGATGTTTTTGTTGATGGGTCCTTTTAACGCAATAAATAAATAAAAACAGGGACAAAATTGAAGCTTTGCCGAGTGTAACACTCGGCAAAGATCCTCTTTGCCGAGTGTATTGGCCTTAACACTCGGCAAAGAGGCTGTTTCTGTCATTTCTGGAACAGCCTCTTTGCCGAGTGTTAAGGTCAAAACACTCGGCAAAGGCCTGTCCAGGCCCTGCCTCCGGACAGGCCTTTGCCGAATGTCTGGGACCAGCACTCGGCAAAGGCTCCAGCCTTTGCCGAGTGTGACACTCGGCAAAGGCTCCAGCCTTTGCCGAGTGTGACACTCGGCAAAGGCCTGTCCAGGCCCTGCCCCCGGACAGGCCTTTGCCGAGTGTCACATTCGGCAAAGGCTTGATTGGGCGGCCCATGGACAGGCCTTTGCCGAGTGTGGCAAAGGCTTGATTACACTCGGCAAAGACTCTGTTAGCACTAACAGACGGCCGCGAACGTCGCCGCGCCGTCCGCGGCCGTCTGTTAGTGCTTTATTTTACCGAGTGTCGGCTTTAGCTCTCGGCAAAGCCTTTGCCGAGTGCCCGACATAAGACACTCGGCAAAGGGGCTGTTTGCCGACACGAGCTATGCCGTAACCCCTTTGCCGAGTGTCACACTCGGCAAAGGCTTTGCTGAGTGTACACCGGCCTTTGCCGAGTGCCTGGGGCACTCGACAAATACGGGCTTTCCCGTAGTGCTACTTGTGTTGTTTGGATTGCGTTGCCGAACGGCAGTGGCGGACCCAGAAATTTCTGGGCCTGGACAAGTACTCCCTCCGGTATTATATTAGAAGTCGTTTTAGAAAAGGTTTGAGTCAAACATTGAGAATATAAATCATGAATAATATTTAAGCCGTTGAGTTTAGAAATGTGAAAATCATATAATTAGATTGGTTTTGAAAATTACTTTCATAAAAGTATACATATATAACTTTTCAAGAAATTTTTTTTATAGAAAAGTGAAGTCAAAGTTGTGCTTCGGTGACCGTGTCGCTGTCCTAAACGACTTCTAATACGATACCGGAGGAAGTATAGCCGTAAACTACTATGCCTTACAATATTTTCTTTTGCCACCACAAGCTGGCTGCCGACCTCTACATGTCGCCGTGGACGCTCGCCGAGAGGAGCCCGGGCAGTTGCCCAGGCTTGCCGGGTCTTATTGGGTCCGCCACTGCTCGACGGAGTGATCCGTCACCGACTAATCCATCGCATGCTAACTTGCAAGTCAATTCTTGTCATCCGCTCGCAAGTTAAACTCTTCTGAAGTTTGCAGTTCAGCCTTTTCTTGATAACGAGTGAAAGGTTTCATCATGTATACCACAGTAATGAATCTTGGTCACTGATGAAAGAGTTTAAGCATTAATTCTTATCTGATCAAATGTTTCCAGCTAGCTCTATGAATTGGCTGATGTCTGTGCAAGTAGTCATGAGTATTTTCCCTCATGTGCATTTCTCGAGTATTAATTGCACAGGCAAGTTAACATGACCAAATAACATTATTGTCGCGGACACAACCAATCTTAAAATGACGCGCGGTAAACAACAAGGTTCAGAAAATAGCATCATTCTCAAACTCGATCGATAACACCCTCAGTGTTGGCTTGTACTAATGCTTCTTCATTTCTTCTATCAGTGATCATCTGCCTCCTTCAAGTTAGTCCGGCCAGTTGAGTTGCAGGCTTGCAGTTAGCCAAAGTAAACCAGTGCCGAGGCCCTGTTTGTTCGACAACGCTACGAGGGGTCGATGTCGTACGTTCGCCAAGCAAAAGTTATGGAACGTGGCTATATATGAATGTTGATCATGGCGCCATGGTGACCGCCGCGAGCTGGACGAAGACGCCTGATCGTGTGTCTAACTGATCCGCCTACATGCAAGGAGCCATGGATCACGACCAGGGATACAGGAGTACATCGTTCCATACAACAAGCAATCTACCTCGCCGGTCGCCGCCACCAACACTCCCGTCCGCCGGCGACCATGACCATGATCCGGTGGTGCTGGACGGGAGAGCACGGCGCGGTCACGTGCTGCACCCAGGAGCGCAAGGCGTCCGGCACCGACGCCGCGGCGCCCGCGTTCGCCAGCAACGTGGCCCTCGTCGTCGGCGCCACGGGCATCATCGTCGGCATGCTCCGGAGCCCCGACACCCCCGGCGGGCCGTGGAAGGTATACGCGCTCACCCTCCGTCCACCCCCGCCATGGTACCTGTTGGGGGCCATTTTGGCGCACAGTCACCTCCGACGAGGTTCGATGGTCCGGATGACAAGGAAAGGTCCATGATCACCGTCCAATCGGAAAAGGTTGTTGGCTCGACCTTGCTAAACAGGTTTCGGAAGGAAAGGTCCGCGCTCACAGCATTAATGAAAAGGTCAATTTTGTTGGGGATTATTTTTAACGTCCAGACAGCTCTCCGTGTTACGATTGGAAAAGGTCCTGCGTCACCTTTTCAAGCCTGGCTGCTCGACAGTCTTCACAACAAGCCCGATGTCGTACTTTTATGAAGTATGGTCGTACAAGATTGCTTGCCTAGAGACGTCTAACAAAAGCCACCCAAGCTTGGTTATTTTAGCACAGGCCTGTAGGCTTGCTCGAGCAGGCGACACGCTCTTTAAAGAAAGCTAGCGTCATCTCGAGAGTGTGCTGAACTAACAGGATAAGTGTACCTAATCAAAAAGGTATTCATAGAGGAAAGGTTATGTGTTGAGAGCGCGTGTACTAAGCCACAAGGTCCCGAAGCTTTCGAATGAGGTCACCCCTCAGGCGAATCGTGAAGTGGGACGCCGCGGCTCAGGCGTGTCTGGAGAGGTCCCGAAGACAGAAGCCGGTAAAACTAAACAAGGTGCAAGGAAGAGCGTCGAACGCGTCAACGAGGTCGCGTAGCCAAGTCGGTTTTCTCTTCTTGTGTAAAATTAACTCGATATTCTAGACCGTTGTAGAGGTTGGCGTGAATAATGTTTGTCGGGGATATCGGATGTAAAACGGAAACCAAGGCGCCACTATAAAAAATAACCATGTACCCGATTTGAGGAGGATGAAAAAATAGTAAAAGTTCTTCATTCCTTATCTGTTTAGTTGTTTAGTGTTCACCTTGTGAATTTTAACACCAACAGTACCCACCGTCGCCCTCCTCCGTCACACACATCCACGCCGACCTCACCGACCCCGCCGCCGTCGCCGAGGCCCTCGCGGCCCTCACCCACGACACCACCCACGTCGTCTACGCCGCGTTGTCCTCTCGGTGGGGCTCGACCGGCGCCGACCAAGCCATGCTCCGCAACGTCCTCTCCGCCGTCGCCCGCAACTGCCCGGCGCTCGCCCACGTCTGCCTCCTCCACTCCGGCGGCCGCGGCCAGTTCGTCGACCCGTTCGAGCCCTTCACGGGGATCGTCTCCGCGGCGCGCCCCTACTCCGACTCTCCGAGGACCTCCCCCGCGCCTCGAGTTCCCCGACCTCGAGGACGTCCTCCTCAACGAGCTCCCCGGCTTCGCCGTCGCCAGCCGCCGCGACTGCGCCGCCGTCACCTGGTCCGTGCACCGCCACGCCACCGTCGTCGCCGGCTTCTCCCCGCGCAGCGCCGGCAACGTCTTGGCCAGCCTCTGCGTCTACGCCGCCATCTGCCGCAAGGAGGGCGCCGCCGCGCTGCGCTGGGAGGGACTCAGCGACGGCTCCGACGCGGAGCTCGTCGCCGAGCACGCGCTCTGGGCGGCGCTGGAGCTCAATGGCAAGAACAAGGTCTTCAACTGCACAAATGGGGACGTCTTCAGGTGGAAGGAGTTGTGGCCGACACTGGCCAAGCATTTCGAGGTGGAGTGGTCCGGGTACGACGGGGAGGACGGGCGCTTCAAGCTCGAGGGCGCCATGGCCGGGAAGGACGCCGTGTGGGCGGAGATCGTCAAGGAGAAGGGCCTCGTGGAGACAGAGCTCGACGACATCACCGCCTGGAGCTTCGTGGACGCCGTGATGAACGCCGACGAGGTGCAACTGGACACCATGAACATGGATTCCGGGACACGGTGAGGTCCTTCGTTATATGGGTCGGGAAGATGAAGGCTAACGGAATTGTCCCCTGATGAAAGAGTTCAAACTGATCAATGCTTTCACTTTTGACAATGTTTGGATGTATCGATTATGTCCATTAGTCATCAAAGTAACCCCTCTGTATGCATTATTTTCAGTTTGGAGAAGACTTGTATAAAACTATTGGTAGCATCTTGCTTGAACCACAACCAATTCTGCTTATATGTCAGGCAATACTATGTAGGGAGAGGGTAACAAACTAACAATGCTAGGAGTCTGACATCAATATTCTTAGAGAGTAAGCCACATGGATTCAGTTTTCATTCTACTGCTTGTCAATCCAAGCATAATCTAGCATACATTAGTGCTTATAAGAATATCTTAGTTATTATCCAAGTCATGACTCATGAGCTAACATTGATAAACTTATTTTTCAGCTATTGTTTGGAGATAGATGGAAAACTGTAGATTACTCCCACAAGTCTTCACCCAATTGTGCCTTTTGAGTTTAACTATGTAGCTCTTTGGAGAGTTCAGTTGATTAAGCTCTAGCTCAGGAAATGCTTATACTGAATCTTTATCACCAACACTTTAGCATCTTACTTTTTTTTTCTCATACATGTTTGTTCTTGATCTCTGTTTTTGGATGTTGTCTGCCTGACTGCCTGATTTTTGTTTTTGAATAGTACTCCGTATAATCTTTTGTCAGCAACATGTTTTTTTCACTTTAGCATTCAAACACTAAACCACATCCACATGTTTGATAGATCTCTGTTTTTTCCCATAAAGGCATCTCGGCATCCTTCGTTTCCGTCACGCACAAAGCCCAGAACCCCAAGTCCCCAACTAACCACCTGCTCCTCTCTGCCCCCCGGCAGCCGATCCCCCGCATCCCACGCCGCTTCACCGCCGGTTCCATCCCATCCCCCCATCCGCCGGCGGCCATGATGCGGTGGTGCTGGACAGGAGAGCACGGCGCGATCACGAGGCGCCGTGTGGAGCCCGCGGCGGCCGAGGCCGAGGCCGCGGCGACCGCGTCCCAGAACGTGGCCCTCGTCGTCGGCTCCACGGGCGTCGTCGGCGCCGCCATACTCGACATGCTCCCGGGCCTGGACACCCCCGCGGGGCCATGGAAGGTCTACGCGCTCTCCCGCGGGCCGCTCCCGCCCTGGTCCGTGCGCGCGCCCGCTGGCGCCCCCTCGTCCTCCAACCCCAACGCTGCCGTCGTCCACCTTCACGTCGACCTCGCCGACCCTGCCGCCGTCGCCCAGGCGCTCGCGCCCATCACCGGCATCACCCACGTCTTCTACGCCGCCCGGTCCCCGTTCCCCGGCGGCGCGAACGAGGACGAGGCCCGGGAGGCCAGCTGCGCCATGCTCCGCAACGTCCTCTCCGCCGTCGTCCCCAACTGCCCGGCGCTAGCCCACGTCTGTCTTCTCACCGGCCGCAAGCGGTTCCGACGTCTACAAGTGGATGAACCTTTGGCCGATGCTGGCCAAGCATTTCGAGGTGGAGTGGTCCGGGTACGACGGGGAGGATAACCGCTTCAAGCTTCAGGAGGCCATGGCCGGGAAGGAGGCCCTGTGGGCGGAGATCGTCAGGGAGAAAGGGCTCGTGGGGACAGAGCTCGACGACATCACCGCCTGGTGGTTCGTGGACGCCGTGATCAACGCCGGCAGGGAACAACTGGAAAACATGAACAAGAGCAAGGAGCATGGATTCCTCGGCTTCCGGAACACGGTGAGGTCCTTCAATTCATGGATCGGGAAGATGAAGGCTAACAGAATCGTCCCCTGATGCATTTGTTTTTGGATGTCAATGATAGTATGTATCTCAGTCTCTATCTGATTGCCTTGATCACTAGTTGCGTTAGTCCAATCTAGTTTAGAATACTCCATTGTGTTTTGGCATGGTATGCAAAAATGACCTTCCAAGTGCTAACTGATGAACACCTTTAACTATGGAATAATCAACTGATCAATATTTCCCTTCTGGGTGATGATAGCTCTATCAATTTGTTGTGTGGCTGTAAGCCATCAATACATTTCCTCTTGCTTCAGTCAGTTTTTCTTGTGCGTGTGCTGTGATAGTTACATAGAGTAATAGAGTAACAATGCTGTGGCATTAAAATTTGTATGGACTTGCCCTTTTAGTTTATTTAAACTTCTCAATCTATTTACTAGAAGTAGAACCTGGTATACTTCTTATACTCATGTTAGGCATGAGTGCATGACATTGATTAGCTTAATTTTCTGGCACCAAAATTATAAAAGAAGATAGGTTCCAATCTTTGCATTGTCTTACAGCACTGGATAAACTTGTTTCTTTTTTTAGGATACCAGATATATAGCATCAACAAAGACAGTCTAGTGTGTGTTCACTGAAATAGATTACCAGTTCAGAACTTTCTGGTTGAACTCTTACTGCCAGCAAGTTGTCTAAATGCTTATACTGAATTTCGGTGACACTTAACAACATATTTATTTTATCCTAGATGATAGTTCGTGATGTTGGTTTTGGATTTTATTTGGCTCAGAAAATTTGTAGCCGAAAGGAAACTATAACTGCTTGATGGTTCCTCAGTGAGTAGCTGTTGATTCCGGTTACTTGCAATAGTGTCTGTTCATGAATCATGCCATTGCGATATGGAAATACTCCTCTGTCTTTTCTTCCCAATCTCTTTTTTTGCAGAACTGGTGTCGCGAATTCTTGATGTGTTAAACTCTGACAGCTGTTGATGACTGTATCATGTCCAAAGCTTGCACAGTGCTCATTGTACAATATTAGATTTTATTTCTTCTGATATTTCCAATCTTCAACTGCAATGTGTTGTCCTCTCTGTTCCTATTTGAGTTCATATGTTGCAGTTGTGCAATGACTTTTGAAGTTGTAACATGAGTTTTGGGTGTAGGCTTTGATATAGGTTCGAGGGAGTAAAATAAAGCTCAGATATTTGTTTTTTACAAAATATTAATTAAATTAGCTAAATGCATACAGAGTATATTGTTATGCTTCTGGTCATGTCTGTGCATCAAATTGCGAAGCTTCATTATGGACCTGCATTCATGAATTCTTTGACATGATCATGGCCCTGTTGATGTTGTTAGACAGCAATAACAATGCAATGTGTTGCGTCAGCTGCAGCTATTACAACCCCCTTGCAGTCTTTATGTGAGTGCACCTGCAATTCTTCGTTGCCAAGTCCTGTTGTGTACACTGAATTTAGTTTCCTAGGATGCACTGTTATGTTTTGGGACAGTAGCAAATGGATCTGGCAAAACTGGATAAGTGGTCACTGATGAAAGAGTTTATCCATTGAATTCTTATCTGATCAACGTTTCCATTTTGGGAAATTCTAGCGGAATGAATTGGCTGTGCCAGTAGTCATGAATATTTCCCTCATGTGCATTCCTGTCAATTTGGAGAGATGACCAATTGACCATGAACCATTTTTGCATGAAAACATATGGATTTATCATTGATTCATAAATAATAAACAGAGAATAGGTACTTAGGTGGACAGGGCAAAACATATGGATTTATCATTGATTTGAGTGATAGAATGAAAAGAGGCGGACAGTGTTTCATGCTCATGCCTCTATACCTAAGCTATGAGTAATCTTATTTGCCACTCAAATTAATTTTTCAGCATTCAAAAACCTGTGCTGTAGTTTGGTTTTGTGTTTGATAGGTCTCTTCAGTAACAGGGTAACAATGCTATGAATCTATGATATGACAGGGCCATATGGATGCAGTTCTTATCTGAGATTGCAAATCGAAGTACAACCTGACAGACTAATTATTTATTCTTGGCTATTAGCCATGGCATTACCATATATAACACATTCCAATCTTGCATCAACCATATAGAATACGTTCCAATCTTGCATCAACCATATGTAAATTTTTTTGATAAATTTATTTTACCCATCCATTTTAAAAGAATGTAAGACATTTAATTAACTCCAAAAAATTGTACATTACTCCAATACTCCTACAAGTCTTTATACAACTCGGCATTTCAGAATTTTTTGGTCAACACTAAGCAGCATATTTCTCCTGTTGGTTCTTAATCTTGCTTGAAGTTTTTGTTTTCCTCCAAACTGACTAGCTAGATAGCATTTGTACAAGTAGCCATTGATCCTTATCAATTGCATTAGTGTTCATGCAGCATGCCTTGCATTGCAAGATGTAAATCTTCCTCTGTAATTTTTAACCTGCCTCTCTTTGGTAGAAATGGTATTCTGATTACTGATTTGCTGAACTTGCGTGGTTCTGGACGACACTTGCCAGAAATTCTATAACTGTATTAGCTACATATATACAGAGCTTCATACTGTTAATCATGTTAGGATACAAATTTTGATTTCTTCTGATGTTTGCAATCTTCAACTGCTCTGTTTTGTTCTCTCTACCTCCTATTTAAGTCCATATGTTGTCTTGTGCAAATGGCTCCTGAAGTTATTGCATGAGTTTGTGGTGTAGGATTTGATTAAATATCTGGAAAGACTGTAAACTAAGGGCTCAGGTTCAAAAAAGATTTCAATGATTTGGCATACAATTGTTTTTGTTCATTGAAAAATATTAGAACAAAATGTGTACAGAGTTTGATCTGGGAATTCTGGTCATGTCTGCACAGCAAAAGCAAAACTTGATATGTGGAGGTGCATGAGGATATTGCAGTTGCAGCCAGGACTAGAGAACAAACCCACATGTAACTTCTTTTTGGTCTGTACCAGCAATTATTTGCTACCCTCGCTGCAGGTCCTGGGGGAGGGATTTCAGTTTTGAATGCAGGTAGAGTTTCTCTATATCACACCGTAGAGCTTCTCTATATCACACCGTAGTGGCTGAAGGGCACTCAGCACCTCTTTAAATTTTTTTTTCTCGAATACGCAGGAGGGCTGCGTATCATTGTATTAAGAGGAGAAAAAATTTGAGTACAAGCGTGCAAGCACGCGAAACACAAAACGGATTACTCGCAAAATAAACTCCCTAGATGACTAGCCCCAGCTGCCACCCAAAGCTGAACTTCTTGCCTAATTCTCCCTAAGAAGGTGATCAAGCTTGCTCCATTGTCATCAAATAGGCGATTGTTCCTTTCCTTCCAGAGGTGCCATGCGGTTAACATGATCAGGCTGCTGACCCCTTCCTTTTGGCCGAGGGTTGAGCAAGCAGGAGGTGCTCCCACCAATCTTGGAAGGCCGGTTCGCCTGTCAAAAATGTGCAGGTGCAGCGTGCCCAAGTGAGGGTGCACCACCATACCTCCTTTGCAACCGGACAGGTGACAAGCAAGTGAGTAACCGTCTCATTTACTTGGTCGCAGAGAAGACAGGGATCGTGGGCATCTAGGCCATGGCGTCGCCTACGATCTGCAGTCCAGACACGCTCCCGTGAGGCCAACCATATGAAGATCTTTACGCGAAGCGGCGCCCAATTCCTCCAAATGCGCTGGGCACCATGAAAGCTGGTCTTGCCCAACTGCAGCGCTTGATACGCCGATCTTACTTTGAATGTTCCAGACTCTATCCAGCGCCACCTGATCACATCTGCAAACCCAGGCACCAACTGTACTTGCTGCAGTCGGTTGAAGAGATGCACATATTCGATCAGCGCGGCGATTGTGAGCCTGCCCGTTATGTCTCTGATCCATTGCCCTCCGTGGAGCGCCTCGGCGACAGTCCTTGTCTTCTTGATGCGGCAACCCACAGATCCAACAAGGACAGGCGCCAGGTCACAAATCGATTGTCCATCCAACCAATTGTCTGTCCAGAACCAAGTTTGCTCGCCATTGCGTACCTGGATGGTGATGGAAGCATCAAACAAAGCCTGAGCCTCTGGACAGATCCTGATCGGCAGCGCCGCCCAAGCACGTTCAGGGTCTGTTCGTTGGAGCCAAAGCCACCTGGTGCTCAGGGCAAGTCCTGCAAGCTTGAAGTTGATCACACCCAGTCCTCCATATTCCGGCGACAGGCAAACAGCCTCCCAGGCCACTAGACACTTTCCTCGAACCGAAACATCACCACCTGCCCAAAAGAAACGCCGTCTGATGCTATCAATGGCCTCCAATGCCCACCCGGGGAGCTGATCAGCCATCATCTAGTAGACCGGGATCGCCGAAAGCACTGCTTTCGTCAGGACCAGGCGCCCACTCTTCTGCAGCAAGGGGGCCTTCCACTTCGGTAGTTTGGCCGCTACCTTGTCAACCACCGGCTGTATGCTGGCGCGAGGTAGCGCATCCGTTGATAATGGAGCACCCAAATACGTGATTGGAAACTGGGCAACTTGGCATTGTAGGACTGCCTGAATGTCGGGCAACATGGAGTCCGCACCGAAGATGGGCGTGATAGAACATTTAGCCAAGTTTGTCCTCAGCCCCGATGCCTCACCGAAGATAGTCAGTATTTGGGCAATTGCCTGTGCTTCTGGAACCGTTGGCGAGGCGAAGACGAAAACGTCATCGGCGTACATGCTACACTGGTGTCTGATAGCTGGATGGCCAATCGGTTGGAGGAGTCCATGAGCACTAGCCTTGATGAAAAGCCGGTTGAGCACGTCCATAACCAGGATGAACAGTATGGGTGAGAGCGGATCCCCCTGTCGCCTCTCTTATGCCAAATCCTTCTGCCCGGCTGGCCATTCAACATGACTCGTGTGGAAGCCGTGGAGAGGAGCAAAGCAATCCAGTCCCGCCACCGAGACCCAAAGCCCCAAGCCTGCATGAGCTCCAACAAGAATGGCCAAGAAACAGTGTCAAATGCCTTGGAAATGTCGAGCTTGCGGAGCACCTTCGGTATCTTCCTTTTCTTGAGCAACTTAGCTGCGCTTTGGACGAACTTGAAGTTATCCAAGATGTACCGGCCTCTGACGAAGGCGCTCTGGTTGTGGTGAACAAGCTCATCAAGACGTGGGGCAAGACGGTTTGCAAGCATTTTTGACACCAACTTGGGGAAGCTGTGAATCAAGCTTATGGGCCTGTAATCCTGGGGTGAGGAGGCGTCTGCCTTCTTTGGAATCAGCGTCAACAGAGCGGTGTTAACGCAGCGGAACTGCCGGCGATCTGCAGCGTAGAATGCATTGACCGCGCGCACGACGTCGTGCTTGACAATCGGCCATGCACTCTTGAAGAAGGCACCAGTCAATCCATCGGGCCCTGGAGATTTATCCGCCGGCAATTCCCTGATCACCCCCCAGACTTCATCGTCCGAGAACGGCGCCTCAAGTGGTGTGAGGTCCAGCGGCGTGATGCCAATTGCTTCAAAATTGATGGTCGAACTCCTTGGCTGCTCCTGCCCCAGCAGCTGCTTGTAGTAGGTGAATAACACATCTGCCATCTGATCCGGACTATAGGCTGTATGGGTGCCAGCGTCTAGGCTCCTGATGTAGTTCTTCTTCTGGCGATAAGCGGCATGCAGATGGAAGTAGCGCGTATTTGCGTCACCTTCACGGAGTTGAGTAATGCGAGATCGCTGACGAGCGATCGTGCGCTCCAGGGACGCCAGTCCGAGGCAAAGTCCTTTCAGCTGCTTGCGCAGATCATGTTCCTCCTCCGAGAGTGAGCGCACCTCCTGAGCCTGATCAAACTGCAGCACTACTTCTTTGGCCAACAGCAGCTGCAATTTGACATTGCCAATCTTCTTGTCAGCCCAGCTCCAAAGCTGCCTGTTGACATTCCGAATGAGTTGGTCCAAGCGCCGGAATGGATCCGCGATGTCAGCCGGGCAGGTCCATCCACTCGCCACCGCCTCCAAATAACCCTCCAGCTTGGGCCAAAAAATCTCAAAGTGGAACCGTGGCTGCACTCGGATGGCCGCATTAGTTTGCAGCAGTAGGGGACAGTGGTCGGAGACGTCAGATGAGAGAGCCTGCAAGTAGGAATGAGGGAACAGCTCATCCCAATCAACGGAGACGAGCATCCTATCGAGCTTAACCAACGTGGGATTAGCGCGCTCGTTACTCCAAGTGTATCTGCGCCCGTGCAGGTGCAAGTCTATACCCTTTTCTTACCTTGTTTGCATCTAATTAAATCATGAATTTATAAATGCAATATGTGTGGAAAAAAAGAGCGATTCATCTCCACCTAATCTGGATAGAGTTAGCTGATGCATCTCTCTATGGATTCGGACGATGTATCAATCTGTATAGGTTTAAACTATCAACTTATATAAATTTTATCAACATATGTAGGTTTATGGTCATAATATATTTAGGTTGATATTTAGAATGTATATAGATTGATGCAGTGAATACACATGTTGATGCAACTAATATATGTAGATTGATAATCAGAATACACAGGTTAATCTTAGAGTATATGTCGATTGATAGTCATAATATATGTAAGTTGATAGTTAGAATACATAGATTGATAGTCAGAATATTTATCAAGTGATAGGCATAATATATGTAGATTGATAGTCAGAATATATATGTTGATGCAGTAAATAGAGAGGTTTGATACTCAATATATGTAGGATGATAGTCACAACGTATACAAGTTGATAGTAATCAAGTTGATAGACAAAAAAAATTGATAGTACATGATACTTACCATGTCGTGTTTAAGACCTAGGCTAGTTAATTAAGTGTATAATAATAATTATTTTATAGTAAATCTCACAACTTAACTTGTTGTTAGCCTATTCATCGCCATGTATCAAGTTTATCTAGCATACGTAAAGACTAACCTGTATAAACAAGCCAACTCACAAGTCACAACTACATGGTCAGGTGGGGATAACCAACGTTAACAGGCCATCATCAACACGTGGGCCCAACAAAACCTGCTAGATCAACTTGCGTGTGGTCCCATAGCAGCGTGACAGGACGATGTTTCATTAAAACAGGCCATGGGTCGAATGAGGTAGGAGGCCTGTTGGGCAATCCTGATGCCGCGCGGGTCGCGTGATGGATCGCTAGCGCGGCCGATCGTCGGATAGAGTTAACGTATTTAAAACATGTATATACAGAAGCAAGGTTTTAAACTTCAGTTTCTGATTTTTTTTATCACCACCGAAATTTATGAAATTTCATTGAAATATTTTTAGTCTTAACCAAATTATATAAATTTCTAAAGTTTTTGTATCTAAACAAATGATTAGCATGATTCATGGCTATACAACTATTAAGTTGACGAATATGCAACACAAACAATAGAAAATTTGCAAAATTTCGGCAAAATTTTACCGAAATTTTTGAACCCTGTATGGAACTCTCGCGCGAGTCATCAATTCATCATCGATCTGATTGTGTTGAAACCTGTATGTCCCATAGGAAAAATCGGCATTGTCGACATTCGCCAACTTGTCCTTGAGGATATGTCGGCTCAATCGCATTCAAAACAGCGCGAATCACACACATGTGTAGCACGTTGGTGCTATCGGGCCGGACATGGCCCACGATTCGGACCACAGTCCACAATGTGGAATGTACAGCTGCTCCTCCTCCCCCTACATAACTAGCCTCGTTCTCCAACCATGAAAGCATCACGTCAAGCAATCTCAAACGAGACAACACACCATCATGGAGTTCACCACCACCAATCCTCGCGGTGTCGTGACGACGACACTGCTCCTCGCCGTCCTCGTGCTCGCCGCCGCGGCGGCGCGCTCCGACGGCGCCCTCTGCGACAAGTCCGACAAGGCGGCCCTGCTCGCCGTGCGGCATCCCGGCGTTCCTGGGCCCGCGCGGCGCCCTCCCGGACCTCACCTTCCTCCGCCTCGACGGCAACCGCCTCACCGGCGCCATCCCGCCCGCGGCCACCGTCTTCGACCTCAGCCTCGTCGGCAACCAGCTCACCGGCCCGCTCCCGGCCACCTTCGCCGCCGCCGACTTCGGGGACGTGGACCTCGCCGACAACGACCTCACCGGCGACGCGTCGGTGCTGTTCGGCGCCAAGAAGCAGCTGAACGCGCTGCGCCTGTCGCGCAACCGGTTCAGGTTCGACCTCGGCCGCGTCGAGCTGCCGGAGGCCATGGACATCCTGGAGATCGACCACAACATGGTGTACGGGAGCATCCCGGCGGCCGCGGCGGCGAGGAAGTGGCTGCGCTTCGACGTCAGCTTCAACCAGCTGTGCGGGCCCATACCGCAGGGGAAGTACACGCATCGCTTCGGGCCCAAGCACTTCGCCGGGAACAAGTGCCTCTGCGGCCGCCCGCTCGCGCCGTGCAGCTAGGCGGTGGCCGAAAGATGGCCGGCCGGCCGGCCGCCGTGCCGGTGGCGTCGTCTTCTTAATTAGCGATTAATAATCCTGCGCGCTCGATCAGCTTCCGTTCAGCGTTTATATATATCTGCACGCGTTTCAACGTATTGTAAGCTGCTTTCACGTCAGCACGTCATGTCTCGATCAGTTGAATAAAACTCAATTAGTAGTACGTGGTTAATGAGTTATGTAGATGCAGCATGGGCATGTCAGCACAAGACAACCGAGACAACGGCATCCCAGTGCAATGCCAGAAGTCTGCTGTTTGGCCAGCGCATCAAGCACATTCAGATTCTAGATCCAAAAAGTTTCCAAAAAGCAACTTCCAAATACACTATGCAAAAAGAAGATTCCCCGTCACATCAAAATATCATAACATGCATGGAGTACTAAATGTAGATAAAATCAAAAACTAATTGTACAGTTTTGTTGTACTCTGTGAGATGAACATTTTGAGCCTAATTAATAAATTTTTGGACAATTTTTCACACATACAAACGAAACGCGCTACAGGGATTGTGTCAGACTGCCGCTCACGACCAGTCCCGAATCGGCGCACCCGATTCTGGAACTAAACGAGCCCTCAGATGGCTCTCATCATTCGTTGGCATGGTCAAGTGACAAGTATCAAAATAAAAAGTCGGTATGGGTCCAGTACCGCGGCCCTGATTGTAACTCGTAGTCCCCCCATCAATTTGAACTCTGAAATGAAAATTGAGAAGAACATATATAAGGAATAATCCAACGGGGAAGTCGATCTTAGGAGACGAGATCCTAGCGGTCCGAGAAAATAGAGCTCAGGGACACCAATTAAACCACCGTGATACTTAAGAAAATAAACTAACTATTTATTACAGTTCTACTATATGCTCGTGATAAACTGGACAAAAAATCATTGGCACAAGACAACTGACAACGTCACCCCAGTATCACGAGAGTTCCGCGTTGCTGTTTGGCCCGCGCGTGCACATTCAAAAATGGCTCTCATCATTCGCTGGCCTTTCAAGTTTGTTAGGGCCGCAGCACACCATCCCGGCCTTGCCGCCGGCACCATTGTCCATTGATAAGCATCTCGTAGTCATATCCTCCCAAAATTTGCACCGCAAGTGAAAATTTTGGACTCCAATTTTGAAGGTTACTAGGTAATAAGTGCCCGTGCGTTGCTACGGGTATAATACATGGAGCACGGTGATAAACAAATCGCACAAAAAAATCTTTATTTGAAGCTCATAGTTTTAAAATAATTCAAAAAAACATGTCATGCAATCATACATAGACAGAAGTACCCATGGACAATGCTATTGTATACAAACAAAAAGTACTCACTGACAATTCAAAATGCTTGTGGCAAATCTTCCATGTTATCACAAAGTAAAATTGAGAGAACAATACCATCATCATCTGCATGAAAAGTTTGATTCAACAGGTAATTCGATGTTGGCACACAGCTAATGTGCAAACATCGACGCATATTTCAACACCAACAGGGAAGGAAAAGAGCAATAGCAGGAGAACATTAATTCTAAGAAATGGAACATATACATCCGATTTCCCTCCACCCTTGTACAGACCCTAAAGAAAAAACTTCAACTCCCTATTCAGAATTCAGACACAAGAAATAACGAGATAAAAAATAATATACAGGTCCTCAGCTGCTCCAGTGTATTACTGTTTTGTATGCACATGCTTCCATAACAAATCATGGTCTACGGAGTGAAGCATCGCTCTGACAAAACTGCTGGCTGGTGATTGAATGTCAGTACGGAATATGAATGTGCCTTCGCCTGAGATACAATTGGATCAAAAATGGTATGCAAGGTTAATAAAAAGAAGAAATTTCTAAACAAATAGGACAGCAAAAGCACCTGAAAGAAATTTCTAAACAATATGACGGCAAAAGCACCTGAAACTTACCCAAGACTGACTCTTGCAATGCTAAGCTCAATGTCGTCATGGAAGCAGATTTGAGACCAAATTCGTACATACTGCACAGAAGTTTGTCATCAGTAAAATCTTCAGACTACACGTGCCACAGAAAATGTTTTCAAAGGAAATATGTAATCTCAAATGCATTCTGGAAGAAGAAAGAACAGCTGTTACATAAAA
>OAMR01000347.1:108087-130390 GCA_900205405.1 Echinochloa crus-galli
AAAAAATCTTTATTTGAAGCTCATAGTTTTAAAATAATTCAAAAAAACATGTCATGCAATCATACATAGACAGAAGTACCCATGGACAATGCTATTGTATACAAACAAAAAGTACTCACTGACAATTCAAAATGCTTGTGGCAAATCTTCCATGTTATCACAAAGTAAAATTGAGAGAACAATACCATCATCATCTGCATGAAAAGTTTGATTCAACAGGTAATTCGATGTTGGCACACAGCTAATGTGCAAACATCGACGCATATTTCAACACCAACAGGGAAGGAAAAGAGCAATAGCAGGAGAACATTAATTCTAAGAAATGGAACATATACATCCGATTTCCCTCCACCCTTGTACAGACCCTAAAGAAAAAACTTCAACTCCCTATTCAGAATTCAGACACAAGAAATAACGAGATAAAAAATAATATACAGGTCCTCAGCTGCTCCAGTGTATTACTGTTTTGTATGCACATGCTTCCATAACAAATCATGGTCTACCGAGTGAAGCATCGCTCTGACAAAACTGATGGCTGGTGATTGAATGTCAGTACGGAATATGAATGTGCCTTCGCCTGAGATACAATTGGATCAAAAATGGTATGCAAGGTTAATAAAAAGAAGAAATTTCTAAACAAATAGGACAGCAAAAGCACCTGAAAGAAATTTCTAAACAATATGACGGCAAAAGCACCTGAAACTTACCCAAGACAGACTCTTGCAATGCTAAGCTCAATGTCGTCATGGAAGCAGATTTGAGACCAAATTCGTACATACTACATACTGCATAGAAGTTTGTCATCAGTAAAATCTTCAGACTACACGTGCCACAGAAAATGTTTTCAAAGGAAATATGTAATCTCAAATGCATTCTGGAAATATGTAATCTTCAGACTACACGTGCCACAGAAATCTCAATAGCAATCTTACCCAAATCCAAAGGAAATATGTAATCTCAAATGCATTCTGGAAGAAGAAAGAACAGCTGTTACATAAAAAAAATTCAAGATTTCTTTTTCAAAAAAAGTATTTACCAGCATTGTTGATTTGAATTTAATTATCTCAAGTATTTACCAACATTGTTGATTTGAATTCAAAAAAAATTATTAGTGGATCAACCAAAAATCTAAGACCCCAGCGCATACAACCTGTAGTGCAAAGAGGAATCGAAAATTTAGTATGGAAAATTCTAGAAATAATAACAAAAGATTTCTGGCATACAATAAGAAAAGAAGATTTTGATCTCATTAGTGCATACTTGCTGTAAGTAGAATGACTTCAATTAAAGATGTTAGACACCAACATTAAAGATGCTAGACACCAACATTATGTTTCTTCTCAAAATAATAAGTATAACAATGGCACAATGACATCAAAATGAAGGTGATACACACAACATTGCCATGGTGGTAAAGCACCCGTACGCCTACTCGCCTAGGATAGCAACAATGACCCAACAAGTAATGTAATCTCTATGGCATTATGATGAGCACATCAGACCATACTACCCATCTAGGCTTGCATAGTTGCATCCATCACTCTGAAGGAAAAAGTCTACATCACCCCCTAACCTATTGCAAGTGGTCTATTTCACCCCCTAATCTATAAAACCAGGTATTTAACCCCTTAATTTTTGCAAAACCATTTACTTAACCCCCTCACCTGGTTTGGATAGCAGTTTTGCCACGTTGGCACTCATGTAGGACCCACCAGACCAATAATAAAACAAGTTCTCTCCACTGCCTAGTTCGTCGTCATTTTCTTCCAATAATCCAGTTATTATTCTTGGACATTTTTACAAAACCATTTACTTAACCCCCTCACCTGGTTTGAAGTTTGCTTTTTTTTAAGCTTCCAATAATGGCACTTATCCTCTAAAAGTCAACATCAAATACAAGCCTTCAGAGGCAGTTTCTTCCAATAATCCAGTTATTATTCTTGGACATTTTCTTATTTTGACAACTAAAAAAATATAGAAAAGCTTACTTTGGGCCTGCAGTCATTGTAGGGCAGCTCTCAGGTGTGCAGAGTTCCGTGAGTGTTCCATACAGCAGCTTTACCTGGTTAAAGAAATCCTAAGCTGCAATACAAAAAAATTGTTAGCTTCAATGAGAGAGTTTTAGAAACATTAGAGACTGCTACATGATCCAACACTAAACCCTAGGTCACTGCTACATTAAAAATCCGAAAAAGAAAGGCAACTTCCATAGGCAACTATATTTTACCCTGTAACCAATTTGAACACGTATGCTGAAAAAAAACAAAGAGGCGATGATTACCTTTGGAGTATCCAATCAACTCATAGATTTTAGGTCAGAAACTTGGCTGCCATCAAGCACAAGTTGTCCAATCTCCATCTTCATGTCCCAGCAAAAATTCTGTACCAAACTGCAAGCTACTAACAGAAATACTGATTTACTGAAGCTCATTCTATAACCAAAATGCAAGGTACAACTACCACCACCGTACCTTTGGTTGGATCAGCCTCCAAAGCAATTCATTGGCTTGAGAACATCAGTTTGGCTGAAAGTACTAACACCTTCAGAACATCAGTTTGGTTGAACGGGATTGGACAATGGATCGAGCGTTGATTGAAACAAATGCCGCAGAACAAAACCAAGCGAGCAGAACGAGAAATCGGCCCAAGCCCTGATGGATACACCTCATACTTTAACTGAATAAATTATTATGCATTGTATGCAGATCCTACATAATAACTGAAAGTGAACAAACAGTATAGTTGCAGAATCTGAATTGCAATAATCAGAAATAGAATGCCACTGCAGTTCACTATTGAAAGTTTAAACATATAAATCATTGTTCAAACAATGTGTGCAGCACAAACCCCTTTCAGATGTATTGAAATGTTCATAATAATGCCAGTACAACACCACATGGCAAGCAAAAATGGTTCACATCTGGGCCAATTCCTTTGCTGTGCCATAGGTAATTATATGAATCCAGTGGTAAACAACATAACTATAAATTAGAACATGAACCTCCAAGCAATATGTCAGGTCCATTGAATATATCATACCAAACACCACAGACTTAAGATACTGAATCCCTTACTTCCTTTTTCCTATGTCACAATTTCCTAGTGTGAGGACTACAGCCCATTTATATAAAATAAAACAGATGAGAAAAAAGACTTCCTCGATCCCACTTACTGAAGAATTATTGCACTTTCATGCATGATATTGTTTTTAGATTGTATTAGAACATCTTGAAAGGTTTCAATGCATTCATGATGGATATGATTCTCAAAATCTCAAGGAAATCCCAATTAATGATTGTCTTGGTCTATAAAACATCAAGAAAGCCATCAAACATTGTTTACTTTGACCATGTTTCGTAGTCACAGTGCCTTGGCAATCCCTATCAAACTGAAAAATGCTGCCTCGGTAGATTGCGTGGCATAAATCGTCAGCACTCAAATCAACTCAAGAGATGAACATTGAAGGAGTGCCGTCGCATGTTATACACAACTACTGCTGCGGTGCTGTAGTTAGCTGTGAACTTGGCCCTATCTGACCTGATGGCAGATGACACATATGGATGCAGGAAGTTTAAATCTACGAAGGGCAATCTAAGAGCAATGGAAGGGATGCAGATAAAGGAATGCATGGAGACGTGGTGCTTACAGTGGGAGACGTGGGGGCGGCCGCGGCACAGGTAGGGCTGCACGGGCTCCTGCGCAATGGCGTGGCGTGGATCTCGTCCTGGCGGTCGCGTGGCGGCGGCGTCGTGGCGGAGGGTCGTCGCGGCAGCGGCGGCGGCGTGGATCTTGTCGAGGCGCGCGGCGGCGTGGATCTCGTCCGGGCGGTCGCGTGGCATCGGGGCGCCGTGGCGGCGGCATCGTGGCGGCGGCGTCGTGGCGGCGGGTCGTCGCTGCGCCGGGTCTTCGTGGCGGCGGCGGCGGCATGGATCTCGTCGAGGCGGCGGCGTGGATCTCATCGAGGCGGCGGCGGCGGCGTGGGTCTCGTCGAGGCGCGGCGGCGTGTGGCCGTGGCGAGGCGGCGGCGTGGCTGTGGCGGCGTGCGGGCGTGGCAGCGCGCGGCGTGGATTGGGAAAGGAGGGGCGACGGGGTGGGGGGTTGGCGGGCGGACGGTGGATCGCACGCGTCGGATTGAATTTTGACGGACGGATCGGATCGCAGCAGACCAAAGAGGGGAGGCAGACCCACGGGTCGCATGGTCGCCGTTCCCCATCACAGTCTTATTAGGAGTAGAGATAAAAAAATCTTTCTGGAAATCTAACAGAGTGTTTGGTTAGCAACAAGAATCATTCGCAAAAAAGAAAGCAACAAGAATCAATTTGCCTGGTGTTTTCCTGTAGGAACAAATCCGTCCTTGAGAATCACCAAGCCAAACATGAAACGTCATGATGAACGGCTCAAATAAACTCTCAACACTAACCAAACAACTTGGCGACATTCAAATTTTGGATCGGATCGGATGATTCAGTGTCATTCTACAAATAAAAAAATATTGTTAGATTATTTTAATTGGAACTTGTTGTGTACTCTTTCCATTTGAAATTACACGGTTTATTTAAATTTTTGTTTGCACAAACATTTAATCAATAATTACATTATTAATATGTAGTTTTGTGTTAAAGAAGTTGATGTTACTAGATTCGTATTACTTTTTTGTCATCAATATATTTTAAATATAATAATAAAAATATTATTTTACTAATTCTTGTCAAAGTTTTGTTCAGACAAAACGAAATATATCAGTGGAAAAAATCTACACTATAGAAAACGAAAACTTTTGAAAATGTTTTTCACCAATAAAAGTTCCCTATACCCCTCACAGCGTCCCCACCTGTCAGTCCTAGACAGGCGAAAGTTTTCGGTGTGAGGGAAAAAATAGCACTTTCTGAGATGTTTCTGCGTTTTCCCTATTTCTTTTTTCACTGTCGTGGCTTGGTACCCACTCAGTGTACCTGCCCGTCAAAAAAAAATCCACTATGATTTTTCATGGCCCCCATGTCCATCCTGTAATCACCTTCCTTCCTTGCTTCTCTGCGATCTTCGCTGCCGTCACATCAATTACGTGAAAGATAATTTTACTTTCCTTTCTTGTTGCTCTATGATTTCCGCGACCACCGCGTCCATCATGTGAATTTAAAATCACTCTCCTTTCTTGCTGATCAGCGATTTTCTGGCCATCACCACGTACATCAGGTCCAAAATGAAATCGCCTTCCTTGTTGGTCCCTTTTATTTTCACGATCAAATGCCCCTTCTACATCTCTTTCTCTCCCGCACGCTGATGCTTAGGCCCCATATGTCATCTTCTTCATCTAGCCCCTATCGTTCGTCCCCAATCCATCTTAAGATGCGCACCACCGGCGTGGAGCTCGACGGAGAGTCATCCTCGTTCACCTTCCTCCCCTGCAATAGCACCCTATGTATGGATGGCTACCCTAGCACCAAGAGGTGTTCCAACAACTCCAGGTGCATGTTCGGCTACGGCTACAGTAGCACGGCGGCGGACGACGTGTTCGCGTCGCAGACCTTCAGCTTCGGTGGGCACCACAAGGTTCCACTAACATTCGGATGTGCCGCCATCACGTCGGGGAGCATCCTCGGCGCATTCAGCATTCTCGGCCTCAGTCCTACAATGATGCCTTTGGTATCTCAATTGATGCTACGTCACCATTCGCACATAGCAAGAACACAAATTAAAAGTTGAGCGGGGGCATATGCCCTCGCTAGGCTCTTCTTGGTTCTGCCCCTGTGCAATAAAAGCAAGCTCTTCTTTGGTGCCAGAACATTTAGGGGTACGGCACAATAGGGGAGATCCAAACCATGTCCTTTTAGATGTGTTCTTCTATTACGTCCCCATGGTTGGCTTGTCGCTCGGCACCAAGCGGCTAGTGAGAATCCTAGTGATCAAGAAGGACGACACCAGTGGGACCATCGTAGACTCCATGAGCACACTGATGTCACTTATGGAGCCGGCGTTCAAGGAGGTAAAGAATGTTGTTTTAGAGAAGGTAAAACCGCCCGTGTTAATCGGACAATTGAGGACTACCAGCTCTGCTTTCACTTACCGAGGTGTGCCGATGGACGCCGTTAGGATTCCACCTCTCGTCCTTCACTTCAGTGGTGGTGCAGAGATAGTTCTGTAGTGGGATTCCTACTTCCAGGAGCCACGGGTGGGGTTGATTGTTTGGCGGTAAGCATTGGATTCAGCATGTCGATTATAGGAAATGTGCAGCAGCAGAACTTGGACGTCGTCTTCAACGTCAAGAACAAGATGTTCTTGTTCCTGGCGACTCAATGTGACCGCATGTAAGCAGATTGGCGAGGTTGGATTCGATGTACTCATTTCTATTTGATGAAATTGGAAATATTATTTTACTAATTCTTGTCAAAGTTTTGTTCAAACAAAACGAAATATGTCAGTGGAAAAATGGAGTAAATAACTGACAATCAAGTCTCAGTACTGTAGGTGGGCCGTTCAGTATGTATGTGTGCCAAGCCAGCTGGCCCATTTTGCATGACTACAGCCCAACAAACGTGTGTGGTTCATTTTCCTCCTCTTGTGGATTTCAATTCTAGAATTCAGGAGGAAGACATTCATAGAAGACACCCAAGTGGAATTCTACTGGATGCAAAAAGGTATCTATACACCAAGATCAACTTATCTTTGTTACGACTGCAATCAAGATGATCGATCCAAAAATTATAGCAGGCAAGAGGGGCTTGAGATGTGGAAAACATATTGAGCCCTAATCGAAGAGGCACTATTTGGGGGCCAGAGACGGAGGCAACCGGTGGGGCGGGAGGGGCTCGAGCCCCCCCCCCCCCTCTATTGCTCGCAGACATGTAGAGCTCCACCAGAGCTCCCCTTAAAATTTATATTCAAATACGTATAATAGGAGGGGCTCAACTATTATATTTGTCTATTTTAAGAGGGCATAGTGGTGTTATGTCGATATAGCTTTATAGTTCAGCCCCTCCTAAAAATTTTCCTGGCTCCGTCCCTGTTGGGGGTGGCGCAAAGATGTGAGCTGCCAAATTCATTTCCCAAGTGTCTTAATTGGATTATGAGAATGAAACTAAACTGTTTGAATGTCTGAACAAACATCAACAAAAAAGACGAACCAATTTTTTTGCTCCATGAGGAATCAGTTCCAAGTATTCCACAATAACATGAGCTGCAGTAGCGGAGCCAGGCCCCGTGCTGTCTATGCTGTGCAGCATGGGTCCTGGGGTGAAATCACAGTGGTACATCAGTTTTAGAGATGGATAAAATGCTAAAGTGACAAAAAAATTAGTGTCGTATTAACTTGATTAGCTTGAGACTAATTTTGTTGCTGGCTCCGCCCCTGATGAGCTAGATCCCAATTTGACACTAGATGGAGCTCATCATCCATGCAGTCTTCTGCGTCCTCCATCAAAGGATATGAAACTGATGGGAGCCATCTGGGCGAGGTCATAATAAAAAAAAATGACCACCTCCATTTTTCAACCACCCACTGTAGCTCCACAGAATTCATTCACAAAGAAAGCTCCAGCAGTTTTGATTATGGAGCCAAGCTTCATCATCAGCACTATTGATCCTCATTCGCAGCATATAGGAAACCTTCAAATTAAATGAAGTCTCTATGTGTTGCCTCAAATTTGCGGGATATGCCTTTGTTTCGCTGAATGTTGTCGTTGAACGTTTCAACTCTCAGACAAATGAAACAAGCTAGAAGTTTATTCAAATGCATCTATACTCTAAGAAAGCAAGTTTGTTTGGTGCGAAAGTGGAGGCTAAGCATTTTATTGGAACCGGTAGTACGTTGTGGGTGCTAATTGCTAAAGTAGGGCGAATACGCCCACCGGCCACAACCCACCTTGAGTCCTTAGAGCAACTCTACTAACAGATCCTATAAACAAGCCCCCAACTCAAATTTAGAGGGTTAAACAAAAACATTGCACCCCAGACCCTCTATATAAATATTTTAGGGAGGCCTCCAAATTCATCCCTTCACCCTCCATTCCTGGGGATCTCTAGGGAGCCCTCCATTCTCAGCGGTTATTGTTGGAGTTGTAACAAGTTTTGAAACCCTCAAAAAATAGAGCAAGCCACCATTTAGTATATAGAGGGCCTGATTTAGGGGTTATTGTTGAAGTTGCTCTGAGCACACATGAACATATACTGGTCAGCATGGTTAGTTTATTAAGCTCTATTACTATTTTTTTCTTTTAAGAAGCACAGAGCACTCCTTAGCTACTGGATCCCTAATCATACTTTGTTTATCGCCAACAAGATATACAAAAATGTAGTATGTACAGCAACAAAACAAAAAACACAGGTTTGCATTATTGTTCACCTCGCCAAAACAATCAACAAATGAAGTAACCACAAACTCTTCATCGTGCCTCTTCAAGAGAACACAGCAGACTAGTTAAATCAGTAAATCTGACACTCAGGTGCATGTTCGGCTACGGCTACAGTAGCACGGCGGCGGACGACGTGTTCGCGTCGCAGACCTTCAGCTTCGGTGGGCACCACAAGGTTCCACTAACATTCGGATGTGCCGCCATCACGTCGGGGAGCATCCTCGGCGCATTCAGCATTCTCGGCCTCAGTCCTACAATGATGCCTTTGGTATCTCAATTGATGCTACGTCACCATTCGCACATAGCAAGAACACAAATTAAAAGTTGAGCGGGGGCATATGCCCTCGCTAGGCTCTTCTTGGTTCTGCCCCTGTGCAATAAAAGCAAGCTCTTCTTTGGTGCCAGAACATTTAGGGGTACGGCACAATAGGGGAGATCCAAACCATGTCCTTTTAGATGTGTTCTTCTATTACGTCCCCATGGTTGGCTTGTCGCTCGGCACCAAGCGGCTAGTGAGAATCCTAGTGATCAAGAAGGACGACACCAGTGGGACCATCGTAGACTCCATGAGCACACTGATGTCACTTATGGAGCCGGCGTTCAAGGAGGTAAAGAATGTTGTTTTAGAGAAGGTAAAACCGCCCGTGTTAATCGGACAATTGAGGACTACCAGCTCTGCTTTCACTTACCGAGGTGTGCCGATGGACGCCGTTAGGATTCCACCTCTCGTCCTTCACTTCAGTGGTGGTGCAGAGATAGTTCTGTAGTGGGATTCCTACTTCCAGGAGCCACGGGTGGGGTTGATTGTTTGGCGGTAAGCATTGGATTCAGCATGTCGATTATAGGAAATGTGCAGCAGCAGAACTTGGACGTCGTCTTCAACGTCAAGAACAAGATGTTCTTGTTCCTGGCGACTCAATGTGACCGCATGTAAGCAGATTGGCGAGGTTGGATTCGATGTACTCATTTCTATTTGATGAAATTGGAAATATTATTTTACTAATTCTTGTCAAAGTTTTGTTCAAACAAAACGAAATATGTCAGTGGAAAAATGGAGTAAATAACTGACAATCAAGTCTCAGTACTGTAGGTGGGCCGTTCAGTATGTATGTGTGCCAAGCCAGCTGGCCCATTTTGCATGACTACAGCCCAACAAACGTGTGTGGTTCATTTTCCTCCTCTTGTGGATTTCAATTCTAGAATTCAGGAGGAAGACATTCATAGAAGACACCCAAGTGGAATTCTACTGGATGCAAAAAGGTATCTATACACCAAGATCAACTTATCTTTGTTACGACTGCAATCAAGATGATCGATCCAAAAATTATAGCAGGCAAGAGGGGCTTGAGATGTGGAAAACATATTGAGCCCTAATCGAAGAGGCACTATTTGGGGGCCAGAGACGGAGGCAACCGGTGGGGCGGGAGGGGCTCGAGCCCCCCCCCCCCCTCTATTGCTCGCAGACATGTAGAGCTCCACCAGAGCTCCCCTTAAAATTTATATTCAAATACGTATAATAGGAGGGGCTCAACTATTATATTTGTCTATTTTAAGAGGGCATAGTGGTGTTATGTCGATATAGCTTTATAGTTCAGCCCCTCCTAAAAATTTTCCTGGCTCCGTCCCTGTTGGGGGTGGCGCAAAGATGTGAGCTGCCAAATTCATTTCCCAAGTGTCTTAATTGGATTATGAGAATGAAACTAAACTGTTTGAATGTCTGAACAAACATCAACAAAAAAGACGAACCAATTTTTTTGCTCCATGAGGAATCAGTTCCAAGTATTCCACAATAACATGAGCTGCAGTAGCGGAGCCAGGCCCCGTGCTGTCTATGCTGTGCAGCATGGGTCCTGGGGTGAAATCACAGTGGTACATCAGTTTTAGAGATGGATAAAATGCTAAAGTGACAAAAAAATTAGTGTCGTATTAACTTGATTAGCTTGAGACTAATTTTGTTGCTGGCTCCGCCCCTGATGAGCTAGATCCCAATTTGACACTAGATGGAGCTCATCATCCATGCAGTCTTCTGCGTCCTCCATCAAAGGATATGAAACTGATGGGAGCCATCTGGGTGAGGTCATAATAAAAAAAATGACCACCTCCATTTCTCAACCACCCACTGTAGCTCCACAGAATTCATTCACCAAGAAAGCTCCAGCAGTTTTGATTATGGAGCCAAGCTTCATCATCAGGACTATTGAGCCTCATTCGTAGCATATAGGAAACCTTCAAATTAAATGAAGTCTCTGTGTGTTGCCTTAAATTTGCGGGATATGCCTTTGTTTCGCTGAATGTTGTCGTTGAACGTTTCAACTCTCAGACAAATGAAACAAGCTAGAAGTTTATTCAAATGCATCTATACTCTAAGAAAGCAAGTTTGTTTGGTGCGAAAGTGGAGGCTAAGCATTTTATTGGAACCGGTAGTACGTTGTGGGTGCTAATTGCTAAAGTAGGGCGAATACGCCCACTGGCCACAACCCACCTTCAGTCCTTAGAGCAACTCTACTAACAGATCCTAGCTATAAACAAGCCCCCAACTCAAATTTAGGGGGTTAAACAAAAACGTTGCACCCCTGACCTTCTATATCTTATTTTAAGGAGGCCTCCAAATTCATCCCTTCATCCTCCATTCTTGGGGATCTCTAGGAGCCCTCCATTCTCGGCGGTTATTGTTGGAGTTGTAACAAGTTTTGAAACCCTCAAAAAATAGAGCAAGCCACCATTTAGTATATAGAGGGCCTGATTTAGGGGTTATTGTTGAAGTTGCTCTGAGCACACATGAACATATACTGGTCAGCATGGTTAGTTTAAGCTCTATTACTAGTTTTTCTTTTAAGAAGCACAGAGCAAATGTTCTAGTTCATTATTACTCCTTAGCTACTGGATCCCTAATTATACTTTGTTTACCGCCAACAAGATATACAAAAATGTACTACCTCTGTTCCAAATTACTATTCGTTGTTGACTCTTTCATGTAACGATTGACCATTCGTCTTATTTAAAAATTTTTACAAGTATCATTTCTTTAATTTGTGGCTTACTTTATCATCACATATACTTTAGGCATGACTTATTTTTTCGCATATTTGAACAAATTTTTTGAATAAGATGAATGGTCAAACGTTACGAGAAAAAGTCAACAACGAATAGTAATTTGGAACGGAGGTAATAGGTTTGCATTATAATTTGTAATAGGTTTGCATTACAAAAAAACACAGGTTTGCATTATTATTCACCTCGAAAAAACAATCAACAAATGAAATAACCACAAACCCTTCATCGTGCCTCTTCAAGAGAACACAGCATATATACTAGTCAAATCATTAAATCTGATACTATAAACTAAGCTCCAAGGAAGGCCCCGACGACTGCCGCCTCTTCTTGAGCGGCAAGGGGCTCTGCACCTCTTCCTCCTCTCCCCACCTCCTCGCTCCAGCCATTGCCGCCGCCGCCGGCGCCATCAAGTTGAGATCAAAGTCCTTGACGCCGGACCCGGACCCGGACCCCGACGCCGACGCCGTGACAGACACCGACAGCCCGTCCCAGTAGTGGCACCTCTTGTGCCCGCCGAGCGCCTGCCCCGTCGCGAAGCTCCGGTGGCACACCGAGCACCGGTGCCTCCCCTGGGCGGTGAGCGCCATGAGGCAGAGGGAGACGTAGTCGTCGTGGGCGATGGCCATCGATCGATCACGGGTGATTGCAAAAGTGCTAATAATGCCGGACGCTGCTTGCTGTTAGGAGTCTGCAGGTTCAGCAAGTTCGATCTGAAATCTAATGAGCTAACCCAGAAGCGTCAGCATATATATAAGGTGCAAGTGTGTCAGTGTGTGTGTGTGTTTTTAATATGAACATACGATGGATCTTGCCATCTTGGAATGGGCGGTGGAGAAGGTGTGGAGGAGCTGCTGGGTCAAACTGTCAAAGAAGCACGAGGGCGGACGCTTCTTTAGTTCTGCTGAATAAACATATACTGATAGATATAGCCCACAAATCGATGTGGATGCATGCATCCGTACTATATATATATATATTATATATATATATCTATATCTAGAGTGCAAATAAGCACACATGCGTGCATGCATTGCATGGATATAATCGTATAAACTGAGCTAGCTCATTGGCCATGCATACATTTTTCATATGCGATTGACACGAACTTTTCTTGCTCCAGAGTGATAGGAAATTGCAAATCAGTTTCCCTTCACAACAAGTTGCGGATATACTATTGTTATTGGATGGCTTGGAGTGCTGTGTTGATGGAGACTTCAGGCCTTCAGGGGGCCAGGATCCGATCTATCGCTGGTAGCCTGGTAATCAGTTTTTGTCTTTTTGATAGGATAGGTCACAAATCCTCCCTCCTTAGTTTTATTCAAATGGCATACGCCTATGTACTTTTGTCTATGACAGTGGATATATATGATGAATAATTTTTGGATAGGCGCATATACATGTGAAAAATTCCAAATCCAATAGCATGGTGAGTACTCTCTCTCTAGCATGCAAATGTGTTGTGTTGACGTGCAATGGACTGCCCTAATTTTCTTCACCTTCTCTAAACTGTACCTCATCTTTTGTCAGCAAAGAGGAGAAAATGCAAAAAAGTTTTCAAGTCCTATGTATAGTAAACGAAAAGAGTTCATGTAGAAATAAAGTGCACATGTTTTAGCAATAATTTCTGGTACATATGCATGCATGATGGTAGGTAAAAGGTTGTGGTGGCTGCTAAGCAATGCAACCTCTATATTTTATTATTGGATTGTTGTTTAGTGGTTCTTTTCGCTCAAATTTGGGGTGGTGAGATCCGCCGGCCTGTTTCTTAAACAAACATATGTCGCGATCCAAGGAGAGCTGTATTATTCGAATAAATATCCAGTAGAATTTCTCTGCGCAAAAAACTACTGTAGGTGGAATTATTGTAAAGTTACTGAGATGATGTTATTGTCTTATTGATAGAACTATTTTATGTTCAAAACTAATTCCATTAATTGGAAAACGTGAAGAAAAAGATAAAGATACCAGAATCCACCATACAAACAAATTAAAATCCTGATATTATATTAAAGTCTAGATTTTGAACATTCTGTCTCTCCCAACAACTTGTCTATATTTCAGTATCACAATTTTGTTGCAATAAGTATGAAGTTCTTGTAACAAGTATGAAGTTTCATGTTTTTTGACAATTTATTTATAGACCAAGTTTTAACTTTGATGTTTTCAACTTGACAACAGGATTTAGTCTTCAAGCTCAATTGATTTATTTTTGGAGCGCAATACTTTAGAATTGCTCCAACAACTGAATTGGCGTATCAAACAAAGCATTTTAAAGAATCTGTATGACTATATTCCCAATATAGAATATCCTTTCAAAATTCTGTTGAGTTTCACATATACATGAAGTTTATAACATGATAATGCACAAGGTTCAAGTACACTATGTTTTAAGCAGCACATCAACTTTGAGAAATTTTCTTTAACAAGATACGTACGGGACACTGGTAGTTACTGCATAATGTTAAGGGGCATGGACACCTTCAAGTATGAACAAAGTCCGGATAACCTGCACCTAAAGTATGATTTGGTTCATTTTACACCCACAACTATCTAAATCAATCCAATCTACCCAATTATAAGATTTGTCTTTTCAATTTCTTAATGCACAAGTAGTGTTTTAAGTTAAAATTTCATGGATGATAGAGACCCACATATAGTATTTTTTCAAAAATATAATATGATTTTTTATCATTATTTCTCATAAAATTTTATTGGTTTTTGTTGATTTTTTTATCATCATTTCTCATAAAATTTTATTGGTTTTTATCATTATTTCTCATAATATTTTGTGGATGATGGAGACCCACATATAGTATTTTTCAAAAATATAATGTGATTTTTTATCATTATTTCTCATAAAATTTTGTTTGATATAGTTGATTTATTATTACTTATTATAGCCTTTCAAAATAATTTATGATATGATTTATTATCTATACTATAAGGATCCAGTTCTTTTGAAAACACTTCTCACCTAAATAATTCCTACCCACCCTGTACAGAGGACCTAAATGTCAGCTCTAACGGTGGAAAAGACATGGAAATTAAAGTTTTCACAAACAAGAAAAAAATAATGTTTCTAGAGAGTTTATACCGTTTTAACGGTGGAAAAGACTTGGAATTTTTTTGCCCACCCCATGTACCCATTAACCAAATAGTCTAAAATAACCCCATAATAAAGATAGCACACGCTTGTCGTGCGGGCATATTTTCCAGTACCATAAAATTGCAACTCAAAATAACATGTGTGCATGGAGAAACAAAAAAGAGAAATCTCATGAAGGGGTAAACTGGACTGATTTCGATAGTTAGGGGTGTAAAATGGATTAAAATATATTTTAGAGGGTTATCTGGTCTTTATCCATACTTGATGGCAGTAATTTGGACTTTTCCTTATTATTTTATCTCTGACAAAAAAAATTATTGGCCATTCATGTATGCAAACCATAAGACAGAAGAGATCTTGAATAAAATAACTTTATTTCCATCAACGAAAAGAATCATATTATTAACCAACATTTTGAGAAACATGAAATGAAAGGAAGAACAAGAACGTATATAGAAGAAAATACAAGGCGCATTTATTGGTGCAACATCTGAGCACACCAATTATTTGAAGCGAATAAAGAATCAATGAATGGAACAAATCTTTGTTAAAAATGAAACAAATTAACGAAACAATCATTGCCAAGATCCCTTTGTACATGAACTGATCAACAAGAGGAGATAGATCGATCAATCAGTCAATCAAAACCCTGCGCTTCTTCATCGTGCCTCTTCAAGAGAACACAGCATACTAGTTAAATCAGTAAATCTGACACTATAAACTAAGCTCCAAGGAAGGCCCCGACGACAGGCGCCTCTTCTTGAGCGGCAAGGGGCTCTGCACTTCTTCCTCCTCTCGCCACCTCCTTGCTCCAACAATTGCCGCCGCCGCCGACGGCGGCATCAAGTTGAGATCAAAGTCCTTGACGCTGGACCCGGACCCGGACCCCGACGCCGACGCCGTGACAGACGACACCGACAGCCCGTCCCAGTAGTGGCACCTCTTGTGCCCGCCGAGCGCCTGCCCGGTCGCGAAGCTCCGGTGGCACACCGAGCACCGGTGCCTCCCCTGCTCGCCGCCGGCCGACGACGCCGCGTCTCCGGCGGAGGACCAGGGGCGGACCTAGCCCAAAAACTGAGTGAGGGCCTGCTACTTGTTGGGCCTCGATTGCTACAGGGAAATAGACCCAAACTCCACTGAACAAGAAAAAATGAGTGTGGGCCTGGGCCCTCACTGGGCCTAACGTGGGTCCGCCCCTGCGGAGGACGATGCCGCCTGTACCTGCAGCGGCGGCGGCACGGCCGTCGGCTTCCGGTGGCTGGCCTTGTGCCCGCCCAGCGCCTGGTGCGAGGCGAACGCCTTGCCGCAGACGGAGCACCGGAACCGGAGCTCGTCGGGCTCCTGCGCCGCCGCCCAGGCGGCCGTGTTCAGCGGCCACTGCGTCGTCGCCGTCATGCCAGCTTGGCCTCCGCCTCCCGCGGCGGCGGTGAGAGCCATGAGGCAGAGGGAGACGTAGTCGTCGTGGGTGATGGCCATCGAGATCGATCACGGGTGATTGCCAAAAGTGCTATTGCCGGACGCTGCTTGTTAGGATTCTGCAGGTTCAGCAAGTTCGATCTGAAATCTGATGAGAGCTAACCCCATAAGCGTCTGCATATATATATAAGGCGCAAGTGTGTGTTTTTTTATATTAACATACGATGGATCTTGCCATCTTGGAATGGGTGGTCGAGAAGGTGAGGAGGAGCTGGTCAGGGGTCATGGGTCAAACTGTCAAAGAAGCACGAGGGCGGACGCTTCTAAAGTTCTGCTGAATAGACATAAACATACTGATAGACATAAGGCCACAAATCGATGGGGATGCATGCATCCGTACTACAGAGAATACATATATCTAGGGTGCAAATAAGCACACGTGCGTGCGTGCATGCATGGACATAATCATATATACTGAGCTTATTGGCCATGCATGCATTTTTCATATGTGATTGGCGGCACGAACTTTCCTTGTTCCGGAGTGATAGGAAATTGCAAATCAGTTTCCCTCGCAACAAGTTGCAGATATAATATTGTTATTGGATGGCTTGGAGTACTGCGTTGATTGAGACTTCAGACTTCAGGGGGCGAGGATCCGATCCATCGCTGGTTAGACCGGTAATAATAATGTGTCTTTGTCGCTTCGATAGAATAGCTTCCTTAGTTTTATTCAAATGGCATACGGTGTTGTTTACTTTTGTCTATGACAGTGGATATACATGATGAATAATAATGTTTGATATCGGCATATATACATGCACGTGAAAAATTCCAACTCCAATAGCATGATCAGTACATACTCTCTCTGGCATGTGTTGTGTTGACGTGCATTAGATTCAGCTCCCCAAATTTTCTTCACCTTCTCTAAACTGTTCCTCATCAATCTTTTGTCAGCAGAGAGGAGAAAATGCAAAAAAGTTTACAGGTCCTATATATGTATAGTAAACGAAAAGAGATCATGTATAAATAAAGTGCACACATGTTTTAACAATGATTTTTGGTGCATGTGCATGCATGGTAGGTAAAAGGTTGTGGTGGCTAAGCAGCCTCTATTTTGTATTTGTATTGTTTAGTGGTTCTTTCCGCCCAAATTCGGGGTGGTGAGGTCCACATGTTTCTTAGATGATGTTATTGATATATAGAACTATTTTATGTTCAAAACTAATTCCACTAAGTGGCAAACAGGAAGAAAAAGATAAAGATACCAGAATCAACCATACAAACAAAATTCTGATATTATATTAAAATATAGATTTTGAACATTATTCTGTCCCTCCCAATAACTTGTCTAGATTTCAATAACAGTTTTGTTGCAATAAGTATGAAGTTCTGATGTGGAGTGTAAGTTGTAACAAGTATGAAGTTTCATGTTTTTTTTGTCAAGTTATAAATGGAGAATTTTAGCTTTGATGTTTCAAACTTGACAAAAGGTTTTGGTAAGCTTCAAGTTCAATTGATTTATTTCTGGAGCATCGCTCCAACTGAATTGGAGTTTCAATGAAAGCATTTGAAAGAATATTTATGACCATATTCCAAACAGGGAAAATCCTTCAAGAATTATGTTGAGTTTCACAGATATATGATGTTTAATATGATAATGTGACAAGGTTTAAGTATGCTTTAAGCCGAACATCAACATTGAGACATTTTAACAAGATACCGGTAGTTATTGGATAACGGTAAGGAGCTAGCATGATGGACACTGTTATTATTTTATCTCTGACAATTTTTTTTAACTGGACATTCAAACTGGACATTCATATATGCAAACTGTAGACAGAAGATATATCTTGAGTAAAATAACTTTATTCCCATCAATGAAAAGAATCTTATTATCAACCAACATTTTGAAAAACATAAAAGGAAGAAGAGGAACGTATGTAGAAGAAAATACAAGGCGCACTTGTGCAAAATTTGAGCACGCCAATTATTTGAATGGAATAAAGAATCAATGAATGGAACAAAATCACGGTTAAAGAATGAAACAGTTTAACGAAACAATCATTGCCAAGATCCCTTTGTACATGAACTAATAATCAACACGAGGAGATTGATCGTCAGTCAATCAAGACCCTGCGCTTCTTGATCGGCAACGGACTCTGCACCTCCTCCTCCTCGCCCCACTTCCTCATCCCGGCGAACTCCGGCAGAGGCGCCAGGTTGAGGTCAAAGTTCCTCACGGTGACGCCCGACGATCCCGTGCCAGACGCCGACACGGAAGCGGACACGGAGACGGACGCCGCCGCCAGCGACATGCCGTCCCAGTAGTGGCAGCGCTTGTGGCCGCCGAGCGCCTGGCCGGTGGCGAAGCCCCTCCGGCAGATGGTGCACTGGTGCGGCCCTCCCGTCGACGCCGTCTCGCCGAGGAGGTCACCGGCGGACGCCGCCGCCCGCGCCGCCGCGGCGGCGTGCTGCTCCTCCGGCGTGGGCGGCTTCCGGTGGCTGGACTTGTGGCCGCCGAGCGCCTGGTACGACGCGAAGGCCTTCCCGCAGACCGCGCACCGGAACCGGAGCTCCTCCGCCACCGCCGCCGCTGGTGCCGCCGCCGGTGGGCACCACCACTTGTCCGTCTCGTGGTGCTGCTGCTTCACGAGCCCGCCAAACTTTCGCGTTCCGGCGAGCGCGGCGAGGCAGATGGCGAGGTAGTCCTCCTTTTTGAGCGCCGCCGCCGGCGCCGGCGCCGGGACCGGGAGCGCCAGGGAGAGCGCCGTCGGGTCAACGAGAGCTTCCACGCCGGCAACCATGGCTATGAGATCAGCAGCAGCTGGCGAAAAGCCACGTGCGTGTCCTAGGACTTTTTAGCTCGATCTTGACTGCGTTCGTCGTAGTAGCTGCCGGCGATCGATCTGTTCGTCGAGAGCTGGAGTTGTGGAAGCAGGGCGATGGCCGCCTGTGTGAATATATAGCTCGGGGGCATGGCATACATACACGTGATGATGGGATCGGATGAGAACATGAGGAAGGGAGGTCGCGTGCGTCGACGATTTGTTTGGTGTGGAGAGAGTGAACAAGTCGTACGCAAATCGCATGCGCGCGTGAGTCAAACATGCGGGCGGTTGGCCGTTGCTGCGTTGGTTCGCGGCGCGGCAAGTTGCCAATAGGATATTATATATGTATATATACCACTAAAGTATAAGCACGGATTTAATGGGGACGTAAGGATATTAATTATAAATATTAAATACTGATTAATTATAAAACTAATAATTATATAAATGATGACTAATTATTCACGAGATGAATCTATTAAATCTAATTGATGCATCATTAACACGTGTTTGTTGTGACACTACATTATCAAACCATGACTAAATAGATTAATCTCTTGAATTAGTCCTTAATTATTTATATAATATATTTTTAATTAGTCTATACTTAGTACTTCTAATTAGTATTCTTACATCCAACATGATAAAGACTAAGCTTTAGTCCCGGAACTAAACTGTTCGACGATTTGTATGCATCATCCAGTGAACCAAATTGGTCAGCGACAAGGAAAGCTACCATGTTGAAATTGAAATGACTTGTATCTTTCGCTGTCCTACGGCGGCACTACTCTATGCAGCTTCCAGGAAGTGGTGGCAAATCGACCGGGAGAATGTCATACTCTATAACCAGGGGCCTGAAACACGTGTTCTTTGCATTTCTGCGTGCTAGCGCTTTAGCTTCTTTCCATTTCCGGACGAAACAGCGGATAGACATGCAGTGCGTCTGCGGTCAATGAACCAGACCAGCTTTTGACTGCGTACTTGACCTGATCTGCAGCAGCCGGCGGCGCTCCACGGTTTCGACTCTCTCCATATATTTCGATGCCGTCCATCCAGTTCTTAAAATCGTCAAGGTGCCGTATATAGTTTAGACTGTGTAGTAGTTATCATGTATGGATTCCTTATCGCAATTTTTTAGGATAAGGAAAAAAAAGATGAAAAGGACTGTTGCATCACCTTGTATGAAGCTATATATATCCATCAGAGTTCAACAAAAAGAACTCGGAAGGTATCTCTTTCCTGATCTTAATCAGTTAATCACCAAGTGAAGTAGAGCAACTGTTGATAGCAGAGTGTTTTTTTTAAAAAAAAAATACCGTGCATGTGTATTTGTGATTGAAGGAGGGCTGGGTGCATGCTAATAACAAACAAAGGGGCTTTATTTGGAAGAACACGGGAGCGTACTTGACCCATATTTGCAGCAGCCGGCTGGTGCTGCACGGTGTCGACTCTCTTCGGACCATCTCCAAGAGACTCTATGATGGCGTTTGTTTCGGTAAATGTAACGGTATCTAACTACAGGAGGGATTGAATATTGATACAGACGTTTGGTTCATATTAGTCTGTTATGCGTTACCGTGTAAATGGATACCGGTCTATACATCGTTGATTACGGTGCTCCTCGAGGGTTATCGCTTTACGATACCACCGCGCCGCTGCCGCTCGGAAGACTCGAGAGCTTCTACCCACGGAGGTGCTATTCAATACCGTTACACCATCTAACCAAACAAAATACGTAATTGTTGATTCTGGCATCGAAACCTCCGTGACCTGATTCCATTACCTTTACGTTACCTAAGCGGAAAACAAACACTACCTATATTTTATTAGCTAAATATAAAGATTGTACCTTTATATAAAAATTAAAAAACCTTCTAATTTGATGGGTAATCCAAGGGATCAGTTAAAACGTAGCTTTTTAGTCAAATCTAGGTCCACGTGATGTGTTTTTCTGGACGGAAGGGGAGGCGCGGGCCTGGGAGCGAAGAAATCGTCGCGCAACAAGGCTCTCGAAAAAAATGTGAGGGAGGACGAGCGAATAGCGAGTCTGGATGGATTTTTTAGATAATAGATTAAATCCAGCCTCGACCAAAAATGGCTACGGCCACAATGAAAACATCCGGCTTCATCTACCCGTGGGTAGAGTCAGGCCAGATTATTAAAAAAAAAAATAAAAGAGAAAAAACTGACGGAAAACATTAAGTCCTCAACAAGGGGCTCTAGTAGTCCTACGCAACAAGGAGAAACATTGGACGCCGACCATCATTGAGGATTGGATGCTTCTTCCAAGACAACGGCACAAAGACTTGGTACAAATACAGCCTGCCAACCAATATCCGAGCTGTTACGCCATCGAAAGCCACCACCGCCTTGAGTTGAATACTAAGTAGGGTGACCACACGGGAGAACTGGCCACCTTGGCGAATCAAGAACTTCGACGACGCGCTTACACTGTCGCCGCTGGCCTGGAGAAATTAGGCTAGGCCTTCACCCAATTCTCGAACACTCATAGCCGCAGTAGGAGACGGACTAACCGGTGACTTCAGCAGCGCCTTCAACAAGGTAGGTGTCACAAACACTTCACAGCTGCCGGCCCGGCAAAACACACCAGGCAAGGTTTTCACCCTATCCGCCGCCATCTTCGTCAACACTGCGCCCGGCCAACGAGAAGGACATCTACACCAGAAGGACGCCAATAGCTTCGCTCCAAAGGCAAGAGGCCCATACCCGACCCGACGCCGCCACCGCACGACGACCAGCACATCGACCGCCCTCAACGACCACCACCATACGGAGAAAGCCATTGCCGGCAGAGGGACCGAGGACACCCAGATCTAGGTTCGCTGGACCCAAATCGGACCCCCGTCGCCACAACGACGGCACGTATCGGAAGAAGAAATCCCCACCGCCACCAACAAGGGCCGGCCCCGCGGCCTTGCAACGGCCCGCTCCGGCCGCTGCCAGGGGATGGCCGAAATCAACAGCCGCCACCGCCACCATGGGGCCCGCGCCGTCGTAACCTGAGGTTGTTGCCGCATATCCGTCGGCGGGGACAGCAGATCCGCCACGAGCCAGCGCGGATCCGGCCACCCGGCGTCGGAGTAGCCCTTACCGCGTCGGTCCCCGTTTCTCTCGTGCGAGTCTGGATGGATAACGAGCTGGATAGATAAGCTGCTGGATATTTTTTTAGGATCTTTACTTTTTTAGCCAGGAAAAGACAAATAGAGTCTTAGAGATGCTCTCATATATTAGGTCCATACCTATACGTTGCTACAAACAATACAAATGAAAGGTAAATAGTATTTTTATCTTACAGGCAAACGGCCAGTTCAATGGGCAATGTAAATTGCACCTGATTATGTTACGGATGCATGGTCGTCCAAGACATAATAAATAGAACACATCTAATTTACTCCCTACGTTTCAAAATGTAGGTCATTTGACTTTTTCTACCACAAGTTTGTGGAAATATAGTCAAATTTAAGATATTTTTAAAGATTTTATATTAATAAAGCAAGCCATCATAAGAAATATAATAATTTGCACAAAAT
>OAMR01000347.1:132762-166291 GCA_900205405.1 Echinochloa crus-galli
CAAGAACTTCGACGACGCGCTTACACTGTCGCCGCTGGCCTGGAGAAATTAGGCTAGGCCTTCACCCAATTCTCGAACACTCATAGCCGCAGTAGGAGACGGACTAACCGGTGACTTCAGCAGCGCCTTCAACAAGGTAGGTGTCACAAACACTTCACAGCTGCCGGCCCGGCAAAACACACCAGGCAAGGTTTTCACCCTATCCGCCGCCATCTTCGTCAACACTGCGCCCGGCCAACGAGAAGGACATCTACACCAGAAGGACGCCAATAGCTTCGCTCCAAAGGCAAGAGGCCCATACCCGACCCGACGCCGCCACCGCACGACGACCAGCACATCGACCGCCCTCAACGACCACCACCATACGGAGAAAGCCATTGCCGGCAGAGGGACCGAGGACACCCAGATCTAGGTTCGCTGGACCCAAATCGGACCCCCGTCGCCACAACGACGGCACGTATCGGAAGAAGAAATCCCCACCGCCACCAACAAGGGCCGGCCCCGCGGCCTTGCAACGGCCCGCTCCGGCCGCTGCCAGGGGATGGCCGAAATCAACAGCCGCCACCGCCACCATGGGGCCCGCGCCGTCGTAACCTGAGGTTGTTGCCGCATATCCGTCGGCGGGGACAGCAGATCCGCCACGAGCCAGCGCGGATCCGGCCACCCGGCGTCGGAGTAGCCCTTACCGCGTCGGTCCCCGTTTCTCTCGTGCGAGTCTGGATGGATAACGAGCTGGATAGATAAGCTGCTGGATATTTTTTTAGGATCTTTACTTTTTTAGCCAGGAAAAGACAAATAGAGTCTTAGAGATGCTCTCATATATTAGGTCCATACCTATACGTTGCTACAAACAATACAAATGAAAGGTAAATAGTATTTTTATCTTACAGGCAAACGGCCAGTTCAATGGGCAATGTAAATTGCACCTGATTATGTTACGGATGCATGGTCGTCCAAGACATAATAAATAGAACACATCTAATTTACTCCCTACGTTTCAAAATGTAGGTCATTTGACTTTTTCTACCACAAGTTTGTGGAAATATAGTCAAATTTAAGATATTTTTAAAGATTTTATATTAATAAAGCAAGCCATCATAAGAAATATAATAATTTGCACAAAATTTTGAATAAGACAAGTTGGACAAACTTATGGTAAAAAAGTCAAACGACCTATATTTTGAAACGGATGGAGTATTTCATGAAGGATACATGACATCTCATGTTCACTCCTATTGTAGGTACAAAAGAAAAAAATCTAACCTCATGGGGAGTCATCCATTAGGTTATAAAAATCTTTATGTAGACTGTCGCGGCGCCATTGTCTATGAGCTTTGTACAGGCCTCTTGTTTCAATTTGCTCATCTTGTTAATCCTAACTTTGCATGCCCTGCTAGCATAATATAATGCAGTTTTCCGGAACTAGTAGCGTGCACGTGCGACACGCACGTGTATAAAAAACATAAGCTTTACCTATTTCACAACAATTTTACTTTTGCATCAAATCACATGTATCTAAAAAAAATATTTGAACATAGATTGTTGAGCTCAAGATGACAACCAAACATTTCAAGATAAAGAAAAATAAAATATAAATTAAGGTGAAACATGGCAATGTAGAGCAATCTGATTGTCCAAGAAAACATGAGAATGGCAATGTAGAGCAATCTGATTGTCCAAGAAAATCTAGGGTCTGTTTGGATGGTTCCCATAATCAGCCGAGCTAACGTGCGGCGTGCCGCATGTGTGGCGAACGATTTGTTCGCCGCTGTTTAGGCGAGGTGTGGCGTCCATTTTCTACTGAGAAGTAGCTTATCTGTGTTGTGGCAGCCGAACGTTAGGCATGAAGCAAACACTAGCCTAGCTGAGTGCGGCAGCCGAAAGTTTGGCGTGGCTAGTTTGGGCTACGAACCAAACACAGCCCTAAACCATGCACAAACAGTGAAACATGAGAGAAATCTCGTTTATATAAGAGCATCCAAAACAGTTCTGCTTCCCAGGAGCCATTGCATCTTACCTCATGCCCAATACTACTGAATAAATCTTGAAACTTCTGTAAAGCAATCTCCATGCTATGATCCTCCACATGCATTACCTGCAAACATAATAGGCACAATCAACTCATGTTTTCAAGGCAGTTGAAAATTTGCAATAATGATAACAGAACTACCTGCTTGGCCGAAGTTAATCCCTCAATAATACCATCCTTCACTAACAAACCTTTGCTAAGGTAACATCATTAAGGCACAACGTAACCAATGCCATGATTTTGTTAGAAACTGAAGATCAAATCATGAATACCTTATCTAGCATTTCGTACCCTGAATTTTTTCATTGTAAGAAGAGTAACTCAAAGGAACACACCAAATCTCACCAAGGTAGTGTTAACAAATTAATCTAACATACAGGAGCCATTCGTCACTCCCACTCCCAAATAGGATTTACGGAGTAGACATATATATAAATAGGCTCAACATTTTGAAAGACATTCTAAGTATGTGTTACGGGAAGTAAAATGCAAGCAACCAAAATTGTACCTAAGAAATGTCATTTGAAAAGTCTTTTGGGCTTATTTGCTACCCTCTCATCCTTCAATGATGTAATATACCATAACACAAATTGATGACCTTCAAGGAGAAAAAAAGAACATAGCAGAAGTTGCAAAGAAAACTGACACATTCGATAGTTTCTCCTACATTAGTAGATCACACTCAGTGATGTTTGGGACAGCTCTATCTCTCTGCCAAACAACTATCAGTTTCTCACATAGCTCATAGAGAGTTCAGACAATTTATGATAAGTTAATGTCACCCATTCCACTTTAAAAGTAACCAGAAAAGTGGTGGCTGCTGTATAGTTCAATACAACGAAATGAAGCTCAAAGCAACAAGGCCTCAACCACACAATGATTCATGGATTTAGAGTTTCAAATTGAATAAAACAAGAACAATCTGCAACTTCAAATGCGGAAATCAACTTAAAACAAACCACTCGGTGAAATATCTAGCATGCTGACATTGAGTTAGAATTTTAGACTGACCTCTGTTTTCCAAAAGCGATCATTAAAACATCTACGATGTTATTCTTTTTAAGTCAGCAGTTACCTGAAAGAAAAATCCATAGTGAATTTAAATCTCAAAACATGTGTCATAGATTCGCCAGACATAAAAGCCAAGAAATCGGCACAGTTGTAACGAAATCCAATCATGATCTTGTCATACATTGTCACATGAGAGTAGAGGAAACCAGGAAACAAATCTAAACCAAATCCAATCATGATCTTGTCATACAGCTTTAACTTCATTTTTTACTGAGTAAACCAAATGCTATCAAATTGAATCCTCAGGTGCTACATACAAATACAAAATATCAGTGACATTCCAATCATCCAAAATAAAAGGACACGGCTAGCAATTTGCTCACAAGGATTTACTTTACTCTGAAAGGTCTATCAGATATGTGCATATAAAATTTTAAAAAATTTCTGACCTGTAAGAAATTGCTACAAGAACTATTAAACTGACCTGTAACACCTTAGAACTCCACATGCAAGGAAATCATAACATTCCAGAATCAATTTGTGAGAACAAGCAACAAAATAGCAATGATACAAAGTGCACATTGAAACAAACTTTGAGTAAAAATAATAATAGGTTTTGATTTGATCAACCATGTGAAGGAAATAGCCTAAGCCTACAAATGCAATGAAATCAATGGGCCATTGCCTGGATCACAAGCTGAAGCCTGACAAACAGAAATTAGGCAAATGTACGTGAATGTAGACATATAGGACATCATGCATGGTATTTGTGTACTGTAAATGCACACATGCCTAGATTTGATTATATTGCCATATATCAATTATCAATAGAACCCTACTCAAGGACTTCTTAGATCAGCAAAAGCCCTTACTATGCAGCAAAATTGATTCTGGAAGCATCCCAAATTTCATACTTACCGAGAAGAGTGCATTTTTAGAGTAGCATGGGACATTAACGTAGCATCAAGAGCTTCTGTTGCGGCCAAAGAGTACCTTGACCACATAGCCAATATTTCCACTGAACACTTCAAGAACAAAAGAAATAAATATTAAGTCAACGGTCCAAAATGCTCTTGCTGTAACTAAAGGAACTGCATCTCTAGATAATCGAAGGCAGCCAATAAGCGATCAGCATATAGTGGCACAGTCGCAAATTAATAATGGTAACCAGTTGATTAAAACAATAAGACCATATGTAAAGCTTCTCTGTAATCTAAATTGTCATGTTCAGGAAATAGAAAGAATATTGAAAAATTATGAACCTTTTTGGAAATCCAAAAATCATGAATTTCATATTGGCAACCTCTACAAAGGAAGAGAACTATAGACTATTAACATAGAGATCGACATTCAGAGAAGTTTAATAGCTTACTTTGCGTCTACATAAATATTATATCAGGGTTTAACCCTGATGGCCAATGGAAACAATGGAAGAGTGTACAACAGCAGGTAGCAGGGAAAAACAAGCGGACTCACAATTGCGTGGCGGATCCCGAATAGACGGCGAATCCATCTCAGCATGAATCGAGAACCAAACAAGAAATCCCAGCGGCATCTGCCACCTACAAGAACAGATCGAAATCAAACGAATTAGCGGAGATCTCGCGGGCGGCATCGAGGCGGGCCATCACCGCCTTCGCGTCCGCTTCGGCAGAGGGGACAGGTAGGGGAAAAGGTCTTGATTCTACACAACAAAACCACGGAAAGTGATTCTATTCAAGCGGAATGGGATGGGATTACTCACCGGAAATGGAAGGGACTGCCCACGCACGGCAAGATCCAAGCAGCAGTGGCGGCGATCCACGCGGCGGCGATACGGGGCGACGGCGATCCACGGGGCGGGGGAGAGGGGCGGCGACGGCGGTGATCCAAGATGGAGAGGGGCGGTGGCGGCGGCGGTCCACGGTGCGGGGGAGAGCCGCGGCGACGATCCACGCTGCGGCGGTGATCCAAGCTCGTGGAGAGGGGCGGCGGCGGCGTCGATCCACGGCATGGGGAAGAGGGCGGCGGCGGCGCCGAGGGAAGAACACGGGAGCCGGATGACGGCGGCGGGCCGGGGAAGATCGCGGGCGGGCAGCTGTCGCGAGGGAACTGGCGGCGGTGTTCGCGAGGGACGGGGCGCTGCGGCGGCCAGGCGAGGCAACGGCGGCTGGGCGAGGTGACGGCGGACGGGTGTGAATGGTTGCGGCGCACGCGGCGGCTGCTGCTCCTGCGCCGCACGGTGAATTGTGTGGGGGCGGCGGGGGCGGGGTTTAGGGTTACGACGCCCGCGCCTGTCTGGTTTGGGACGTCACACGTGGGTCCGCGTGGGTATGGTACCTGCGGGATGGGTTGGTTTGAAAAGTTTTGAGGTTTTGGGGAAAAACACCTGAGGATGTCGCTCCCTCCTTTCATCGTCTTTCATCGTCCTAGTTGCTGGCAGGTGGGTCTTTTTGTGACTTTTGTGAGGTGGGTGGAAGTGGTGGGTGGGCCTAATCTGGGTGACAAATGTTCTCAAATCTCATTCTCTTTACAGTATAGATTGAAAGTCAGCAGCCATATGCCACAAACCACCTCATCGTTTTAGAAAGTTATTTAAATGATATTATATAGATGAGGGGGTTAAACATTTGATTTTGTAGTTTAGGGGGTGAGATATTCCACATTGGATAGTTTGAAAAGGAGCGGGGTTACGTAGATTTTTTTGACACGTCATCGTCAACATCAGCCAACGAACATTCGGTGGTCCAGGGGATGAATTTGGAGGTTATATAAACATTTTTCCCATTGTGAACATGTTCTTCACTTGTTCTCATGATCCAAGGTACGGTCCTACACAACATTTCTTGAAATTGATATTTGCACATCTAATTCTACAGTCAAAAGTAGTAGGCCGGATGTTCAATCTTGCTTTAATAATATCATAATAGAAATTCAATTGATCGTTGGAATATAATCTTTTTGTTATATTTTCCTTCTAGACTTATTACTCTTCATATATAGCGCTTTAGTTTGTTCCACCTCCCAACTCAATGTAGTTACTTTCCAGTAAACCATTTCTCTTGACAATTTCAAGGAAACATTAGATCTCAGCCGCGCTCTTAATCACAATATTTGACGGCGAAAAATATAAAATATTTTATTAGTACATAAACAAACAAATGAATGTATCAAACGATCTACAAGAACCGATTTACACAAGATCTCGGTTAGTGAATTAATCCGACATCCATCCTGCGCTTCTTGATGGGCAGTGGACTCTGCACCTCCTCTTCCTCAACCCATCTCTTCATCCCGGCGTTCTCCGGCAGAGGCGCCAGGTTGAGGTCAAAGTTCCTGACGGTGACGCCCGACGACCCCGTGCCGGCCGCCGACACGGACGCGGCGGACACGGAGACGGACACCGACGAGCCGTCCCAGTAGTGGCAGCGCTTGTGGCCGCCGAGCGCCTGGCCGGTGGCGAAGCCCCTCCGTCAGATGGTGCACCGGTGCGGCCCGCCGGCGGCGGTGGCCCCTCCCGACGACGTCGTCGTCGCCGTCTCGTCGGAGTCCGCCGTGGAAGCCTGCGCCGCCGCGGCGACGGCGTGCTGCTCCGGCATGGGCGGCTTGCGGTGGCTGGACTTGTGGCCGCCGAGCGCCTGGTACGACGCGAACGCCTTGCCGCAGACCGCGCACCGGAACCGGAGGTCCTCCTCCTGGGCGGCGGGCGGCGGCGGGCACCATTTGCCGTGCTGCCCGAACCCAGCCGCCGCCGTGAGGCCGGTGCCTCGGGTGCCGGCGAGCGCGGCGAGGCAGATGGCGAGGTAGTCCTCCTTCTTCAGCGCCGGCGCCGGCAGCGCGAGGGACAGCGCGGTGGGGTCGAGGAGTGCTTCGAAACCGCCGGCGACCATGGCTGACGGAGGACCGAGCCGAAGAAAACTCTGGCGGTGGCGCGGTGGCGGTGGTGTTGGACTTTTAGGTCTGAGACGAACAGCCAACTCTTACGCGGTGGCTGCTGGAGACTGGAGACGGATGGATCGGACGGATGGATCGGCTATATATAGGGACAGTGCATGATGGGAAGGCCGGGGAGCGAGATCGAGGAAGGAAGTGACATGTTTGGTGACGAAGAGGTCGTGGAGTGGAGTCAAACAAGAGGGCGGGTGTGGCCGTTGCTGCGTTGGTTCGCGGCGCGGGCAAGTTGGAATTAGAATATACTATCTGCACGTCGCAGCTCACCGCCCGCGAGCGCGGCGGCGGCGGTGACCGGGACGTGAGCGGTTGGGTCGCCGGTCGCCCACCGCCCACCGCCACCGGAACCGGTGGCGAAGCGTTCGTTTGTTCGGCATGCATGTGCGCGCGGACACCAGGCCAAGTAGGCGCGTTTGCTCGACGGCAGCCAAGTAGGCGGCGTGTGTACACTGGGACAAGTGCAGCTCTCCTTTTCAAAAAAGGAAGCTGGAGAAAGGAAGGGGGAAATCAAAGGAGTGTGCGCAGTGGCAGTGCAGTGGATTTGGTCTTGGATCAATGAACATGTGTACATACCTGAGATACCTACGCATGGAACTGATGCATCATGCACATGTTGATTGAGCTATTCATGCGTGGAGTCAACTATGTATATGTGTACTCCGTGTATATGCGATGGTTTATTTGCAGCCAAACAGCTAGCGACGTACACTCGTTGGGCTCGATATTCTATAGGATAAATTTTCCGTTACGAATTTGGCGATCGTACACTGTGAAACGTCCAATTTTATGAAACGTCAGTTTTTGTGTTTTGCAGCTTGTTGGATTAGATTGATCATTTGGCTAGATAACCGTGTGTTATCTGGGCCTATTGCACCCAGATTCTTTTTATAGACCATCACTAGCACAAAAAAAATCATAAAAACTATATCAATGACTGCAATTTCGATATAAATTAACCATACTAATACATAAAAAATCCAGGTGTTAGGAGGCATTAGAACACATAATTTTCCTTACATCTCGTACTTCTAGAACAATGCAAATCTAATGCACAAGAAATTTAGGTATTTGAGCACTTTATAATAACACTTGAGTATGATTTACAATTTCTTAATTATGAATATTAACAAAATTGCAACCTCACTCTCATGTCTCATAGGAGTATAGGACTTGGTCACGGAGAGCTGTGAGTTTTTATACAGTTTGTCACTATGAACTGTGTACATTCATTTCTCATTAACATCACAATGCAATCTAGGTGAAGGATAGTGATATCTGATGGAAAATATAATTTACGAAACAATGAGTGTATATATATTTACTACGCTAAGATCAACTCCCAGAAAAAAAATTATAACGACTGTACAGAGACGAAACCAGAGAAGAACACACCCATAGGATGACTGGATGTGACGTGTGCTCCTACTTGATCATCTAGAAGCACTACCTAGCAACTTCCCGGAAATGGCAAATCCATAGGAAGAAAACTATTCCAGAACAAATTCACACGTGTTCTTTGCGGGTTTCTGCAAGTTAGGCTTGGTTTTCCCACTGCGGATAAAACAGAGCACACGTGCCATCGAAGACCAGACCAGTTTTCTGACTGTGTACTTGACCTCTTCGCCTAAATATTTACAGCAGCACAGCGCTCCACGGTTTCGACTTTCCACATGCATATTCCAGTCACACGTTAGTGTCTCATCCATCCATTTTTACCCAATTTCACCGACCCGCGAGTAAGCTAGGGGCCCAGTCAGTCTCAGTCAGCATATCTGTACATAATGAAGAGCTAGCGTCGTTAGTCAAAATTTTGCAAATACAAGTTCAAGTTGCACACGAAAAGATAAGAGGAAATTAAGCAATGATCGAAGCCTCGCATCCAACGTTACAAATTTAATTATGCATTCGAGTGGTTTAGCGCGCGTGATACTTGTGACTGATAACTACAGCTTAGCAGCCTTTCACGTAATCACGTGGACAATGGATGATATTAGTAGTTTTCTGTGACTACTTGTCCTCACAAGAATTGCAGGCGTATGCATGACTCTTTGTTCATGCTAGCCGTCTAGTAACGTCAATTGACCAAAGTTGGAGTTTGCAGCAACTAAATTTCTTCAGGCTGAAAAACATTGGGTGGCTAATTTCTTCATTGGGTGGGTCATTTCATCATTAAACGTCGTAGTTTAAAACAGAGTTTAACTTGCTCAGGAATACATATCAATCCTTGCTGGAACATGTGCCAATACGATGGCGCCGGGTGGCTAATTTTTTTTGAAAGGGGATACTTTATTAATTTTTCAGTTAGATACATCGAGATGATACACCTGCCTGAAAAGATCCCGACCTCTGTCAAACGACACACAGCCAAAATAAAAAGAAACCGTTTATCACAACCTCCGGACTCTAATAGCCGCCAATCCTGAGACTAGACTGCCACCCAAATGCCCGGACAAAAATACCCTTGGCCACTCGGACCAAGTACTGCGACGCCGCTACAAGTCTGTCCTGCAATGAAGGCCATTGAAGGATAGACCACGTGCGGAGCCAATGCGATGTTGTGAAGATAACCTGCAAAAAATTTGGAGATTTGTGATTAAAGACCACTGCATTTCTGCATCGCCAGACTGCCCAACATAAGGCTGCCGCGCCTACAAATACCAGAGGTTTAACATTTTGGGGAACTAGATTCAGCCAACCATTAAAAATATCTGATACACTAGCTGGTTTAGGTAAGCCCCATGCCGCATAGACCGAAGCCCAAACCATACGTGTGAATCTACACTCAATAAACAAATGCTGGATTTACTCATTCTCATGGCAGAAAACACATTGTTTACTGCCATTCCAATTCCGTTTGGCCAGATTATCCTTGGTGAGAATAACCCCTCTCTTTAAGAACTATAGAAAAATTTTAACCTTTAGTGGGAGTTTTGATTTCCATAGCTTTTTGTTTGTATTTGGTACATTTTGGTATATCAGGGCCAGATAATGTGTTTTCACAGAGAAAACACCATTCTGGGCTAAATTCCATTTAAATTCATCCCCTTCGTCAGTGAGGTTTATATTTGCCAATCGTGCAACTAAATTATTCCACATTACTAGTTTAGGGCCAATTAGATCTCGTCGCCAGGATATATTGGGAATCTGTGTACCCAGTACTTCAGCCACCGTATCCTGCTTTTTCCTAACAATGTTGTAGAGTTGAGGATATTGGTCACGAAGAGGTCTATTGCCCAGCCATTTATCTTCCTAGAACCTTATCTGGGTCCCATCCTTGATAGTAAATGTGCCAAATTTGAGGAAGTCGTTTTTAACCTTCATAAGACCAGCCCAGAAGTGTGAATCCCCGCTCTTCCATTGGACCTGAACCAAGGGTTTGGTCCCTAGATACTTGTTTCGAAGAATCTGTTGCCAGGTACCATCCGTTGTAAGCAGACGATACAACCACTTGCTGAGTAAAGCCATATTCTTGAGCTCGAGATTATGTATCCCTAGACCTCCTTGCTCTCGTGGAAGACACAGGATACTCCATCTAGCTAATCTATACTTCCTCCTATGCTCATCACTTTGCCAGAAGAATCTAGACCGGTAGTAATCTAACTTCTTACGAACTCTTTTGGGAATTTGGAAGAAAGACATCATATACATCGGTAAACTACTAAGAACAGAATTTATTAGCGTTAACCGTCCTCCGTATGAAAGGTTTTTTCCTTTCTAGCTGCTGAGGCGGCTCTCAAATCTTTCCTGGATCCTCAACCAGTCACCATTAGCCAACTTCCGCACATGTATATGAATACCTAGATATTTGACAGGGAAAGTTCCAGGGTTACATCCGAACAGTTCCTTGTACTGGCCTTCAAAATTCTTAGCCTCACCAAAACAATAGATTTCGCTCTTGTGGAAATTAATTTTGAGACCCGATAACTGCTCAAACGCACAAAGAATATCCTTCATATTCTGAGCATGTTCCAGATTGTGATCTAAAAATAAAATTGTATCATCAGCATACTGTAGAATGGAGAGACCGCCATCAACCAAATGGGGTACCACACCTTGTATCTGATTATTCGTTTTGGCTCTGCTAATTAGTAGTGTGAGCATGTCTGCGACTATGTTAAAGAGAATGGGTGATAGTGGATCACCTTGTCTGAGCCCCTTTTTTGTCGAAAGAAAGGACCTACTTCGTCATTAACATTAATTGCAACACTTCCACCCGAAATAAACGATTTGATCCACCCAATCCATTTGGAGGAAAAACCTTTTAACCGGAGCGTCTGTGTTAGAAAATCCCATTTAACTTTATCATAGGCCTTTTCAAAATCGATTTTGAATATAATTCCGCTTTGGTTTCTTCTGTGAAGTTCGTGTACTGTCTCATGTAGGATTACAACCCCCTCCAAGATGTTCCTACCTCTCATGAAGGCTGTTTGTGAAGGACTGATGATGTTATCTGCCACTGAATTAATTCTGATTGTTGCCACTTTTGTAAAAATTTTAAAGCTGACATTCAGTAAGCATATTGGTCGATATTGCTGGATTCTATTAGCCTCCTTAACTTTAGTAATAAGGTTATAACTCCAAAATTGAGACTAAACAGCGGAAGGTCTCTAGTGTGTAAGTCTTGGAACATATTCATCAGGTCTCCTTTAATTGTTTTCCAAAAATGCTGATAAAATTCAGCCGAGAAACCATCCGGTCCTGGTGCTTTATTATATTCCATGCTGAAAATTGCTTCCCGAACCTCCTTTTCAGTGAAGGGGGCCGTGAGAAATTTATTTTCTAGCTGGCTCACTTGCGAAATATCCTCTGTTCTCTCCTCCAAACTAAAGTGGCTCTCTTTCGGAGGACCGAATAGCCCTCTATAAAATTCGGTAATGTATTCTTTGAGTTGTTGCTGGCCTTCTATTCTATCACCTTCATGGTCCAGGGAGAATATGCGTTTTTTCCGATGTTTGCCATTTGCTACCATCTGGAAGTATCTGGTATTATTATCCCCCAAGAGAACGTCATTCACTTTTGCTCGTTGATAAAATCTCAATTCCTCCTCTCTCAGAATTGTTATAAGATCATAACGAGCCTTTTCTAGTTGTTCACGCTCCCCTTCGGATAGCACTCTCTGTTCGGCTTGCGTGTCAAGTGTTGTCACAACATGTTGGAGTTGTTCTTTTTGCATTTTATACATCCCATGGTGGTGGCGAGCCCATCCCCGCAGATGTAATCTTAATGCTCCCATTTTTCTATTCCAACGTTGGACTGAGTTTTGCCCTTGGACCGGCTGATTCCAAATTTCTATGACCTTGTTTTTAAATTCCTCTTGAGTCAGCCAGCTAAGTTCCATCTTGAACTGCTTTGGCTGACCAGAAAAGGCTGGATCTCCTGTTTCAAGGATCAAAGGTGTGTGATCTGAAATCCCGCGATCTAAAGCGCGAACTGTAACCAAGGGGTACTTTAATTCCCATTCTGTGCTCATTAAGACTCTATCCAATTTTTCATATGTCGGATCCAGGAGTGAATTAGCCCAGGTGAATTGTCTACCTGACAATTCAATCTCCCGAAGATCGAAGCTATCGATTACTGCATTGAATAGAAAAGGCCATCTAGTATTGAAATTATTTTTGTTTTTTTCTCTGCTATGTCTCATAATGTTGAAGTCTCCCCCTATCAAAGTAGGTAGAGGATTCTGTTGACAAGTTCGTACTAATTCCGACAGAAAGGCAATCTTAAAGTCCTCCTGAGCCGGACCGTACACCGCCATCAGTATCCATTTAAAGTCATCTTGTCTATTTAACAAAAAATTCCCCTTCCACGATAAGAGAAAGATCAAGTGCGAGGGAATTGACGCCTAAAAGAATTCCTCCAGATCGGCCCCTAGGGGGCAAGCAGTGCCAGGTAAAGTCTGCTCCCCCTGAAAGACGATTGAGATTCGCTCGAGTCATGTCTTGCCGTCCAGTTTACGTGATCGCAACAAAGTCTAACTGATGATCCCTTATAGCTTCTGAAATATACAGGTACTTAGCCAAGTCTGAAAGACCTCTGCTATTCCAGTAGAAGCCTCTCATGATGAACTATTTTGTTTTTGCTGCCTAAATCGGCCTTTATTTTTCTTAGATGCCGATTTTGTCCTACGACCAGATACCTGGAGATCACATATTTTTGTGTCCAGGTCCAGATCATCTAGGTCCACATCCGTTAAATCTTTCACCAAGTGTGATAAAAGATCATTATTAATTTCCTGATCTTCTCCATCACTTTGGTCGAAAGGGTTGTCCTCTAAATTGAATTTTCCTAAACACTGAGGTTTATGGTGTACCGCTGTTTTATCAATATGGATTCTCTTAAGCGCACTGTAAGACATATTAATAGCATCTGTACTACCACCTAACGAGACCCCAATTGAATTCAAATTAGCAATGCACACGTGTTTCGATAGCTTACCACCATTGGAGGTCGTCGGTGATGCCGGAGGCTGCGATGCTGGGATACCATCTAGGTTCCTAGCCGCTGCTCGTTTCATAGCCTTCTCCATCACCAACTCATCTGCAATAGGTAATCCATCCGTAGATAATGCATTGTTAGTCCTCACACTGCGGCGTTTGCCATCGACTTCCATAGATCCACACAATACATTATCAGAATCATTACCTGTTTTGGTTGATCCCAATGGTGTCTCTCCTCCCTGAGTTGGGTGACACATCTTTATTGGGCCGCCTGAATCCAAGCCAGATAAGAGTGAGGCACTTTCATGATCAAAACTTATATTATCATTATATCGAATTTGGGATGAGTTAAGATCATGTAAAGAGTTACCTTCAGGACATCCGGTTGGAGATGCTAGCCACCCCGTGGCTAGCCCGTTCCCTGGTCCCTCATGTCCAACCACCGCATCTAGGTCCTCGGCCATCTGGCTGGCCGCTTGTTGGCTGGCAGCCCGCTGGCCGGCCACAGTCTGTTCGGTGCCATTGGCCTGGCTGGCCGACCGTGCAACCTGGGCGGCCAATTGGTGGCCGGCTGCGGCCCGGCTGGCCGCCCTCTGGCTGGCTGCGGCCTGGCTGGCCGCCCTCTGGCTGGCTGCGGCCTGGCTGGCCGCCCTCTGGCTGGCTGCGGCCTGGCTGGCCGCCCTCTGGCTGGCTGCGGCCTGGCTGGCCGCCCTCTGGCTGGCTGCGGCCTGGCTGGCCGCCCTCTGGCTGGCTGCGGCCTGGCTGGCCGCCCTCTGGCTGGCTGCGGCCTGGCTGGCCGCCCTCTGGCTGGCTGCGGCCTGGCTGGCCGCCCTCTGGCTGGCTGCGGCCTGGCTGGCCGCCCTCTGGCTGGCTGCGGCCTGGCTGGCCGCCCTCTGGCTGGCTGCGGCCTGGCTGGCCGCCCTCTGGCTGGCTGCGGCCTGGCTGGCCGCCCTCTGGCTGGCTGCGGCCTGGCTGGCCGCCCTCTGGCTGGCTGCGGCCTGGCTGGCCGCCCTCTGGCTGGCTGCGGCCTGGCTGGCCGCCCTCTGGCTGGCTGCGGCCTGGCTGGCCGCCCTCTGGCTGGCTGCGGCCTGGCTGGCCGCCCTCTGGCTGGCTGCGGCCTGGCTGGCCGCCCTCTGGCTGGCTGCGGCCTGGCTGGCCGCCCTCTGGCTGGCTGCGGCCTGGCTGGCCGCCCTCTGGCTGGCTGCGGCCTGGCTGGCCGCCCTCTGGCTGGCTGCGGCCTGGCTGGCCGCCCTCTGGCTGGCTGCGGCCTGGCTGGCCGCCCTCTGGCTGGCTGCGGCCTGGCTGGCCGCCCTCTGGCTGGCTGCGGCCTGGCTGGCCGCCCTCTGGCTGGCTGCGGCCTGGCTGGCCGCCCTCTGGCTGGCTGCGGCCTGGCTGGCCGCCCTCTGGCTGGCTGCGGCCTGGCTGGCCGCCCTCTGGCTGGCTGCGGCCTGGCTGGCCGCCCTCTGGCTGGCTGCGGCCTGGCTGGCCGCCCTCTGGCTGGCTGCGGCCTGGCTGGCCGCCCTCTGGCTGGCTGCGGCCTGGCTGGCCGCCCTCTGGCTGGCTGCGGCCTGGCTGGCCGCCCTCTGGCTGGCTGCGGCCTGGCTGGCCGCCCTCTGGCTGGCTGCGGCCTGGCTGGCCGCCCTCTGGCTGGCTGCGGCCTGGCTGGCCGCCCTCTGGCTGGCTGCGGCCTGGCTGGCCGCCCTCTGGCTGGCTGCGGCCTGGCTGGCCGCCCTCTGGCTGGCTGCGGCCTGGCTGGCCGCCCTCTGGCTGGCTGCGGCCTGGCTGGCCGCCCTCTGGCTGGCTGCGGCCTGGCTGGCCGCCCTCTGGCTGGCTGCGGCCTGGCTGGCCGCCCTCTGGCTGGCTGCGGCCTGGCTGGCCGCCCTCTGGCTGGCTGCGGCCTGGCTGGCCGCCCTCTGGCTGGCTGCGGCCTGGCTGGCCGCCCTCTGGCTGGCTGCGGCCTGGCTGGCCGCCCTCTGGCTGGCTGCGGCCTGGCTGGCCGCCCTCTGGCTGGCTGCGGCCTGGCTGGCCGCCCTCTGGCTGGCTGCGGCCTGGCTGGCCGCCCTCTGGCTGGCTGCGGCCTGGCTGGCCGCCCTCTGGCTGGCTGCGGCCTGGCTGGCCGCCCTCTGGCTGGCTGCGGCCTGGCTGGCCGCCCTCTGGCTGGCTGCGGCCTGGCTGGCCGCCCTCTGGCTGGCTGCGGCCTGGCTGGCCGCCCTCTGGCTGGCTGCGGCCTGGCTGGCCGCCCTCTGGCTGGCTGCGGCCTGGCTGGCCGCCCTCTGGCTGGCTGCGGCCTGGCTGGCCGCCCTCTGGCTGGCTGCGGCCTGGCTGGCCGCCCTCTGGCTGGCTGCGGCCTGGCTGGCCGCCCTCTGGCTGGCTGCGGCCTGGCTGGCCGCCCTCTGGCTGGCTGCGGCCTGGCTGGCCGCCCTCTGGCTGGCTGCGGCCTGGCTGGCCGCCCTCTGGCTGGCTGCGGCCTGGCTGGCCGCCCTCTGGCTGGCTGCGGCCTGGCTGGCCGCCCTCTGGCTGGCTGCGGCCTGGCTGGCCGCCCTCTGGCTGGCTGCGGCCTGGCTGGCCGCCCTCTGGCTGGCTGCGGCCTGGCTGGCCGCCCTCTGGCTGGCTGCGGCCTGGCTGGCCGCCCTCTGGCTGGCTGCGGCCTGGCTGGCCGCCCTCTGGCTGGCTGCGGCCTGGCTGGCCGCCCTCTGGCTGGCTGCGGCCTGGCTGGCCGCCCTCTGGCTGGCTGCGGCCTGGCTGGCCGCCCTCTGGCTGGCTGCGGCCTGGCTGGCCGCCCTCTGGCTGGCTGCGGCCTGGCTGGCCGCCCTCTGGCTGGCTGCGGCCTGGCTGGCCGCCCTCTGGCTGGCTGCGGCCTGGCTGGCCGCCCTCTGGCTGGCTGCGGCCTGGCTGGCCGCCCTCTGGCTGGCTGCGGCCTGGCTGGCCGCCCTCTGGCTGGCTGCGGCCTGGCTGGCCGCCCTCTGGCTGGCTGCGGCCTGGCTGGCCGCCCTCTGGCTGGCTGCGGCCTGGCTGGCCGCCCTCTGGCTGGCTGCGGCCTGGCTGGCCGCCCTCTGGCTGGCTGCGGCCTGGCTGGCCGCCCTCTGGCTGGCTGCGGCCTGGCTGGCCGCCCTCTGGCTGGCTGCGGCCTGGCTGGCCGCCCTCTGGCTGGCTGCGGCCTGGCTGGCCGCCCTCTGGCTGGCTGCGGCCTGGCTGGCCGCCCTCTGGCTGGCTGCGGCCTGGCTGGCCGCCCTCTGGCTGGCTGTGTCCTGGCCGACCACCAAGTGGGCAGCAGCGGCTGCATCCCGGCCAGCAGCCTCCTTCTCTGTTGCATTCAATGTATTACCTGAAATTCCAATTTCACAACGTGAGGTTCTGTTATATAAATTGGAACGACAAGGAGGTGATGAGCGAACAAGGAACTTACTTTTATTGCTGCCACCATTACGAAACCCCCCTTTCGGAGGGGTCACTGTTATTAGCGGCAAGGCATCCCCCTTTTCCAGCATCACAAGTGGCTTCCATGCTGGACATGGCCTACAATTACCCAATGGCGTGAGTGCCAGCTGCATTGGTTCTGGCCCACTCCCTGTCTTATTTCCTTGTTCAGAGTTAGCATCCTTCGACTCTGTAGCACTTTTCATTTTCTTTGCGCCGGGTGGCTAATATATACATAAACGCCCAAAATCTGGACTTCAGATCCAGCTTGAGGTTCATCATCTACTTCTTTTATTAAAAAAGGATCATCACGTAGTTAAATGACTCCAAATACAATTTGATCATTGGGAATTGACATGCCATGCTGGTTTATAACATCCCATTTTTTTTGTTGGTTAAAGATCATAATATTGGCCAATAAAAATCTCGAATAGAGCCAAAACCCTTTACTAAATCCTTTTTAAAAATGCATGGGCCGGGCATCCTCATGGTAATCATGTCCACCCCCTTTGTCCTGGCACTGAGATGTTCAATGCAATCCGGTGAACATCATGGAAGATAAACAATAACATAACTTTCCTTAATAAAATTAACCCCAGGGAAGCAAAAAACCATGAAAATTATAGAATTAAATTTATATATATGTAATGAATCTTCATATGTAAGTGGTGGTCAAACCTAGTTTGTAGACTGCATCTGTGGCTGGAAGAATTTTTTATGTTGGATCTGTGAGAATATACTGGTACACCTATTTAAATCTTGTTCATATTGATGTGTTGAACACAAATCTGTTCAGAGTCAGTAACTCTGTTCAATATTCTGACTATAATAAAAAAAAGCATCGTTGCATCTTTACATATGGTGAAGCTGGCTGAATCTCGACTCTCAACGATAATCTTAATTAGCTGCCATCCGCACCTGACAACAGACATAAGTTAAGAAGGATTACATGTCAGGTAGCGTACTACCAAGAGTCCAAAACCACGTGCTCTTTGGTAGTAATATGTAATTGCCGTCTCAACAATTCATTGAGGTGTAGATGCTTCATACAGATCAAGCGACCAAAGTGCATCAATATATCATAAAAGTATTGCTAAACCCGTTTCCTATGAAGCTTCATTTCGTTCATTATTAGGATCTCGAAAATCAACAACTGAAAGGACTGACACCTAAACACACGTGTAACCTACTAAAGTTGTCTGAAATTATGTACTTTATTTGTTTTCTTTCACTAGAATTAATTTATTACCAGTTGAAACAAGTCCAAGATCCAAAATGGAGAGGGTCATTTTCAGATCCTACATGAATATTTCCACACGCTCCGATCCGTTTCAGGCGTTCAGCAGCACCAGTGTCAACATCTACTATGCATGGGGAACAGCAGCTATCACTTTCTGTTGCATACTAATCATGCTAAATTTTTCAATTACAGTTGCTGGGCATAAAACATCCATACTTCAGTGCATCATCAGGTCGTCTTGCTGACATCTGCACTACTCTGTTTGGTAGCATCATCTTCTTACATATAATTCGGGGAAGCTTCTTACAGTGAAAAGGTCATGCCTGGTCACGATGACATTATGGCAATTTGAAGTCATCCAACACTGAAATTATTCTGTGAAATCCATATCACTGAGATTTTGTGTTTGATAATTTGTACAGCTTGCAGACCTTGATTTTTCAGAGCTCGGTCCGTGGTTTATGGTGATTTCGCAAATGCGACCCAGTAATTATACTAGTATTATTTTGTTCGTTCAGTGGGATATCTTGAGATTCTGTGTTTGAATTTTTACCCACTCCACAGACCTAAATTTTTAGAACTTTCTATATGTTCAAATACACTATGCTCTATGTTTGATAGTCTTCTTTCTTTGTTTTTAAGAAAAAGTTCATTTTACTACCCTCACCTATTTACTTTTCCCAGTATAGCTCATGGTGAAGCTCCTCATGTTCAAAACTAGACCTAGTATAGCTCATGGTGAAGCTGAATGAGTCTCACCAATCGATCTTAGTTGCCCATTTAATTACTAGAATTTATGAATTCACTGGCATGTGGTTTATTGTTAGCTACCAAGTGCATCTAACATGGCACTATTATTTTGATTAGTAACAAACAGTTTGTTGACGCAGAGGCTTCAATTCAATTAACCAATCAACGTACACAAATATATAGAAGTATTGCAAGACCCCTTCCCTGAGAAGATTCCCTCTGTTCATCAGTAGTTAGCAAACAAGAATTTTCAAAAAGATAGACAGCCAAATGCACGGGTATTCTCCTACAAGTAGTCTGAATTCATGTGCCTTGCTTTCACTGGGGTTTACCAGTAGAAACGAGCTGAGCCCATGACCCACAACTTAGAGGAGCATTTTCAGCTCTTATTAGATCAAGATGAATTCCAGACGGGTCCATTTCAGTGGCAGGAATATGTCAACATCCACACATGCGCACAGCGGACACCTTCAGTTGCATACTAATCATGCTTGATTTTTCAAGTAGAATCAGGTACGAGTCAAAAACGATTCGTATGTAGCTCAGTGGTACTGCTGAATGCTGACCGTACCCTGTGCGCTCATGCTTCCATCTTCTTACAGATAATTCATGGAAGCTTCTTACATGGAAAAAAGCTTTGCCCGGTCAGGACAACAACAGTATAGCAATAAAATGGCAGTTTGAACTTATCCTACACCAAAATGCTTCCGTGAAATTCTTTAAAAAAAACTTCTGTGACATATTTGGTCATCCATCGCCGCCGACAAAATTAGGCCAGATGCTTCTGCTGTCTACGCCTTATACGATTTGGGGGTTTCCCCTCTCCTTGACGACAAAAGTTTTTAAAGCTTCACATGTGTTCAGATGCGTGATATTTTGATGCTTTCTCTTGGTATATTTCCATTATTAAAATTTGTCTTTCAGGAGGGCACAATTTGTTTCCCTACTCAATTTCTTCCATTTCCTACAGTCTGTTTTCCCTTCTGACTACAAAAGCATAATTTTTCACTCACATAATAGTTTAACAGTTGTCAAACATAATTTGTCAAGTTATCAAAAAAAAACTTTATGTGGTGGTTTGAAAGCAGCAGATAAGCTAAACGAAAATTGAAATGTTACTAGACCTGTACAAACGACTATCTTCCAAAAACTGTCATTGAACTTCCATTTGGGAATAATTTTTTTAAAAAAATAAAAAAACATATGGCAAAATGGATAAATTTCATAAATGGGTCCCTGTTGGAAGGTGGCCTCATTGATATCCACACGAACAAATGAATAGCAAGATAGATCTAATTACCTCTAAACTCAATATGCATTACATTATGTGTATATCTTCTATTTTGTATGTGACACTCCGATTGGTGCACCAAATTTGCATTATTAATTCAAACAAGCTCAAGTATTATGCTCAACTATATGTGCTGAAATTTACATTTCAATTACCAACATTTCCCCTCTCAGATTTAACTAGTTAAGTAGTTTTAATTGCTTCCAAAATCTACAAATGTGTTACAAGGTAATCTCTCCGTTCTCGAATATTATGTCGTTTAGGACAAATAAATTAATTTAAAATGAACTAACTAGCTTGTTTAAATATCATATATTTAGGAATGTAGTATATATGTCCTATTCCTATTCAATGTCCATTAACGTTTAGAGATTCAAAATGTAAATGCCTATTTGTTTTTTTTTGAGGGAACACACATGACTAATTGTTATCTTATGAAATGTTAATGGGCTTATCGCCAGCCCAAGTCGACAAGCCACGCTACGATCGGGCCGTCGTTGGTACCGCGCAGGCCTTTAAGCGATGGGCTCATTCTTTTGCCATTTCGCAAAAATCGTAATATTTTAAAAAGAATTTCTACGAGTTGCGCAGATGACTGCTAGTTAAGGCAGAATTAACGTGAACCTATTTGACTGTGCTGAACCGATTAGAATCGGAGCAGATACTACCTCCCAACCCAATAATACTCTTCTACGAAAAAGAAAACAATAACACACTACGTGTTGCGGGCCCATGCCCTGGAAAGAATTAACATAGTTCTTTCTGGAACAAAAAAAAAAGTAAAAAATATCCCAAACATTATCCTTCACCAATGATCCGTGACCACACATATAAAGGTAGTGGGACCGAAACAATAGTACAGTACAACTGAGAAAATAAGAATAGACCACATAAAGAGAATTGGATTCTTGTAAAACTTCAGCATTTTTAGGTAGTGACCCTCTTGTACAACTTGGTTGAATAACTTTACAATTACTCCTGCAACAAAGAATTTGCAATTACATTGAATTTTGGAGACGTGGAAGGAGTTCCTTCGTAATTGGATCCAATCTATCCACAAAAGCATAGAACTACAGAATCACATCCTTCAGTCTAAAATGGTCATGGACGCCAACATATACAATAGCGTAGCAGTTTCAGTTTCTTGGGGGAAATCACAAAATGACATGAATGGGTTTCTGAAGGACTTAAAAGATGTCAGAGCATCCAACATGGTAGCCTACATTAGACGGCCAATGGATTACAGACATATATACTACAATTTCCACCGCCAATACTTCATAACATGGAAATCTTATTAGAACATCAAACAGATGCAATCCTATGTTGAACAATTAAGTGGGATACAAACACTGACAGTAGACAGCTTTGGATGCTCATCGTCTTGGAGGAATTGTTGTCCACCTAGACTGCAATGTCATGCTGAATATGCCGGAGCAAGACAGGGATGACAATGTCTGGAGAGCTAAGCTGGGGCAGATGGCCCTCAGATGGCATCACCTCAACAATAGAATCACCGCCGAGGTGCTTATGCAGGTACTCAGACACAACGACTGGCACTGCAAGATCCTTGGTGCTCTGAACGATGTGGCATGGGACACTAACGTGCGGGAGGAGGCCGCGCACATCACTCTGGAAGATTGTCTGGGCAACACTAAGTGCAATGTCTGGACGTATGTTGAAGAGCGTCCGGCTAAACTCCTGAACTGCCACAGATTCCATGTCTCCTCCAACACACAACGGTGCAAAACCTGAGCACCAGGCCTTGTAGTTTGATCTCATTGCCTCAAAGAGCTCATCAAGCTCATCTTGTTCAAAGCCTCCATAGTAATCCACATCATTCAGGTACCTATTTCAACAAAGGCATAATGGAACTGATGAAAATGAACAAAAATGTAACTAATACACAAGTTAAACTAGAAAAAAAATAGAAGATAGAAATGCAGTTTAATTTATAATCATATAAAGAGGGGTGAGTTGAGTGCAATGTTAAAGTTAATTTATGGATCGGATAGCCATGTTTCACCACGATCTGAGTTTTTGCTCCAAGATTTCTACATGGTCATCTCTGAGTAAATCTAGAAAATAACACCTAGGACATTTCCAAAAATGTAATAAGGGTCAGGTACTCAGGTTATGCATCCAGTTCCAATTACTACACATGCAAATCATGTTGTTTCTACAGAGTAAAATGCAGTTTAGACCCTATGCTTTACCAATTACTGTCGTCTGGTCATGAAGTTGAGAACTAAACTGTTGGAACTATAAATGTATTAGTGATTCAAGGCAGGTTTAACCCGATTCAGCAGGCCAAAAGGTGGAACGGTACTTGACTAGGTCCAACATGACATCTCAGTATTTCACTCGACTACTCGAGCAAATGTGGAAGATAGGGTTCCTTAAAACCATCATAAACTGAGAAGTTTATATATGGTGTAGCCTCATGGATCAGCTACAAACAACCACCTAATAGGAGTTTTCAGCATGTGTATTTGAAGTAATGTCTCTCAAGAATAGCAAACTATAAAACAAAATATTCTCCTAAAAACTTACTTTTTCATATGTCTTTCCAATGGTCCCCCCTTGCCATCTACAAACATTTCCCACACTAAATACTTTGTGATGCAGATTATTCCCAAACTGCACTACATACATGTGCCCCCCATTTCCATTCTAAATCACTAGTTAGATATATAAATCTGATTCAATGGCAAGCAAGAGCGTATACAAGAGCCAATATACAAAGTAGTTGCTTTGGTTTCTGAATTATAGCATCTCTAGTTTCAAACTGTTTTCTTCCAAATTGAAACACAGGCCCATGTGTGTCCTTCACAATGTACAGGTTTATTGCTTCAGCAACTATCCAGCTATAAGCATATTGTATTGTGACAACTTTTGGGTTTCTCCTGATAGTTTGTGTCCCAGCATAACTGAAAACTAGATCCAGCGTTCTGTGATCTAATTAACTCCATAGCTCTAATTTACATACATTTTAACACCAAGTTCTAGTTCTGCTTCAGCAGGCATCTTGCAATATCTGGTGCTTACACTGGAAAAGACCAAATATCAACTACAATCAAGTGGATCCCAGAATTCTACACATATGTTGCGGAGTAGTCAGATTTGTACTGGCTAAGGTATTGCACCTTTTGCAGCTCATTATGGTTTCCTGCGACTAACACTAACCAAAATATTAAGGACATTTGGGACACAGCAGTTTCACCATATTGAGACAAAATGTTTAATAAGTACAAGCTGCAAGAAAATTCAAAAGTGGATTCTGAAGGGCCAGACATGCATCACATGACATTTTCCTCGCATTCCCTTTGTTAATCTGTTCTTTGATTTAAATCTTAGCTAGGAAATTTTTGGAACAATAAATATTAAGATGTACTCTACAGTTCAAGGTGAACCACAGCCAAACTTGTTAACTGTACATGTGTGATTCACGTGCTGCATCTTATAATGGGATTAGCTTTCATAGTACTAGCCACAGTAGGAACACATAGGTTTCCATTCTTCTCCAAATCTTGTTATTATCTTATGAGAGTTTGTGACCTCAACCAGGTTGGTTTTGCAGGGAAATCAGGTGTCTAAAAACTAACCTTCAGCATGATTCTGATTGCAAACTAATTTCTGGAACACAGCTAGTTTTTCATATCAACTCCACCATGAACAAGGATTGGTCTCTAAGTTCCACTGCACTGAACAGTTTGTAGTTTCTACTGCCTAGTGTGAATCATGGTAACCACCAATTACCCACTTATTTAACATCCGATCAAAAATGGAACTAGCATTTCATTTATGTAAATTTTATTGACAGGATCAAATTAATATTAAGCTGGAGAAAAAAAGATGCAGTTATGTAGCCACAGATAACAACAACCTTGATTAAATTGAGTATGGCACCTTATCATGATCATTAGTTATGGCGGTATGGCCCTACTTCTCAACTCAACTGTTTGATTTCAGATCCGGCAGTACAACACTCAACTCCTTTCCATAACCAAATTGAAGTAGTATGGGTCATGTTAAAAGCTACGAGTACTTTGGAGATGACTGATCACCATCATCCATAAAGTGTTATCGCCATTTAGGCAAGCCACAGTGGAGTATCCGGACCACCTGATTTCGAAAGCTGAGTGCAATCCTCATGTGCGAAATAGCGCCATGACAATTGACAGCGCGCACTCACCCTTGCCAAAAGATCACGAGTATATCGACAAGGGGTGGATCCTTCCAGACCAGATGTTCACATGCTGCTATTCTAGGCGTGAACTCACTGTGAACCACAAGCCATGCATGTTGACAAACATATAATATAGATTCCCTGTTTCAAGTCGGGGCTCTAATAATTTCCCCATAGCCAAAGGCACAGTATGTATGCCCCTGTCCTGTCTCTTGAAGTTCAATTTGTTCACCAGTTCCCAATCAAGAGATGAAGAGGATTTTGAACATAAGTATGAACAAGGGGAAAAACTGAAGCAAGGAAGCAGGGGAAATTGATCGAGTCGGATTATATTACCTTGGGGAGGCGGAGAGGAGCACGAGCTTGGTGAAGAGGTCGGGCCTGGAGATGGAGGCGAGCGCGCCGATGACGGCGGAGACGGAGTGGCCGACGTAGATGCAGGACTGGACGCCGAGCTCCTGGAGGATGGCGAGGAGGTCGAGCGCGTAGCCCTCGAGCGTGGCGTAGCGGCTGAAGTCGAAGTAGTCCGGGTTGGTGGGTCCGGCGCCCATGGTGTCGAAGAGCACGACGCGGTAGTCGGCGACGAGGTGCGGCACCAGGTGCTTCCACACGGACTGGTCCGTTCCGAAGCCGTGCGCCAGCACGATCACCCCGCGCTTCCCCTCCCCCACCACCCGCAGGTTGTGCGCCTCCTCCACGATCCCCATGCCGCGCCCCCGCCGGGGTTCCCTTCTCCTCTGGCGCGGGCTCGCTCTTCCTCGCGGCGGGGCGGCTGGCTGGCGACGGGGGCCCTCGAGGCACGGTGAGGTGGGGGGAGCAGAGGAGAGAGAGGAGAGGAGATACGGGGAGCAGAGGAGCAGGGGCGGAGAAGGACAGTGGGAAAGGGATGAATGGTGGGCGTTTTAAGGGCGGGGAGGTGGGGCAGGGGGCGGATGGATGCTGCCGGTCGGGGAGGGGAACGGCGGCTGGTAGTGCGTGCGTGCCTGTGGGTGGGACGGAAATAGAATGGCTCATTTGCAAAGCAGCAGCCGGGATTAGGCGCTGACAATCCCCGCTCATAATTGCTCGTCGATTCTTGATCGGATCTGATCATGATCCCCCTCCCTCCCTCGGGATTTGACCTGAGCTGCTACTCTTTCAAAAGCTCAAGAGCTTTTCCATGACATGTTCGTAACGGACAAATTTACAGTGAAGCTAAAAATTGGCGGCAAAACAAATCAGACAAAACATTTTTTTTGGGCAAAATCAGACAAAACATTATGGAGCTAGGTTAGGCCCTTGTTGCAATTTCATTTGGTATGTGCATGGACGAAAAATTCACAAACTACAGCCTTGAGGGAGAGATTAGTTGGGCGCTGACAGGAGCTTATTGCCTTTCGCTATCGCTCCCTGTGCCTCAGTGCCTGTGCGAACGGTTTTGCGAAGGTGATTGGCAAAGGGAGACGTACGTAGTCTGCCTGTGGCTGTGGGGCCAGGTGGATGGATGATGTGTTCGTCGGGGTCTTAACATCTTGACTGCGACATCATAGTCGATAGACCGATATTTGTTCGTGCAATTCGTACAGCCATCCACAGTATAGGATGGTGGTGCGTGATCGAACTGTATGCTTGTATAGTATGCTTACTTCACTTGTCTTCTTGTCCGACAATTGTTCAGCACACACACAGTGCCAAGCTCCTGTGATTGCCCATTGTTTAGCGAAAAGATGCAGACAAGTTGAAATCATTGTCACTTTGTCAAAGAAAAGAAACTTTTATTACATGCTACTTCTTTCAGATAATATACAGAGCAGAAACAAATACCCTCATGTAGCTGTATTTTTTTTATCGGTAAAGGAAAATACTTGTGGGTGCCGCCTCCTCATCAACAATTGTTCACTTTTAGTCGGATGCCAGTAAAATTGGCACGGCATACGTGTTTCAACTCTCGCTAGCTACGTGTGGGGGTGATTATGTCTTGATTTCGATATTTGGCCCGCTGATTTGCTTAGCCAAAGATAACTACAATAGCCGGCTGCAACCCCTCCGAAACCCAGCTGAGTCATAAGGTGATGGAAAGGAAATATTTAATAACTTGTACAAATATTAATTAGTAAGTAGTTGTTGGTACATGGGAGACAGAGTCTTTGTTTGCTAAAATTTTCAGTCAAAAGGTACTAAACACAGGTATAAAATTATAATAGTCGTACATGCCCTTTTACTCTACTAGCAAGAACGCACGTGCAGCACGCACGTTTATTGATGATATGTAGGTACTAAAATAATATCACTTCACTTTAGTGCAAAACGCTTTTAAAAATACTTTATATTCGCTCTCTCATATATGAAGAGCTTTAGGTATTCTCAAAATTCGTGATAGTTGGCATTTATTTATACGGAGAAAACTCTCTAATTTATTGTCTTTTAGCGATACGAGATAATTGTGTATACACATGGGTACAAATGTGGGTATATTTAGGTGGGTCTTTTTCGGGTGAAAAAAGTTTTGGGTATGGAGGGGGGAAATCAACATAGGAATGTCCCTCCCCCCTCTTTTTTTACCATTCATCAACCAATTTTCCCGACAGGTGGGCCCTATGTGAGGTGGGTGTGGGTTTTTTTGTTGGTGACAAGTGTTTTTAAATCTAATTCTCTTTATAGTATAGATTTTCCGGTAGTTATCTACTCTATTGCAAAATTGACGTTGGATCTGAGTAAACATTTTTCCGACAAAGAAAACAGCAGGTACATACTCGAGAGCAATCTATATGCATGTAGTCTTACAGTTATGGCTATTTCTTGTTTTTTTTCTCATTTAGCTTTAGTACTTTGTTGATATATTCTATGTTTAAAATATGGTTTGGAGAATTATTGTTGAACTAAGGGAATATACTATAAAACATTGTTCTAAATCAAATACAGGTGTAACATTTGCAGCAAAAAAAAAAGTGTAACAGACACCAGAGGGGTAATGATGGATATCACAACAGAAAAGGAGTTTTGAATTGGACAGGTTTATTAACAAGTACTGTACCTAGAAATAGTGTTATATTTATGTCTATATGTGTTATCATTAGATACTTAAAGTACTCATTAGTATGGGTTTTTTCTTTTAAATAAAGCTACATATGTTATTAGGTAGTTCCTAGAATACTAAAAGACCTTTCGAAAGATTATTAGCAAAGGTACATGTTGCGATGGGAGAGAGCCTGAGTACACCAAACGAGAGGTGTACATCAGTTGCACAGTACCCTAGGATTCTGCGAGTGCACATATTCGCCACTGACGGCACAAAACGCAGCATCAAACAAAAAAGGCCCCATCTCGATCCACGGCTGACATCCAAAGGTACACGACGAATTGATCATTGCGACCTGCAAATATTTTCTTATCGAGTGGATGACGGGTGACGGGAACCTGACCTGTTCCGTAGCCAGCCAAGGCATCTTCTATTACTATTCTTCTGTCGAGTACTCGTACTAGCTTGGAGCCCTACTCGCTGGACACTTTGTCCTTCTTTGTGTACCATTTCGATCGTCACCCTTTGATGCCATCTTGTTCAATTTTCTTTGCCTCACTTGCGTTGTTGTTACTTGCCTTCGTTCTTGATCTCAAGTGGAAGGTGAAGTCGACTTGACAGAAGTGTTGGCTTGGAAATGGGACGCGAGTAAAACAAAAGCAATTTGGTTTAAATATTTAAATGGAGGGCCAAGTACACTAGAAGCAAGCCCCTGCCCCTGGTGGCTTTCTTTGCCTCCTAATCACTCCTTTGTTTGTATGTGTTCTTGGTATGGTTCTTGCAAAATTCTAAAGATCATGATGTCACGCGGATAACCCTTATTCATGACTAGGAGTGTCCTAATAGTATATCTTGTTTAGGGCCGTTGGCGGTGCTTCTTCCAAAACAGTGAACTTAGCGGCTATTTGGGAAGGCTTTACTCAAAACAGATTCACCAATGAAGTCAAAATAAAAAAAATAAAAACTGACTCCATCTGTTGTCTAGTTAATTTTTACCTCGGTTTATGAAACTTTCGCTCTATAGCATCTCGGTTTACGTAAATAGGCAATGACGAAGGCACCATAAGCCCTCCCAAACTGGACCTTATATTAGAGCCCTCCATTATTCTCCTTTTGTAATCTCGGGATATGTATAGTCAAATTTTGCCAAAAGAAACGTTGATAACATATGTAACTTTTCAAATAAAAATGATTCTTGAAAGAACTATGATCCATATATAGCCATAGAGATAATGAAAAATTAAATGGGATACACAGTCTGTGTGTGGGCGCCTCACTAAAACTCCCGCTGGATCTTATATATAGATTCTGAACTTACCCAATATAATGGCCGGGCCGGTGAGCCGCAGGTTGGATCTGAGGCTGCCAGTTTGATTGGATAGAACAAAATTAGATTAGGAACTAACTCCTTGGGACCATCTGTGGTGGTGTTTTACTATCTCCCAACTACGTACTGGGTCAGATTGGATCATTCTTGTGTGATTGGCGCTTGCACAATAAAAAGAATAAAACGACATGTTACTCCTCCGAATAGTTTTTTTTTGGAACACCCCTTCCTTACCCGTGCTAGTTCACTCAGGTGGACAGGTTCCACCACAAATAGTTATGAAAAATTTCTCAAAGTATGTTTTTTTATAGCATGGATATATGAAGTCTAAATTTCATGGAACTCGAAGAGTAACCCACAGGATAGTGCCAGAAGGGGTTTAGGGGTTATTTTCGAAAGCCAACATAAGTTGAGGGAGCGAAATGGAGTTATCCAATTAAAAACAAAAGATACTCCACGAACACTAAACAATCTTGTCCGAAGCTTAGCATTGCATGATGAACTGAGCATCATCATCTGGTGTCCAATCATTACTTATTATATGGTGTATATATCTGTTGCTCAGAAGTACAGGTCCCTATCAGCTTTGCCTGTTGCTTCTTGCTACTTTGTTAGGATGCCATCAAGCTGCAAGCCTCTTCGACCACTAGCCAGGAAATTAACCAATTCACTAATCACAACCTGCGATTTGTTTGGGAGCGTACACAGAAAGAAGCAAAAGGGGCGTGATAAAGTGGCTGTGATATCACCTGTACTGTAGAGAAAAATAAATTTATAAAAGCAGGATTAATTATTATACGACTATACTCTCTCCGCCCGAATTGCATACCGTTTTCGCTTTTATAAATACATGAAAAAATATAAATTACTATCCTTAAATATGGACAAAGTCTGGATAACCTCTAAAGTATGTTTTGGTCCATTTTATACCACCAACTATCTCAATCGGTCCAGTTTACCCCTTCGTAAGATTTCTCTTTTTTTCTTTTTTTTTCTCCATGCACACATGTTATTTTGAGTTGAAATTTTACAGTATAATAGACCGGATCATAAGTTATATTTGAAAATATATTATGATTCTTTCATCATTATTTTGAGAAGGCTATGGTATGTAATAATAAATAAACTATATCAAACAAAATTCTATGAGAAATAATAATGAAATATTCGTATTATATTTTTTAAAAATACTATATCTGTGTCTCTATCATCTCACAAAATTTTAACTTAAAACACTAATTATGCATGGAGAAATAAGAAAATGACAAATCTTATAAAGGGTAGATGAGATAGTCGTGGGTGTAAAATGAACCAAAACATACTTTAATTAAGGGGTTATCCGGACTTTATTCATACTTGAGGCTTTGTTCATACTTGAGGATAGTAATTTAGACTTTTTTATAAATACATAAATTTTGCTAAGTGTTTAGATATACACCGTGTCTAGATACATAGCTAGATAACATATTAAAATCTATGTATATAGGAATTATTGTTGAACTAAGGGAATATACTATAAAACATTGTTCTAAATCAAATACAGGTGTAACATTTGCAGCAAAAAAAAAAGTGTAACAGACACCAGAGGGGTAATGATGGATATCACAACAGAAAAGGAGTTGTAAATATTTGGGGTTAGTTTTGAGCAAGATTGCTGAAGTTCGTAGATATTTGGAATCTCTTACGCCTCTCTACTACAGTACAGCTGTAGTATCTACTTATAGATGTTTGCAAATTTAGCAAGATGGCCTAATTAGTGTGTCAGCTGTAGTTCATGGATTTTTGCAAAATAATAAGCAAGTTTGGCTACTCAGTGTCGTAGTTTGGTTGTCACACGCATCTTCATATTATCATCATTCACTTCATTTGTGAAGTCTATGATATCTTGCTTGGCTTTGTAAAAGTTGTAGGGATCGGTTTCCCATGATTGAAGTGCACGCATGCCATTTTTTGCCAAAATTAGCAACAAAGTTGGTGTATAGCCGTGTACCTGTGGTTTGTTGATAGAGGTCTTTTACGGTACCTTATACTAGTGTTTAAAAGGACCAGTATAAAAACATCTAACGGCTCAGATTAATTGTATACTGCCAAAGACTTGACCTGTGGTATAGGTAGTATACACTAAGTAGTATAGATAGTACAGGGGTATTATAGGAAAAATAGTGCCGAGATTGGCCGACCAACCTCAGCGCCTAACAGAATGCGCTGTGTCCCGTCCCTCACCGGTTGATGCAAGAGTTAGCACAATGACACAAGGGATTTATCATGGTTCCGGCCTTGAGGCCGTACGTCCAGCAAGGCGTGCACTTGGCACTATACTATCTTGCACCGGGTACTCGTAGTGGGGGGCTACAAGCTTAGCGGGAGAGGAGGAGAAGCCTCCAAGTCCCTAGGCGAACAGGTGATTGAGGCGGAGTGCCAATATCGTGGCGGGAGTGGGAGAGTGTGTGTGTTCTATCAGTGTACCTCGTCTGTCGTCCTCTTGGTCGGCGCCTTCTTCCCCCTTTTATAGCTCAAGGAGGAAGGAGAGCGGCCTGAGGGGGTACAAGTACAAGTACAGTACGCGCTATAGGGGGGTGTACTAGGAGAGCCTGGCGCCGGGCGTGCCGCCGTCCTTGGTTCTGATCGGTGATTACGGCGAGCTCCGGCCTCTTCGGTCGTCGTGGCCGCCCTTGGTCCTGTCCTGAAGCGGCTTCGAGGGGTAACAGTCCCTCCAGGCGGGTCCTGGTCGTCGTTCGTACGTCTGCTCGAGGGTCTCCCATGCTCGCCCAGTCAGGGGAGGACGGGAGTTGGCGGCACAGTGGCGGGATGATGGCCTCTGCTGGCCACAGTGCTCGGCGTGCTCGTCCCATCGGGGGAGTGGCAGAGAGTTGGTGGACACGACCCAGCGTACGTCATCGCAGGGCTGCGTGGGGCTGGGGTCAGCGCTTTCTTATTGGCCCGCACTCCCGCTCGAGGGTCTCCCCCGCCCGTTCGAGGGCTGCGCCGTACGGGATTAGGAAGAACAGTGGCGGCGAATGACAGTCGCACGTCCGTGCGAGGCTCGCTGCACCTGCTCATTCGTCAGAGCGGGCGGTCCGGTGGCCGGGGTCAGCAGAGGTGACGGGGCGTGGCGAGCCTGACCGGGGTCCACCCCCGATCGTCGTCCGTACGTCGTTCGAGGGTGTCCGCCTACCCACTTGAGGGCTTCTCAGCGGGGGAAGGACGGGAGCAGGTAGCACAGTGTAGCGGAGTGACCCGTGCTTGCCCGCCTGGTGGCGATGCGTCAGTATGGGATGGGGGCAGGTGGTACAGTGGACCTTACCGCGTCAGCGACGTGGAGCAGGGCAAAGTCTCGTCCCCGTCTTTTGACTTTGGCGTTTGGTAGGTCGCGGCATTAACTGCTTTTGCCAGGCGGTGCGGCGGGGCGTTGCTACGGCGGATAGAGGGGTGGCCTCGAGCGGGACGGAACGATCCGCCCGCTCAAGGTGGCGCGCGGGCCTCGAGCAAGGCGGAGACGTCGTTTGCTCTTTGGGCCTTGCAGTGAATCAAGCCGGGTCGATCGGGCCGCGACGAGCAGTAACTGGCCGCGTTGTCCGGATGGTTTCTCGGGCCGCTGGTGGTCAAGCGTTTTTCGAGAGCGATTATAGCCGGCGGTTAGGGGACCCATTTGGGATGTCCCCGACAGTAGCCCCCGAGCGTCTGCCTGACCAGAGGTCGGTCGGGCAGATGCTGATAGTTTAAGGGGTCGGTCCCAGGCTTTCCGTGGGGATTAGTCCCTTTTGATTCCGCAGGTTCTACCGTGGGGGCGCGCGAGCGCACCCGCGGGTGTAGCCCCCGAGCCTTAGCAGGAGTGTTTACACTCGTGCAAAGGTTTTTGATCCTTGCGCGTCGCATTTTAGGTTTCGAGGCGGCACGATACCCAGGCTCGAGCTTCGCGCTCGAGGGCCGTCGTGCCGCTCGCGCAGGGAGCCCCCGAGCCCCTTGGCCTGGAGGGGTCGATCGGGTCATGCTTCCCGTCCTTAGACGACCCTCGCGTCCCTTTCAAAGGGATGAGGGGTGAGATGCCATGCGCCACCCTCGATCGGGTTCGCGGACGCGGCTGTCTCGTTTGAGCTTTTAACAGGTGGTTCGAGTGGGCGTCCGTGCCCCGTTCGTTGGGGGTCGGCTCGGGGTCCGGAGACACGTCCATCAGCGAGCACTTGCAAAGGTTTGTTAGGCAGGGCTTGGTCCAGTCAAGCGTAGAGAGTAGCTAGCGATAGGTTATACTCCTCCACTTACCAGTCCGATCCGACAGTCGTTATGCTTAACAAACAAACACATGCACCAGCAGCTACCAGCAACGGTCACGCATGCGTGCATCTTACCAATAACATAGTACGTCGTCGTCGATCCATCGATTAGTGAGGGACCTGCATACCCTGTAGTTCTGTAGTGATATCAATCAGGCCTAGTAGCTTATTTGGCCACCGACGCGACGATGTATGCATGTATGTGAATTTGCTTCAGTATTGAGAGGAAATGAAAAGTTTTTTATTTGGTTTCAGAAATCATGATCACTTTATCCTATATAAGGGCATGTACAGCCCGTCTATATGCCCCGTCTGTGTGATGGAGTTTTTGCAAATAAACCCCTCCGCTCCCCTACCGACGGCCCCCGCGTCGTCTCGTGAGGCGACGGCCTCGTCCCGTTGCCCGAGGCGGAATTGTACACCGGGAAGGCCCTGGCGGAGAAGTCTGACGATTGGGGCCGCGGCGTCGGTGACGAGGGCCGACGGAAGAAGATTCGCCCGATCCTCGACATTCTCCGTCCCCTGGTGAGGGATGGTCTGACTGTGGCGCACGTGCTGGCGCACTGCCACCGCCTCCGGGTGGTTCCCCTGATGGAGAGGCGGCTTCCCCTGTTCCGGCTGACCGCGGACGCCGATCCC
>OAMR01000347.1:182556-199690 GCA_900205405.1 Echinochloa crus-galli
TGGGGGCCCTTGCGTCAGACGCGACGACCTCTGCAGCCGAGGCCGCCCCTCCAGGAGACGCCGATGCTGCTGCCCTGCCCCCGCCCGAAGGCGACGCTTGATGAGCTGGCCTGGCCTGTATCTTAGCTTTTAGGGCCCTGTTTGTATATAAGACGGTTTGAACTTCGGTTGTTTCTTTGCATTTGTGATGTCGTTTCGTTGCATGCCTTTTAGCCCAAGAGGATTTCAGCCGGCCGTTTTCGATTTCACGGGTAACTTGAGCGAAGAGAGAAGAGGGAGACGCTGTATCCCTTCGAGGGCGTAAGCTGTCTCGCGACTCGTCCAATCTCGCTTTAGTTGGCCCACGTCCGGCGTTTTTCTTCTCGAGCGCTCAAGACCTGAATGCTATTTACGAAAAAAGGTCGGGACGATTAGGGGGTGAACCCCCTCTAGCCCGCGAGGGGGACTTGGCTCTATCGAGACTGAGTCAAAGATAGGACCAAGTCCTCCTTGCCCGGTTTGTTCTCACTGGGACCCGTGCGTCTGCAGCTTATCCCGCCGCCCTGTTCGGCGCGTGGATTCTCTGCTCAAGGCGACTGTGCCGCTTTTCTGGCTTTATCCGAGCGGGCACGCCTTTTCCGGTCGCAGCGAAGCGCGCGGGCGAGAGCCGATGCGACGTGAGCGCGTCCTCCCTGGTCACGGCGAAGCGTGCGGGGGAGAGCCGATGCGACGTGACGGTCAACGCACCAGGCGAGCCGAACCGTCCGGTCACGTCCGGGTGGTCAGGCACGTGTGGCGGCGCCAGGCCGGCTTTACGCGTGGCCACGCCTGATTGCCCGCGTCAGTTTCGCCCGTGAGCTGGGTGGAGTAATTGGGTGCGGGAATCGGGGGTCAGTTGGACCGAGTCGTGGGGAGCACTTAAGGCTGCCCGCTCGGTACGGGCGACGACTCGCATCCGCACTCAGATCCGCCCTTATCTCCTCACGGGGGTAACAGCTGCGCCCCCTGGGTGCCTATAAAAGCAGGCCTCCCGGTGGAGGGGATAGCCATCGCTAGGACTCCTGATAGCCCGACGAACATGCAGATCCACGAGCTCCGCCCCCCCGATAGGTTTGCGAGTAGAATCGCCCAAGGCCTAGGCCTTGGCGCACACCATTGATGCTAAAGGAAAGCCGGCGAGAGGTGGAGTGCGGGCTGTGAGGATGAGCCGGGGCGTCGCGGGCCTCACGGCGTCAGGGACGACCGTGCAGGTGGCAAAGGTCCTCCCTTGTGGGGATGTGACGCTCCCTCCAGTGGTTTGGCCTGGCCTCATCGGAGAGGCGGCGGCCATGCCACCGGCCACTGGTGAGGCGGCGGTCATGCCACCGGTGAGGACGTGCAAGGGTGCCGCGGCGTGCGCCTCATTCGCTAGGAAGCTAGCTAATGATGGCCATCAGCCGCCATCCCTGCGAGGACCCTCATAGACGGCAGGGCGTGAAACCCGGCCCTGTTAGTCCGTGAAGTGGTTCAACGTCCGCCGTCCTCAGTCGCTCGACCACCAGGCTCTTCAGCTAGCCGGATGTTAAAGGAAAACCGGCGAGAAAGCTGTGGACACTGCTTCCCACGGTAGGGAGCCGGCCGGCCAGCTGAAGTTGCCCAAGAGCCCCGTCATGGCGGCTCATGTCTTTGTATCTCTGAACGGCCTACGGCCGAGTGTAATTTGTTTTTGTGAACCCGTCGTTCATGGCGTGTGAGGAATGGATTTGTTTGCATCTAATCTTTTTTGTCGATTTGCACGGTTTCCCCGTCACACCGCGTCTTTTTCCCTGATCTCAGAGTGATTTCAGCGGAGGAATTCGTTTTCCCACGAGCGACCACGGTATCCAGGGGTGAGGGGGACGCCATAGCCCTTTCGAGGGCGTGGGCGGTCCCGCGGCTCAACCTCCTTTCCACCGTGGCAAACTCGTGCCTCGCTTCTATCCTTTATGGATGACGGGGGGGGGGGCGATGGCGTGTCCCGGGTTCCGGTCGAGGGAAGCCCAAGTTCCTCGCAAGTTTCGAGACTCGCTCGGAGGGCTCGATTGTTACGATCCGCGCGACGTTGAAGTTGTTGCCATAAATTCCTGCAGATATCTCGGGCGCCTCGTCCCGATTTTCTCATAAGCAGTCGTTCGATTGATAAAGACGTATTAACTTAGCCTAATCGGAGCATTTTTTTTTAGTTCGCGGCGCGCCGTACCCTTGCCTCTTGGCGTCAGATCGATTTGGCAAAGGAACACGAGCCTCTTTGGCATCGAGTGGTGAGGGGGATGTCGTAGCCTTTCGAAGGCGTAGGCGGTCCCACGACTCAGCCGGCTCTCAGCCGCGGCAGGCCCGCGCCTCGCTTCAACCTTTCCGCGCGGTCGAGGAGGGGTATGGCGACGCACTTTTAAGAAAGAAGCATGGAAAAAGGTTGGGGCCGTCGAGGGGCTGGCCCTCGAGCAGCCCCCGAGGGGACTCAACCTCATCTCGGGTTCGATTCGAGGGTCAAAGGAGAGTCACTCTTTCTCTAAGTTGTTCGTAACAATGTTTCCATGCAGTTGCAATCTTTTATTATCGCCGAACAGCAAATCGAAAGTGCGGGGAATTACAAAAGATTTATGGGTAAAAGCAACGTAGCTGTTGGATGTTCCAGGCATTGGAGAAGACCTCACCTTTCTCGTCCGACAGCTTGTAGGTCTCCGGCTTGAGGACCTTAGCGATGATGTACGGTCCTTCCCACGGCGGCGTGAGCTTGTGGCGTTCTCTGTTGTCCTGGCGCAGCCTCAACACCAGGTCTCCCTCATGGAGGTCTCGACGCCGCACCTTCCGGGCTTGATACCGTCGAAGCGATTGCTGGTAACGCACCGAGTGCAGCAGCGCTACGTCCCGAGCCTCGTCCACCTGGTCCAGCGAATTTTCTCGGTTTCGCTGGTTCTGTTCTTCTTGATAGGCCGTAAGCCTCAGGGACCCGTACTCTAGGTCTGTTGGAAGGACCGCCTCAGCACCGTAAACGAGGAAGAATGGGCTAATGCCCGTAGCCCTGCTTGGTGTGGTCCTAAGACTCCAGATTATCGACGGTAGCTCCGCCACCCACCTTCGGCCGAACTGGTTCAGCTTGTTGAAGATTCTCGGCTTAAGGCCCTGCAGTATCATGCCATTGGCACGTTCCACTTGGCCATTGGTTTGTGGATGCGCCACAGCTGACCAATCCACGCGGATGTGGTGGTCGTCGCAGAATTCCAAGAACTTCTTGCCGGTGAATTGGGTGCCGTTGTCGGTGATTATCGAGTTGGGTACCCCAAATCGGTGGATGATATCTGTGAAGAACAGCACGGCTTGCTCGGACCTGATGTTAGTGATGGCCCGCACCTCGATCCACTTCGAGAACTTATCGATGGCCACCAGTATGTGGGTGAAGCCCCCGGGCGCCTTGCGAAAGGGGCCTACGAGGTCCAACCCCCAGACCGCGAAGGGCCACGTCGCGGGGATGGTCTGTAGGGCTTGCGCCGGGAGTGTGTTTTTCGCGCGTAGAACTGGCACCCTTCGCAGGTGCGCACGATCTTGTTCGCGTCGGCAACAGCGGTGGGCCAGTAGAAGCCCTGCCGAAACGCGTTGCCTACGAGGGTTCGCAGCGCGGCGTGGTGCCCACATGCCCCGGCGTGGATGTCGCGGATTAGCTGCTTCCCCTCTTGGATGGGGATGCAGCGCTGCAGAATTCCCGAGGCGCTGCGCTTGTACAGCTCGCCGTCGATTGAGACAAAGGCCTTGGCCCTTCTGGCGATGCGACGTGCCTCGGTTCGGTCCGCAGGTAATTCTCCACCATCGATCCACGCAAGGTATGGGCTGCGCCAGTCTCGCGGCCGCGTATCCACGTCAATTTCCATGGCCTCGACCGAGGAGGTCTCGAGGTCGTGGTCATCATGGGTTCCATCCGAGGGGTCCTCGTCCATAGGGTCGAGGCCCCCAGCCCCCGAGGCTTTCGAGGCCTTCTGAGCGGGGGGTCTGTTGACGTAAAATCCGCACCTCACGCCAAGCACACAGCAAGCCGAACAAAGCTGGCTTCAAACGTGGCCCGGGCTTTCGAATCCGGAAGCGTGCCAGTCAGTTTGCCATCCTGCCCTGCCTTCTTTGAGGTTAAAACTTTCAATCTTCCCTTTTCTCCAGATGGAACAGCATTTACCATATTAACCGAGAACCCGATCATATTCTGAGGGAAAGGGTTACTGTCCAGTTTCATTTTGTTGTCGAATTTCAAATGTCCTTCCTGGATAGCTTTCTGAATCTTCATCCTAAAGACTCTGCATTCATTAATGGAATGAGAATTTCTATCATGAAACCCACAGTACCCTTTGATAAGTTGCACCGGCATTTTTCAATCCAAAGGTCATGACAACCCATTCAAACAACCCTATGTGTCCAGGACACCTGAAAGCTGTCTTTACTATATCTTCCAATGCCATATAAATCTGATTGTATCCTGCGTTACCGTCCATGAAACTGAGCACTTTGTATCCAGCAGCAGCATCAACCAATGAATCAGCAACAGGCATTGGATATCCATCCATGAGTACCGAATGCCACTTTCTCGGCTTCTGATCAATCTTCTTCTGTATAATTTTAATCATAATCTTGTTAGAAGCCTCTGCCTGACCATTAGCTTGGGCATAATAAGGAGAAGAATTTAACAATCTGATGCCCATACTTTCAGCAAAATCTCTGAATTCTGAAGATGTAAATTGAGTCCCTTGATCAGTGGTGATTGTCTGAGGAATCCCAAATCTGTAAATGATGTGTTCTTTAACAAATTCAACCATATTCTCCGACGTCACCTTCTTTAATGGAATTGCCTCAACCCACTTGGTAAAATAATCGGTTGCCAAAAGCACAAACTTATGCCCCTTGCTAGATGGAGGATTTATTTGGCCAATCAAATCTATTCCCCATCCTCTGAATGGCCATGGCTTGACAATGGGATTCAAAGCCGATGCCGGAACTCTCTGAATGTTTCCAAATTTCTGACAGTCTTGACATCCTTTATAATATTCAAAACAATCTTCCAACATTGTCGGCCAGTAATATCCAGTTCTTCTAATAACCCACTTCATTCGGTAGGCCGATTGATGTGCTCCACACAACCCATCATGTACTTCACTCATCAGCCTTTTTGCTTCTTCATGATTTAGGCAATGTAACAGCACTCCATCCAGGGATTTATAATACAAATTATCATCAAGAAGAACAAACTTTAAAGCTTTATACCTGAGCTTTCTAGAAACCTTTCGGGACGGATTCTCCAGATAATCGGCAATCTCTTTTCTCCAATCATCTTCTGCCAGATTACTCCCGAATGCATATACATCATTAGCAAAAACTTCTCGAAGCTCTTTATAACCTGATGCACTTTGGGCCAATCTATTTGCTTCTCCATTATCCCCTCTAGGAATGTGTTGTAGAATTACTGACCGAAAGCTCTTCAATATTTCTTTGCATTCTTCATAGTAATTCCTCAAGGTATCACTTTTGCACTCATATTCACCATTCAATTGCTTTATGACCAATTCTGAATCTCCAAAAATTTCAACCGCAATGGCCTTTGCTTCTTTCAAATATTGGAGCCCTTTGAGCAATGCCTCATACTCAGCTTGATTGTTAGTAACAGCAGATTGAATAGGAACAGCAAACTCAAATGCTTCTCCTTTGGGTGAGATCAATAAGATACCTGCTCCACCACCTTTGTCGCATGAAGATCCATCGAAGAATAACACCCAAGGAACAATGTTAAGCAAATTTATCGATGTATCATGATGTTCAGTAATGAAATCGGCAATAATCTGTCCCTTAACAGCCTTTGCCGATTCAAACCTTAACTCAAATTCAGACAAAGCTAAAATCCATTTGCCAATCCTTCCGTTCAAAATTGGCATAGACAACATGTGTTTTATCACATCAAATTTTGAATACACAATGCATTCGGCATGTAGTAAGTAGTGCCGAAATTTTGTACAGGAGTAGTAAACACATAAGCAAAGCTTCTCTATAGCCGAATACCTTGTCTCTGGATCTAGTAACTTTCGGCTAAGGTATGCAACTACTCTTTCCTTCCCTTCAAATTCTTGAATGAGGGCCGATCCAATAGTTTGGGCATCGGCCGCCACGTACAACTTGAAAGGCTTGTTCAATTGTGGAGGCACCAATACTGGTGGCTTCTTCATGTACTCCTTTATTTCATCAAAAGCCTTCTGTTGTTCGTCACCCCATACAAACTTTTGATCCTTTCTTATTTTCAATAGTGAGGAAAAGGGCAACACCTTTTGTGACAAGTTTGATATGAATCTTCTCACAAAATTTATCTTGCCAAGCAGTGATTGTAGCTCTTTAAGATTAGTTGGAGGAACAATTTCATCAATTGCCTTCATGCTTTTCTTACCAACTCCTATTCCTCCTTCATGTATCAAAAATCCCAGAAACTCTCCAGCCGAAACTCCAAAAGCACACTTGTTCGGGTTCATCTTAAGCCCATGTTTCCTGGTGCATTCTAGAGTTTTCCTTATGTCGGCCAAATGAGACTCATGATCCAATGACTTGATCACCACATCATCAATATATATTTCCACAATCTTGCCGATCAACTCATGAAAAATATAATTCATAGCCCTTTGATAAGTTGCACCGGCATTTTTCAATCCAAAGGTCATGACAACCCATTCAAACAACCCTATGTGTCCAGGACACCTGAAAGCTGTCTTTACTATATCTTCCAATGCCATATAAATCTGATTGTATCCTGCGTTACCGTCCATGAAACTGAGCACTTTGTATCCAGCAGCAGCATCAACCAATGAATCAGCAACAGGCATTGGATATCCATCCATGGGTGTAGCCTTGTTTAAGTCTCTAAAGTCTATGCAAACCCTCATCTTTCCATTTTTCTTATAGACAGGAACAATATTAGAGATCCAATCCGCGTATTTACAGGGCCGAATGAAATTTGCATCTAGTAATCTTTCAATCTCCTTTTTCACATCGGCCAACACTTCTTCCTTGTAGATTTTTCGGGGTGGTTGCTTGTAAGGTCTGTATCCAGGTTTGATTGGCAACCGATGCTCAACAATAGAACGGTCTAGACCAGGCATCTCCGAATAATCCCAAGCAAAGCAGTCCTTGTATTCCTTTAACAATGTTACCAACTTTTCTTTGAAAACCGAATCCAAGTTAGCACTGATAAATGTCGGCCTTGGCTTGTCACCATCTCCAATGTCCACTTCTTCTAATTTATCGGCCGACACAAATCCACGTCCTAATTTTCCATCAGTTCCATCAATTGGATTTTCCATCAAAAATTACTATGAGAGCCGACTGCTTCGATCGGCTGTTGATCACTGCTGGCTGGTGCCACAGGACCTTCTCCCCAGTCTTTGCCTGAGAAACAATCTATGCCTTGATATTCCCAGAAAGCTGGTTCCATATTTGCCACGCTTATTGAATCATCTGCTTGGACAATCTCCACCTCATCATCTATCCACTGAATAAGCTGTTGATGCATAGTAGATGGAATACAACAATTTGCATGAATCCAATCTCTTCCAAGCAGCAAGCTATATGCCCCTTTGCCCTCAATGACAAAGAAAGTCGTAAGCAGAGTCTTGGACCCAATCATCAGATCAACATGTACGCATCCCTTGGTGTCCGAAGGATTTCCAGCAAAATCATTTAGAATTATGCTCGTTGGTGTCAAATCTCTAGGACCCATACCAAGCTTCCTGAATGTGGTATATGGCATTACATTGACAGCAGCTCCTCCATCGACAAACATCTTGGTCAATGGTTTGCCATTAACATATCCCTTCAAGTACAGTGGCTTCATGTGCCGATTCTGGGTTGGCTTCTCAAAAACAGCTTGTTTGTTCAACATCAATTGTGCCATTAACCCAAATTGTTCGGCATCATTTATATCGGGCAATATTTCTTCCTGTACAATTTGATTAGCTGGAGCCATGAATTCATTCGGCAAGAAACATACCATGCATGTAGGAGCCGAATGACTATGTTCGTCAGGCCTGTCTTTTGGGAGCCATATCGATTTCATCCTAGGCCTTGCTTGCTTTAATTCTTGATTCCTCAGGCGTTGAACTCTTCTCTTCTGACTCCTTCTTAAACCAGGTGGACACCACTGTCCTTTTTGCCAAACATACTCACGGTCTTCTTCCTCATGATCAATCCATCTGCAATCAGCATGTCTCTTTCTTGGTTGATCATCAAAACGCCGATCATCACTAAGATGCACCCTACCAATTCTTTCATGGACAGATCGGCGATTGGCAACATTTTGCCTATGTTCGACATACCCATTATTGCACTCAGGACAGTTATTCTTTGTAGGCAGCTTTAAACCTTCGTTCCAACAGTGTCTGAAGAATGCACACCCCCAATGCGCTCGTTCCTGCTCTCGAGCATACTCTTCTTGTTCTTCCTCAAACCTTTCTTCTTCGCGCCTTCTTTTCTCCTCCTCGTATTCACGCCTTTGAAAACGCTCTTTTTCTTGCTGACGCTGCCATTTGTTGAGGAGAATACGTGTAGTAACTCTAGGTTTAAAGGATTCGCCCACTTCAAATCGGCTATTCGGGAACCGAAGATTTTTCCGGCGAATTTGTTCCATTGTGATCTGCCGAGTAGGATCAACTGAACCATCCTGCTTTGCCTTCTTTGAGGTTAAAACTTTCAATCTTCCCTTTTCTCCAGATGGAACAGCATTTACCATATTAACCGAGAACCCGATCATATTCTGAGGGAAAGGGTTACTGTCCAGTTTCATTTTGTTGTCGAATTTCAAATGTCCTTCCTGGATAGCTTTCTGAATCTTCATCCTAAAGACTCTGCATTCATTAATGGAATGAGAATTTCTATCATGAAACCCACAGTACCTCTTATCTTTCACTCCATCGGGCCGAAGCATAGAATGCCCCTCTGGCAATTTGATTCGGCCTTCTTTCACCAGGAACTCAAACAATTTGTCTGCCTTAGTCACATCAAAATCATATGTTCCTTTCATCTGTTTGATCCATCTTTGAGTCATTGTAACTGGTTCTTTGCTCCACACTATCTCTGCTGCAGCTATTTCCTCGCTATCTTCATACTCATCTTCTTGATCTGCTCTTTCAAGGAATTGGTTATAGATGTCAGCTACATCATTATTTTTAGCAAATCTGACATCTTTCTTGAAACCATACGCCTGGTTACTCATCAAGGCCAATCTGTGCGACAACTGGCCCAAATCATCAAACTCCATCCCGAACAGCTTCTCCCGAATGGCAGGCAGCATGCCAGCTACAGCCATACCAGCCAGCTGGTCATCAGGTATGTTCAGAGAAAAGCACATACTCTTAGTTTCCCTAAACCTCCTGAGGAACTCTGTAGGTGTTTCATTATTCCTCTGCCTTAAGCTGGTCAAATCAACCAACTTTTTCTCGGTACTGCCAATGTAGTAATGAGCATGGAATTTCTGTTCCAGGTCCTTCCAAGTACAGATCGACTGAGCAGGCAAAGAAGCAAACCACGTAAAAGCTGAACCCGTCAGTGACAAAGGAAAGTATCTAATTCTGAAAGCCTCATCTGCCGAAGCCTCTCCAAGCTGCATCAGATATCGAGCTATATGTTCCACAGTACTTGTATCATCTTGTCCTGAAAATTTAGTAAACTCTGTAGGCACCTTGACTCTATTCGGCAATGATACCCTTTGGTACCATTCAGGGAAAGGAGACGAGTACATGTATCCCTGATTTTTAGGCTTCAGACCGAATTGATTTTGCAATACATCGGTCATTTTTTGCACCATGAGGTCAATACTGGTGTCTTGATTCCCTGGTCTCCCAGCAAGCATGCCTGCAGTACCAACGTACCCAGGATTCGGGAGGGCGTCGATAGCATTGTAATCCATAAACTCTGAATATCCGTTTCCATACAAATCCCTCTGCAGTCTGTTGTTCAAGGGAGATATCTTGTAAGCAGAAGCAGGCGGATTCCCTGTGGTGCCGAATGCCATATCACCGTATGTGCGAGTTTTCGGCAGTGCAAGCTGAGGATCTTGCCGAATCGGTTGTCCATTTATATCTTTAACACCAGAACCTCCAGTTTCATCAGCATTTCCTTTACCATGTGGTTTCTGAACTGGTGCTTGAACATTGAAGTATGTCGGGCCACCCAATTGCCCATGTATCTGCTCAAAGGGTTTATCCACATGCTGACCAAAAATGCTTATCATTGTATGCCGAAAACTGTTTAAGAACGCAGCATTGTGATTGGTCATTGTCTCTCCCAAAGCTTTGTATAACAAGCCCGAGAATCTCTCCCTCTCTTCTTCTTCAGTAAGATCAGATTGCCCAGGAAGGAGAACTCTTGGCAGATCGGACTTGAGAAAAGGTGCACCACTCCTGTTCTTGGCGAAAGACAGTAAACATTTGTTAATGAATTGACTAGCAGCAGCCTTTACCATCTGTTGATGCTCTTCAGACAATTCTTCCAAAGTGACATCCATGATGTCGCTCAACTCAGGCATCTTGAAAACTTGTGTGTGTCCCACCGGGCGTGCCAAAAAGTGTGTTGACGTAAAATCCGCACCTCACGCCAAGCACACAGCAAGCCGAACAAAGCTGGCTTCAAACGTGGCCCGGGCTTTCGAATCCGGAAGCGTGCCAGTCAGTTTGCCTGAAAACTAACAAAGGGATAAAAACGTTTAGATTAAAACCTGGAACGTGCCGGGTGAGACCAGACAGTTCCATGTTTGCGGCGTTGAAGCCAATCTTGAGAGACATATAGCTACAGGGAAGCTATCTGTCGGCAGTTAAAACCTCATTCGGCAATCGGCAAGGCACGCAAGGAGCGCACTGCCGAATGCGTGACGTAAGCATGACGAAAGATCGGCTTTCAACCGAATGAACACGTACTCATAGCCGATTAACGAGAAACAGAGCATGATAGATAAATAAAAGGGTGAAACATGATCATAAATTCGCAGTAAACAAAGAATGCATAGGCCGAAAGCAGCACCCGTCAAGCATGATAACAAAACAAGTTAATCCACCGCATGATACGACTTGTTTGTAACCACGCCACTAATCAGATTAGATTAATCCACCGCATGATACAATCTAATCATGAAAAGCTAAAAGCACTCAATGTTTAGTTACGAACCCACAACACAGTCACGAATTTACATTGAAAACAAGAATGCATAGGCCGAAAGCAGCACCCGTCAAGCATGATAACAAAACAAGTTAATCCACCGCATGATACGACTTGTTTGTAACCACGCCACTAATCAGATTAGATTAATCCACCGCATGATACAATCTAATCATGAAAAGCTAAAAGCACTCAATGTTTAGTTACGAACCCACAACACAGTCACGAATTTACATTGAAAACAAGAATGCATAGGCCGAAAGCAGCACCCGTCAAGCATGATAACAAAACAAGTTAATCCACCGCATGATACGACTTGTTTGTAACCACGCCACTAATCAGATTAGATTAATCCACCGCATGATACAATCTAATCATGAAAAGCTAAAAGCACTCAATGTTTAGTTACGAACCCACAACACAGTCACGAATTTACATTGAAAACAAGAATGCATAGGCCGAAAGCAGCACCCGTCAAGCATGATAACAAAACAAGTTAATCCACCGCATGATACGACTTGTTTGTAACCACGCCACTAATCAGATTAGATTAATCCACCGCATGATACAATCTAATCATGAAAAGCTAAAAGCACTCAATGTTTAGTTACGAACCCACAACACAGTCACGAATTTACATTGAAAACAAGAATGCATAGGCCGAAAGCAGCACCCGTCAGGCATGACAACGAACGAGTTAATCCACCGCATGATACAACTCGTTTGAAGCCACACCACCAATCAGATTAGATCAATCCACCGCATGATACAATCTAATCATGAAAAGCTAAAAGCACTCAATGTTTAGTTACGAACCCACAACACAGTCACGAATTTACATTGAAAACAAGAATGCATAGGCCGAAAGCAGCACCCGTCAAGCATGATAACAAAACAAGTTAATCCACCGCATGATACGACTTGTTTGTAACCACGCCACTAATCAGATTAGATTAATCCACCGCATGATACAATCTAATCATGAAAAGCTAAAAGCACTCAATGTTTAGTTACGAACCCACAACACAGTCACGAATTTACATTGAAAACAAGAATGCATAGGCCGAAAGCAGCACCCGTCAAGCATGATAACAAAACAAGTTAATCCACCGCATGATACGACTTGTTTGTAACCACGCCACTAATCAGATTAGATTAATCCACCGCATGATACAATCTAATCATGAAAAGCTAAAAGCACTCAATGTTTAGTTACGAACCCACAACACAGTCACGAATTTACATTGAAAACAAGAATGCATAGGCCGAAAGCAGCACCCGTCAAGCATGATAACAAAACAAGTTAATCCACCGCATGATACGACTTGTTTGTAACCACGCCACTAATCAGATTAGATTAATCCACCGCATGATACAATCTAATCATGAAAAGCTAAAAGCACTCAATGTTTAGTTACGAACCCACAACACAGTCACGAATTTACATTGAAAACAAGAATGCATAGGCCGAAAGCAGCACCCGTCAAGCATGATAACAAAACAAGTTAATCCACCGCATGATACGACTTGTTTGTAACCACGCCACTAATCAGATTAGATTAATCCACCGCATGATACAATCTAATCATGAAAAGCTAAAAGCACTCAATGTTTAGTTACGAACCCACAACACAGTCACGAATTTACATTGAAAACAAGAATGCATAGGCCGAAAGCAGCACCCGTCAAGCATGATAACAAAACAAGTTAATCCACCGCATGATACGACTTGTTTGTAACCACGCCACTAATCAGATTAGATTAATCCACCGCATGATACAATCTAATCATGAAAAGCTAAAAGCACTCAATGTTTAGTTACGAACCCACAACACAGTCACGAATTTACATTGAAAACAAGAATGCATAGGCCGAAAGCAGCACCCGTCAAGCATGATAACAAAACAAGTTAATCCACCGCATGATACGACTTGTTTGTAACCACGCCACTAATCAGATTAGATTAATCCACCGCATGATACAATCTAATCATGAAAAGCTAAAAGCACTCAATGTTTAGTTACGAACCCACAACACAGTCACGAATTTACATTGAAAACAAGAATGCATAGGCCGAAAGCAGCACCCGTCAAGCATGATAACAAAACAAGTTAATCCACCGCATGATACGACTTGTTTGTAACCACGCCACTAATCAGATTAGATTAATCCACCGCATGATACAATCTAATCATGAAAAGCTAAAAGCACTCAATGTTTAGTTACGAACCCACAACACAGTCACGAATTTACATTGAAAACAAGAATGCATAGGCCGAAAGCAGCACCCGTCAAGCATGATAACAAAACAAGTTAATCCACCGCATGATACGACTTGTTTGTAACCACGCCACTAATCAGATTAGATTAATCCACCGCATGATACAATCTAATCATGAAAAGCTAAAAGCACTCAATGTTTAGTTACGAACCCACAACACAGTCACGAATTTACATTGAAAACAAGAATGCATAGGCCGAAAGCAGCACCCGTCAAGCATGATAACAAAACAAGTTAATCCACCGCATGATACGACTTGTTTGTAACCACGCCACTAATCAGATTAGATTAATCCACCGCATGATACAATCTAATCATGAAAAGCTAAAAGCACTCAATGTTTAGTTACGAACCCACAACACAGTCACGAATTTACATTGAAAACAAGAATGCATAGGCCGAAAGCAGCACCCGTCAAGCATGATAACAAAACAAGTTAATCCACCGCATGATACGACTTGTTTGTAACCACGCCACTAATCAGATTAGATTAATCCACCGCATGATACAATCTAATCATGAAAAGCTAAAAGCACTCAATGTTTAGTTACGAACCCACAACACAGTCACGAATTTACATTGAAAACAAGAATGCATAGGCCGAAAGCAGCACCCGTCAAGCATGATAACAAAACAAGTTAATCCACCGCATGATACGACTTGTTTGTAACCACGCCACTAATCAGATTAGATTAATCCACCGCATGATACAATCTAATCATGAAAAGCTAAAAGCACTCAATGTTTAGTTACGAACCCACAACACAGTCACGAATTTACATTGAAAACAAGAATGCATAGGCCGAAAGCAGCACCCGTCAAGCATGATAACAAAACAAGTTAATCCACCGCATGATACGACTTGTTTGTAACCACGCCACTAATCAGATTAGATTAATCCACCGCATGATACAATCTAATCATGAAAAGCTAAAAGCACTCAATGTTTAGTTACGAACCCACAACACAGTCACGAATTTACATTGAAAACAAGAATGCATAGGCCGAAAGCAGCACCCGTCAAGCATGATAACAAAACAAGTTAATCCACCGCATGATACGACTTGTTTGTAACCACGCCACTAATCAGATTAGATTAATCCACCGCATGATACAATCTAATCATGAAAAGCTAAAAGCACTCAATGTTTAGTTACGAACCCACAACACAGTCACGAATTTACATTGAAAACAAGAATGCATAGGCCGAAAGCAGCACCCGTCAAGCATGATAACAAAACAAGTTAATCCACCGCATGATACGACTTGTTTGTAACCACGCCACTAATCAGATTAGATTAATCCACCGCATGATACAATCTAATCATGAAAAGCTAAAAGCACTCAATGTTTAGTTACGAACCCACAACACAGTCACGAATTTACATTGAAAACAAGAATGCATAGGCCGAAAGCAGCACCCGTCAAGCATGATAACAAAACAAGTTAATCCACCGCATGATACGACTTGTTTGTAACCACGCCACTAATCAGATTAGATTAATCCACCGCATGATACAATCTAATCATGAAAAGCTAAAAGCACTCAATGTTTAGTTACGAACCCACAACACAGTCACGAATTTACATTGAAAACAAGAATGCATAGGCCGAAAGCAGCACCCGTCAAGCATGATAACAAAACAAGTTAATCCACCGCATGATACGACTTGTTTGTAACCACGCCACTAATCAGATTAGATTAATCCACCGCATGATACAATCTAATCATGAAAAGCTAAAAGCACTCAATGTTTAGTTACGAACCCACAACACAGTCACGAATTTACATTGAAAACAAGAATGCATAGGCCGAAAGCAGCACCCGTCAAGCATGATAACAAAACAAGTTAATCCACCGCATGATACGACTTGTTTGTAACCACGCCACTAATCAGATTAGATTAATCCACCGCATGATACAATCTAATCATGAAAAGCTAAAAGCACTCAATGTTTAGTTACGAACCCACAACACAGTCACGAATTTACATTGAAAACAAGAATGCATAGGCCGAAAGCAGCACCCGTCAAGCATGATAACAAAACAAGTTAATCCACCGCATGATACGACTTGTTTGTAACCACGCCACTAATCAGATTAGATTAATCCACCGCATGATACAATCTAATCATGAAAAGCTAAAAGCACTCAATGTTTAGTTACGAACCCACAACACAGTCACGAATTTACATTGAAAACAAGAATGCATAGGCCGAAAGCAGCACCCGTCAAGCATGATAACAAAACAAGTTAATCCACCGCATGATACGACTTGTTTGTAACCACGCCACTAATCAGATTAGATTAATCCACCGCATGATACAATCTAATCATGAAAAGCTAAAAGCACTCAATGTTTAGTTACGAACCCACAACACAGTCACGAATTTACATTGAAAACAAGAATGCATAGGCCGAAAGCAGCACCCGTCAAGCATGATAACAAAACAAGTTAATCCACCGCATGATACGACTTGTTTGTAACCACGCCACTAATCAGATTAGATTAATCCACCGCATGATACAATCTAATCATGAAAAGCTAAAAGCACTCAATGTTTAGTTACGAACCCACAACACAGTCACGAATTTACATTGAAAACAAGAATGCACGGCGCCCTCGAGGTGGACGGATGGCTTGTCGAGGTCGCGCGCGAAGACGTTCGGGGGTACGGTGATTCGCTCGGATGCGATCTTGGCTAGCTGGTCCACCTCCCCGTTGTACTTGCGTACGATGTGGTTCAGTTCGAGCCCGTGGAACTTGTCCTCGAGGCGCCGAACTTCGCTGCGGTATACGATGTGGTTCAGTTCGAGACCGTAGAACTTGTCCTCGAGGTGCCGAACTTTGCTGCGGTATGCTTCCATCTTTTCGTCGTGGCAGCTCGCGTTCTTCATCACTTGGTCGACGACCAATTGAGAGTCTCCGCGAACATTGAGGCGCTTGATGCCAAGTTCGATAGTGATGTGGAGCCCAGCGAGGAGGGCCTCGTATTCAGCCATGTTGTTCGACGCCGGGAAGTGCAGGCGAACCACGTACCGAATGTGTTCTCTGAGGGGCGAAACGAAGAGGAGGCCAGCACTGGCTCCCGCTTTCATCACCGATCCGTCGAAGTACATGGTCCAGCATTCGGACTGGATCTGTGGCGATGGGAGCTGGACGTTAGTCCATTCCGCGACGAAATCCGCCAGCGTTTGCGACTTAATCGCCTTTCGCGGTGCGTAGGAGAAAGTTTCTCCCACGAGCTCCATCGACCATTTCGCGATCCTGCCCGAGACGTCCGGATTGCGGATTATCTCTCCCAGGGGGAATGATGAGACCACAGTAACCGGGTGGGCCTCAAAATAGTGTCGCAGCTTTTGTCGTGCGAGCACTACGGCATAGATTAGCTTCTGGATCTGTGGATACCGCGTCTTGGTTTCGCTTAGCACCTCGCTGATGTAGTATACCGGCCTCTGCACCGGCAGGGCGTGCCCTTCCTCTGCCCTTTCCACGACGATGACGGCCCTAACGACTTGCGTCGTTGCCGCCACGTACAGATAGAGGGGCTCGCCTTCCTGCGGCGGTGTGAGGATCGACGCGCGTGCAAGCGATGTTTTTAGCCCGTCGAGGGCCTTCCGGGCTTCGGGGGTCCATGAAAAGCGTTCGTGCTTTTTCAGGAGCCGGTACAAAGGCAAGCCCTTCTCGCCTAAGC
>OAMR01000347.1:202154-229737 GCA_900205405.1 Echinochloa crus-galli
CCCAGATCGCAAGCCAGACGGTAATCGTTGAGCCACGTCTCGGGGTTTGTCTCGCCCGCATATTTGGCGATGGTAGTTGGCTGCCGAAAGCGCGGCGGAATGGGCGCCGAGCGGATTTTCCGGCTGAACACCGGGGTCCCAGGAGGCTCGGGAGTCGGACTTTTATCCTCCTCGCTGTCATAGCGACCCCCGCGTCGGGGGTGCCTGGGGCGAGGAGGCGTCACGCCCTGCCTCTTTCTGTTGAGGACGTTACGCGCGTCGCCGTCGTCGAGGGCGCCTCGCCTATCGACGACTCGGTCCTTCGCGGACTTCCTCGCCTCATGGTTGTCGACCACGAGCACCCGTTGAGGACGTTACGCGCGGTGAGGAGTCCGCGCTCCCCTGAGCGGGGTGTGAACAGACTGCTCTTTGTCCTGCCTGCCTCCCTCGGCCCTCGAGCTGGCCTGGTAGCGCATGCGGGACGCGGAGCTCTCCACTTGTTGTACGGCTGCCTCTTCGACGAGGGCATGTACCTTGCGCCGCATATCACGTGCTTCTGGTGTTGATGGTTCGGGCATGGCCCGCATCAGTGTCATTGCGGCGACGAGCTTTTGGCTCGCTCGCGGCGGCATAACCGTACCAGCGTCGCGGGCGTCGTTCAGGATGCGCGCCCTGGCCACACGTCCGGCGGCCCTCCAGCGTTGCGCGTAGCTCCTGCACCTGCTGGCGCTCCTGCTGGAGCTTCGCCTCCAGCTCTCGCACTTGCGCAAGCTGCGCTTGCGCGAGCGCAGGATCATCCCATGGTTCGGCATGTGCTGGTGGTCGCTCGTCACGCGGAGCAGGCGCCAGCGGCTACTCACTGCGCGCGGCGGGTACCGGCGGCTGCTCGTCCCGCGCGGCCCCGTCCGTTGTCTCGTCATTCTCATCCGCGGATTCTACCTCGCCTTCCAGGACGAAGCATTCCCGCGTGGGGTCGTACTCCCCCTCGGTGGAATCGTCGGAGCAGGTGAGGCAAAAGTCCGCGGCGGCCTGAAAGGAAGCGAAACCTTCGCGGTCGCGCAGCCCGGCGATCAGACCAGGTGCCACGGAAGCGAGCCGCATGAGGAAGCCCTCACCGGTCGCTTCGAACTCCAAGCTCCCGAACATGATCCTGTACCCGCGCGGAAGCGGGCCGGGAGACCCCGCGGCGGTTCGTGGCGGCATGGCGAAAACGCGGCCTGCCGGCGAGGGAACTGTTTGGGAGAGCGGTCGATCACAGCGCCCCCCTACCTGGCGCGCCACTGTCGGTGCCGAGATTGGCCGACCAACCTCAGCTCCTAACAGAATGCGCTGTGTCCCGTCCCTCACCGGTTGATGCAAGAGCTAGCACAATGACACAAGGGATTTATCCTGGTTCCGACCTTGAGGCCGTACGTCCAGCAAGGCGTGCACTTGGCACTATACTATCTTGCACCGGGGTACTCGTAGTGGGGGGCTACAAGCTTAGCCTGAGAGGAGGAGAAGCCTCCAAGTCCCTAGGCGAACAGGTGATTGAGGCGGAGTGCCAATATTGTGGCGAGAGTGTGTGTGTTCTATCAGTGTACCTCGTCTGTCATCCTCTTGGTCGGCGCCTTCTTCCCCCTTTTATAGCTCAAGGAGGAAGGAGAGCGGCCTGAGGGGGTACAAGTACAAGTACAGTACGCGCTACAGGGGATGTAATAGGAGAGCGTGGCGCCGGGCGTGCCGCCGTCCTTGGTTCTGATCGGTGATTACGGCGAGCTCCGGCCTCTTCGGTCGTCGTGGCCGCCCTTGGTCTTGTCCTGAAGCGGCTTCGAGGGGTAACAGTCCCTCCAGGCGGGTCCTGGTCGTCCGTTCGTACGTCTGCTCGAGGGTCTCCCATGCTCGCCCAGTCAGGGGAGGACGGGAGTTGGCGGCACAGTGGCGGGATGATGGCCTCTGCTGGCCACAGTGCTCGGCGTGCTCGTCCCGTCGGGGGAGTGGCAGAGAGTTGGTGGACACGACCCAGCGTACGTCATCGCAGGGCTACGTGGGGCTGGGGTCAGCGCTTTCTTATTGGCCCGCACTCCCGCTCGAGGGTCTCCCCCGCCCGTTCGAGGGCTGCGCCGTACGGGAGTAGGAAGAACAGTGGCGGCGAATGACAGTCGCACGTCCGTGCGAGGCTCGCTGCACCTGCTCATTCATCAGAGCGGGCGGTCCGGTGGCCGGGGTCAGCAGAGGTGACGGGGCGTGGCGAGCCTGACCGGGGTCCGCCCCCGATCGTCGTCCGTACGGCGTTCGAGGGTGTCCGCCTACCAACTTGAGGGCTTCTCAGCGGGGGAAGGACGGGAGCAGGTAGCACAGTGTAGCGGAGTGACCCGTGCCTGCCCACCTGGTGGCGATGCGTCAGTATGGGATGGGGGCAGGTGGTACAGTGGACCTTACCGCGTCAGCGACGTGGAGTAGGGCGAAGTCCCGTCCCCGTCTTTTGACTTTGGCGTTTGGTAGGTCGCAGCATTAACTGCTTTTGCCAGGCGGTGCGGCGGGGCGTTGCTACGGCGGATAGAGGGGTGGCCTCGAGCGGGACGGAACGGTCGCACAGTTCGGAGTAGTCCAGGTCCGGGCGTTCCTGGCCACGCACCCTTTCCTCGCCATTGGGATCAACCGAGGACCCGTCCGGCGAGGAGAGGTGGAAGTCACGGATCAAACCCGGCTGGTGGCCCGGCGAGTCCGCACATGCGCCCAGGCTGGCGCTAACTGCTGCGGAGTATCTCGCGGCCATGTTGGTCAGCCCACAGGGCAGTTGCGTTGCTCCGGCCGCATCCCCCCGGCGTGCTCCCTCCGCAGGAGCTACCGGTGGGGGCGCGTCCCGCTACACCGTGACAGCGGGCCGGAGCAACAGGTGCGCGTCCCAGTCAGGGAGCACCACGCGCGGGATGACACGTCGCTCCTCGAGAATCTTCGAGCGAGGCGGAAACGGAGCCGCGCCCGCTCGAGGGGGTCGAGGACCCTCGGGCGAGGCGGAGACGTCGTTTGCTCTTTGGGCCTTGCAGTGAATCAAGCCGGGTCGATCGTTGGGCCGCGACGAGCAGTAACGGGCCGCGTTGTCCGGATGGTTTCTCGGGCCGCTGGTGGTCAAGCGTTTTTCGAGGGCGATTATAGCCGGCGGTTAGGGGACCCTTTTGGGATGTCCCAATAGTATTGCTGTAATTTTGTTTTGACAGGGCGTGGCAACAGGTTCATGCCGACGTGATCTCCGGCGTGGGTGCAGCGCCACCGCGGCGACATCACCGTGCAGGCCGCATAGCTGCGCCGCAAGAACGTACACATGTGTCACCACCGCACTCCGCCACTCCACGCAGGGTCTCCTCGTCGTGACGCCGTCGATGCTGAGAACACCGTCCAGTCTGCCGACAGCACTGCTGCTTCGTTCGACCCCTTTCCATGGCGACGGCGATAGCACGAGCAGGTCGCTGGCGCTATGTGTAGGCAGTAGGCTGCGGTTTGGCGTCAGGCCGGAGCCACGATGATCTGATGACGCTCGCAGCTCCGCTGTAGCAGGCGCAAACGCCGAGGTGTCGCGAGTGCGTTGCTGGCGAGGCCGATGCCCACAGGGGGTTCTTCAAGCATCCATTGCCCGCTGCCGTCGCCGGCCAAGTAGCATCTCAGAATTAAAGAAATGTTGCATTAGACCATGCTGTGAATACATGATCATGAGTTCATGACAACGGCACAGGACATAGGAGTTACGGACGGCATGGGCAAGGTGTTGACTCGGAAGATAAAAGCGGCGGCCGCCGGGACGCCACTGCCGGGCAGCACAGGGAGGAGGGGAGGCGGGCAGAAATCAATCGTGACCGGCGACGGCAGAACATGGGGAAAAAACTCTAATTACTAAAATACCCTTGGTTAGATTTCCTATATACTATATACCACCTAGTGGTAGTATAAGGCACCGTACCGTAAAAGACCTCAAAACGTATTCGACTGGAGACTTAATTTTTGAAAATTCTGAAAATATGTCTACCTTTCACTCTTTCCTTCTCTCATCTTTTGCTTGTCCTTATACTCGACCTCTCTTCTTGAGAGCAGCAAATCAGCCAGAACCTGTGAATAGTGTTACATAAATCAAGCACGAACCACAGAGTACCGTGGCGTGCCTGTACACACATGCGATTCAATTGGTGATCGTCTGGTGCACAAGCATATGCAATTATGCATGATGCCATGATTCCGGTTTGTTTTATCAGCCTCATCTCGGTCTGCTGTATCGGTGCATGTAGACAAGTGGATGTTCGTGATAAACGAGCTTGTATGAATATGAACTCCAAGGCGCATTAGTTTGACAGCTTGGAGTCAACTGGTACGCGATTTTTTGCAATCACGAGCTTGCTTGTTCAAATTTATAATTCCTTGTGAATCTCAATTCTTATCCATCCTTGAGGCCTTGGGGTTTGAGCAGTTGGAACTCGGAAGTTGAAAACAGTAGTAATCAAACTGTAAAAGGGGGTGCTCGCACAGTGCATGTGCCCAACTAGTAGCAAATATATTGCATTATGCACCCTAGTTTGCTGATTTTCCCTTTTATTGCTGTGTAATGCTGTCAGCCTTTCTGACTGTGCCCCTCCCTTGTTGCTGGTTTCTTTTTTTTTTTGAGAAAGCCGTATAGATTTGTTGCTAGGGCTTTTTTTAGCACACTGTTGCTAGGGCTTCTTGAATGGCGGATTTATATGATCTCGTACCATCCAAAGCCCATGAAACGACCCAGCCTTCTAAACCCAGGACTGGGCCGGCCCACAAATAACCTCGGATTTTGAGGTAGCCCGCGGTTAGGAAATAAAAATGAACGATGGAGCTGCTTATTTTTATGATTCAAACTCACTCTCTTATTTTTATGGTGATGAATGGAGAGGGATGTGCATATTTCTTCCTCCTCCTCTTACCTTCATTCATCTTCCTGGCAACACGGCCCATGGCTCCCTCTCACCCCGATGGCCTCGTTTACTACTAGCTGCGTGCTCACTGTCTTGCCGCCCTGCTTCTGCTTGACAATAATCATCATGCTCACCTACCTCCCGCAAGCTCATTTAAGCATGCAGGTAGAGCCGTAGAGGAGTTACGCAGATAACGATTTCGGTAGATACAGTACAGATCAGCGTGAGCCTTTCCTTATTTTTTTTTTAAAAAAATATCAGCGCGAGCCTGGCCGGCATCTGACAGGCAGTAGCCAGTAGAGGCGAGTAGGCAGCAGTCCAGCAGATGTGTTTAGTTCCCCAAACTTCCCAAAAATTCTCTCTCCAAACTTCACTATTCACCTATCACATCAAATCACGTCAAATCTCTCTCCTCATGCATGGAGCATCAAACATAGGTAAATAAAAAAACTAATTACATGATTTTGATGTACACGGTACACGATAAGACGAATCTTTTGAGCCTAGTTAGGTCATGGTAGGACAATGTTTACCACAAACAAACGAAAAGTGCTGCAGTGCGCTACAGTGTCTGATGTGACTTTTTCCTCAAATTTTCTCATACACTTTTGAAACTGAACACAGCCGCAGCCATTCTATTGCAGGGTGCTCTACAGGTCTTGGATACGACGTACAGTACTCTAGCGCAGGGGTGCGTTTGGAGTCTTGTTCAATGGTGGCTATCCGAATCACAGGCACGTTCTGCGTCTCTCTCTCTGTTCGGCTATTGCTTGCGTACGTGCTGTTACCAGCGAGAGCTCAATGCCAGCCTGCACGCACAAGTCGACCCCCGACAAGCTTCGCTGCGCATTTACAGTACAGCAGCACCGGCTGGTCGGGTCGCTGTAGGGTCTGTTTGGTTCCCGCGTGGGTCTAGCCTAGTCTGCATCTGTGAGCCTGGCTCGTCTCAGCCAGGCTGATTGCATGCATGCTTCTTTATTTGATTGTTTGCACGTAGGTAGACTGGACCAGGAGAGATGCTGTTTGGTTGTCCGCATGAGTCTAGATCATACAATTAGAATGTGTTAAAATAAATACTAAAATATTAATTTCTTATGATACTATGTCATAATAAACTTAATTTACTTTTATACACCCTTAATTTGTTTCAAAATGACATAATATTTACTAATTATGTGCTAATCACATCATTAGTTGTGCTGATCCCGTGTGGCGCGAGCCTGGCTCACTGGATGCGATCAATTTTGACGTTCCTCTTGGGCCAGGATCGGAGGGCATTTTTGCATCTACTCAGCCTGGCTCGGAGGCATATCCAGGCAACCAAACAAACGGAAGTTGCATGTAATGAGCCTGGCGATCAATTTTGACGTTCCTCTTGGGCCAGGATCGGAGGGCATTTTTGCATCTACTCAGCCTGGCTCGGAGGCATATCCAGGCAACCAAACAAACGGAAGTTGCATGCAATGAGCCTGGCTAGAGCGCGTGCGGGCAACCAAACGCCCCCGTAATTGCCTTGCCGTTGCAGCTCGCATCATCTCAAGATTCCGACCCGACTTCCATCCATCTTCTATGCCTCCATGCGCAAAGTCGCCAAAATGCTTTATTACTTGCCTATATCAGCATCAACCGATCGAGAAATATCTCTTCTCGCAGTGACACAACACACCGGCAGGGCCCATTCATTAGTGCTCCTAATCAATGGCCCCGTTTAGTTCCTCATCCCATCACCAAACTTTTAAAAATTCTCTCTCCAAACTTCACTATTCACCTATCACATCAAATCTCTCTCGTCATGCATGGAGTACTAAACGTGGATAAATAAAAAAACTAGTTGGATGGTTTTGATGTACTCGACGAGACGAATCTTTTAAGCCTAGTTAGGTCATGGTAGGACAATGTTTACCACAAACAAACAAAAAATGCTACAGTATCCGATGTGACATTTCACTTCACTTTTTCTCTTTTCACATGAACTAAACACGGCCAATCAATCCATTCCTGAGACGGGCTGCTGCTAATCGTAATCGATCACAATCAGGGGACAAGCGAAGAAGTGAAGCACACAAATCAACTCTCTAATCTCTGCTCCTCCCCCAATCCGTCACTCTCCCTCTCTCTCTCTCTCTTATTGCTGCTACCATGCGCGAATCCAAGAAACTAGCCATACACATACAGAGTTTGTTTGCCATGATCTCCTGACAGACAGGCAGACGGGGGATGACGAGACCATCGATCAGTTGGTGTAGTTCTTGATGCAGGCGTGCGGCTCGGCGGCCTTGGCGGCGGGCGTGGCCTCGACGGCGGGGGACGGCGGGACGGGCGTGCAGAGCAGGTCCCTCGGCAGGTCGGGGATGCCGCGGAGGTAGAAGGTGTAGAAGATCTTGAAGGGGAAGACGATCTGGTTGAGCTTGACCTGGCCGTAGGCGCCCTCGAAGACGCCCGAGCCGCCGGTGACGGCGAGGTAGGACTCCTCGTAGGTGAGGTAGGGCCCCTGCACGGAGATGTGGCCGTAGTCGCCGAAGTAGAAGCTGTAGATGGCCTCGTAGCGGTCGCCGTTGCGCTCCGGGACGTGCTGGATCAGCACGCAGATCCCCGCCGTGATGCCCAGCCGCTTGTCCAGGCTCCCGTTGTACACCTGCAAATCAAATCAAGCGGCCGGTGAGCGGATGGAGGAGGTCTTATTGATTACAGAGGAGAGCAAGGGGGAGGAAGAAGACCTTGTTTGTGAAGGGGACGAGGTCGCCGAGGGCGTTCTCCGTCTGCTTGGCGCTGAGGCGGAGGTAGGCGGGGCTCTCGCGGTCGCGCTCGTTGATCTCGTACACGTACATCTCCTGCACCTTGGTGGGGCGCGCGTCCCTGGCCGCCGCCGGCTTGGGCGAGAACAGCGACGCCCGGACGGCGCCGCCCCCGCGGGCCCGCGCCGCCGCCGGCTTCTTCCCTCCGGCGCCGAACGCGACCCTCGACGCCAGCCGCGGCGCGGCGGCCGCCTTGGCGAGGCCCGCGGAGGACCTCGCGGCCACCGGGCACGGCGCGGCTGCCCTGAGCGAGGCGGCCATGGCTTCGGCCTTGGGGGGCGATGGATGGGCTCACTCGATGGAATTGGTGATGGTGGCAGGCAGCTGAGGCGAGTGGTGTGTGCGGGGTCCGTCGCTGCTGTGCTGTGTTTATTAAGAAGAGCAAAGCAAAGCAGGACGTCCTAGTGCGGTGGCAGACCGAGGGGTTAGGTGCGTGGTCATCGTCGGCTACGGGGCTTACCGGCCAGGCAGGGGTGGCTCCGTCCATAATTGGCACGAGGACAACATGCGCGGGTAGGCGCGGCGTGGCAAGTGTTGCAGCCGCCGGTCGCCGTTTCAGATCTGGAGCCGCCGGCCGGCGCGGAGCTCGGCTCGGGACTTTTGGCCGTGGCGGTGGCCAGTTTTTTAGTGGCGGCCTGGCGGGTCGTCTCGTCTCTGATTATTAGTGGCGACGGGCAGGTTCCAGCCAGCTCCGTCGTGGTCGCCAATTGTTTTTCCGGGCCAGTCGTGGGCGGGGCATGTGGTGGTAATATTGTTTTCAGCACGAACTCCTTGTGGGGTTGTTGTCGTTTACAATTGTTCCCAGCACAGACGGCGTCGAGCTGTACCGATTGTGATTGTGAAACCCGGAGAGCATCTCTCGCTCACTCGTCCCTGCGTCTGTGGACTCGATAGCTCGCGCTCCTCTCCGGGACGGCCTGGACTGACCGCGACCTTTGGAGCTGCACCAGGCGTGCTCCCTTGGCGCGTTCCGCATAAACCGAAAGGCCGGGGAGCACGAGCGTCACGGATCGCTGGCTCTGATGGCGCTGTTTCACCCCAGATGGAAATGAGTGATTGAGTAACAAAGGAACGGTGCGGTCGATTTCTTTTGCCAGGTTCATTGACCCCCCACGCCTGCACGTCCAAATCCACACAGAACGTCAGCACACATCTCCTTCGCCTTGGGCGCGTGCGCGTCTCAACATTTTTCTATTTTAGGGTGAACGAAAAAAGGAATTAATTGCAGAAAGATATGGACGTTTCCAGCTTCGTGGTGTTTCTTTCACATTTTGGCTGTTAGTAATAATGTATATGGCCGTGAAATGACACAGCATACAGATATTATTAATATTAATGCAGCGGTGCTAAATTTGTATAGCCTTAAAATTACAAATACATCTCGCATCGACGAGAAATACAGGGACAGCAGAGGAGTACAAAGGGAGTTACAGGGGGAGGAAATAAAGGCCTCGACAAAAAACTACAGCGACATGAGGGTTTGAGCGAGGTGAGTGATCCAAGCTTCCAGCGCCATTTTTGCCTTGCCGTACCGGTGTTTCCAGACCCCGATATCGCTGATGGCCTCTCCGACTGTCTCTTCCGCGCTGGTCGAGAGCTTGTCGAAGATGAGTGCATTCTGAGACAGCCAAATTCTCCTCAAAACAACGATCACCACATCGGGCCAAACCTGAGGAGGCAAGCCGTGTGGGGTAGCAGCATTCCAGGGGCAGAGGAGTTGGCTCGCCGAGGGGCCGAAGCCACGCTTGCGCCAGACCGTGGCTGCCATTGGGGAGTCCGGGAAGAGGTGGGTATTGGTTTCAAGAATACATGAGCAGAGCTGGCAATCTGAGTCCTCCCGTTCCCTGATGTTCTTGTAATACATGTTGGCGCGCGTGTTCAACCGATTGGAGCAGAAGAGCCAGGCAAAGAATTTTACCTTTGGAGGCAGCCGTAAATTTGTATAGTAGTATATACTGTAATTCTTACACTGAATGTTGCTGTAACACCGAATCTCGCCATATCGATGGCCTGCTGTTTCACGCCAACCGGAAAATGAGTACTCCGTGTGCCCTAGAGGAAGGGTGCTGCAAAAATTATTTTCACCAGCTTGGGCGCGAACCGCGTGGTCTCACCATTTTATTACGGGAGGGAAATGGAAAAGAGCAACTCCAACAGTTCTCCAATAACAATTACATTTTCATATATTTCTAATTAAAGAGGATTGAACTTTAAAATACCAGCTTCAACGGATCCCCTTTCACAATCTCATTTCCCTTTATTTTTTCTCAACCCATTTTTCACCCTTCCTCTCTCCTTTCTTTTGTCAATCAACTCCATACTTTTCTTAACCCCCTTTCATTCCTCTTCTCCTCTCTCTCCCAACCACCCTTCCTGCCTGCTCCCCGTCGGCCACCCGTGAGCCGCCGGTGAGCTGCGCCAGGACACGCCGCCCGGCTGCGCGCCGGCAAACCGCTCCTGGCCGCGCGGCGGCGTGCCGCCCGCCGCAGGGCTCCGCCTCCCGCCGCGCGCCGCCGGCTGCAGAGCTCCGCCTCCCGCCGAGCGCCGGCGGCCCGCGAACGGCGCCCCGTCATGCTTGCCGCCCCCCTGAGATGCAAGCGAGAAGAGAGTGTAGAGGAGAGGTGAGGAAGAAAAAAGATAGATTTGCCCAATGGCAAGTGGGTCCCGTATGTCAGATAGGATGGCAAGGGGAAAGAGAAACGGGATATGCTGAGACCCTCTCGCCAATCTCTAAAACACGAATCCTAGGTCATTTCGCGGGTGGCGGATAGGGCCACGTCGCCCGTTAGCTCGCTAACCGTCAGATCCAGCTAGCGCGCGAGCTGGACCGTCCGATGCGGGCATAGCGGGTCTCGCCCGCAACCCAGGCACTCGGAATGCTCGAGAGTCCGCTCGACCGAAGAACCTCGTCCCCTTCGCCTCGCAAGCCACCGCCATGTGCTCTCCGCCGGTCCGCCTGCCACGCCGCCGGCCGGCCTCCAGCCTCCGCCTGCCAACGTCTCCTCTCCCTGCTGCTCCTTCCCTCCATTACTAACGCTGATAAGCCTTGTCCTCCTATACTCCTTGCCGCGACTGTCTTCTGCGTCCTCTCCTGCCGCCGCCATCGCTTTGCCGTGGGCGCGGACATCGCGGAGGTGCAAACCAGAGAACGGGTGCATGCCAAGCAAGGTAGCCAGGAATCCTACGGACTCATGGTCATGACTCAAGACTCAAGAGAGGCTCACGGACAGTCTGAAGGGAGAAAGCTCACTGGACATAAATGTGGCAACAATTGTGATGACGGCCACCAGATCCTAATTAAATTCCAGGTGTTCCTCTGATAGATTGATACCGAGAATGTTTCAAGTGGGTACCGAATAAGTTGAAAAGCTGGAGCTAGAAGAGATTCGGATCTTGTTCATCCTGTGCCACCAATTTGGTGGAGGGACAAAGCTCGATCCACGCTGGACTCAAGAAAGAAATTGACATCGTGGACAAGCTGTAGGAAGATGAGATGGAGCAGAAGCAATCGCGCGAACAGATGACCTCCAGCCGAGCTTCTCTGCAGCGGCAAGTTGGCAGCAAGTGATACACATTGACCCCATGGAGTGAAATGCGCTGCAGTGGAGATGAGCCAAGTAGAACCTCTACTTGGCTGCTCTGTGTGCAGTACAGCACAGACTAGGTTGCTCCCGGCCTCTGGCTCCAATTCCATCTGCTGGCCACCAATGTCTCATTCATGGAGGACACACAACATGTGCTTGATGATTTCCCTCTGCAGCTGTTTCACTTACTGACAAAATAACCAAGTTAAGATTTCCAGATAAACAAGAAAGGAAGTGGCCATATATGCAATTGAAATCAAGATAAGCAAATAGGAAGCAGGGAAATTCAGGTTACTATCCTTGCCTAAGGTAGGAATGTTCAGACATAAATTTAATTTTTAAAATAAATGATACTTCTACATGGTCACACATCAAGAGTACGTTTCCTGCAGGGTTTTCTGCAGGTGCTCGAGGAATTGCAAGTAAGCATATCGACGGCTCCGACACAGCATCTCCTAGAATACAGGCGTACATCGCCTTCTGTTGCTTACTTGCCTCACCCTCTTCTTCAGCCCAAATTTCCCCTATTAATCTACTTACTGCAAGTTCGGCTTCACCATGGTTGCTCAGAGCTCCTGCTGATTGCTGAAAAAAGGTGTTGTGCGCAAACTCATCAAGATTAATTTTTTTTTGTGCTTGGCATTGCACTCTGCACCTAGATTGTTGGGGGAGCATTGGTTCAGTTTATGTAATCCCCTTGAAGCTAAAAATATCCCAAATATAAATCAGTGAGTATATAGCTTTGTTTGAAAAGTCTTTCTTATTCATGGTTGGTATGAGTGTATGACTAGCTTCTCTTGCTCTATATACGCCCTGTTCGTTTGGCTGGTGGCTGGTGGCTGGCGCTAGTTTTTGCTGAGAGAAAAACACTGCTGGCTGGTTGGCGGCTGGTGGCTGGCGCTGGTTTTCGCTGAGAGAAAAACACTGTTGGCTCGCTGGAAACAATCCAAACGAACAGGGCGTAGTGCACCCCAACCCCACCCCCCAAAGTGAAATAGTATTGACTATGAAAGGTTCTAAATATACAATTTTATCTTGTATTGTCATTTTGAGTGTTGTGATTCGTGGTTTTATTTGTTGAAGCATGATCTTCAGACAACATAATTGTTCAATTTTAATGATAATTCCATGACCTTCATAAATCATAAATTCAGTTCTGCATTTTTATTAGGTGGTCACATACAACATCGCCCCATAAAATTGTATCTGGAGTAACATTGTCTAGGAGCTATGAAGTTTGGGCCAACGTTTACTGTCTCCTTTTCTTTTCACTTTGTTGCTTTCAGATTTGGAAGGCGCATCCAAGAAAAGCATGCAGATAGTTTGACAAGATAAGAGAAGATTATTGGGGAGCCTTGGTTATCAGATAGTATTCATATTTATCCAAAGAGGGTATGTGTGGACAGATTATAAGACAATGAAAGAGTATTAGAGAGCACTGGTTATCAGATAGTCTTTGCATCTATATACAAGTTTACAAGGCACATCCATGCAGCAGAATGATACTCATATATGTTCCTCGATTTTCATTTTCTTTATATATGTGTTCTTCGATTTTGAGGTATTGACTTTTGGCTGTGTATTTACATATATCCACATATGGATATAGAGGCGGGATTGTATCCAATATCTAAAAAAAATCCATGCAGCAGAACAAGACTTTGATGCTTGCTAGATTTAGAAGGCACATCCCAACATACAGAACAGTACTGTGATGCTTGCTGATGTCTCCTCTGAATCTAAAACAGCTAGCATCACATAAAGTATGCAAGAGAAGAAATGGGTACATTGTTAAGTTGAATACAGTAAATCACGTAATGATATTGCTGCTTACCTAAATCGATCCATTACCAATAGTGGGCGAAATCTGTTTATTAAAGACAGAGAACAGCATACTAGGCTGTTAATCAATTTGGATCACAGGGTATATGTATTGGCTGGCCAGCTCCACGGTGGGCGCGGCTTTGCCGCGCCCTGCGTTTCTAGTAACTTAAAAATATGAAAGTGGATTCCCTTATAGCTTGAAAAAAGGGAAAGCGAAAAAAAAAACTGTTGAAGTTGCTCTAATTGCGAGTCTGCCCGTTGTCTAGCCTGCGCATCCATCGGGTGGAGCACCAGAGCCTGATTTTATATTGAAACCTTCGGTTTACTTGAGCATGAGCATGCACTGTCTCCGTTCCAAAATAATTATCCATTTAAAAAGTTTGACACAGATTACTAGTCATAACAAATAATTATGTTAACCCTCATTTAAATTAAAAAAATAGCACTAACTAACTATTTAATTGACTTTATGTGTGTCTCTGTATACTTTTTTATTAATGTATATATTTCTAAAAGCTAAATTGACACTGTGTGGAATAAAAATTGAAAATATAAACACTTATTTTAGAAACGGTGAGAGTACAACATATCGATCACTATCTCTATATGTTGCAAGTTGTACAATTTCATCTACGTGGACCCTCATTAATTAATAGATAGATCGTAGCCATCATTTTCATCTATGTGGACCCTCATTAACAATAGATAGATTAGAGAGAGTCGCCAATTGGTGAGACAACGGCACAGGTTCGTGGTCCCATGCACGGGATTTGATGTTTACATCTTCGACGAAAGTTTGTGTTTATCGGTAGGGGCCGGAATTTTTCTGATACCGAAATTTGGTACAATGAAACTATATAACATCTTAAACTTGTGAATATTGTCATATTTCTTTGCTATTATATACATAATCATTATCATGTTTTCAAAAATATATATATACATAATCATGTTGTATGATGCTTTAGAGACAATTTCGAGAAAAATTATGTAAAAATATTTTTTGTGAAAATTTTTGTTGAGCCCGATATTCCCAATATTTTGCATTTATCATAGGGATTTATTTATCGAAATTTTAAAAGCTGGTTCTACCCATTATTGGATAATTAACAGGAATCACAAATGCTTTATATAGCGTTCTCTATCCGTATGCACAAGCGTACTGAATTCACTTGGAACCATGATCCACACTTGTTTTCAGGACATCGTTGATTAGTATTTTTGGTGCAATTCTGAAAATGTTTAGTGATGCGTTGAATTATTGCCTAATAAAGTCCCCAAGGGTTCGACAATTTTCTGGGCCACAGCCCACACAAATCGACCCATGGACCTCAAAAGGTCAAAATACAGTATGCACTGGTTTGTTGAGCCGCACGCACACACGAGAGCGGCGGATTTCCCTAAAAAAAAGACGAGATGCGGTTGGATCGAATGGGTCGCCGTGCCGGCCATGGGTTGGCAATCGTGTACTGTATGAACTTACCCAGCCGTGTTTGTCAGTAGCAGCACGTACGGCGACCCATTCCAACTCGGCGCGCCTCATCGCGCGCGTGTCGGCACTATGGGCTCGTGTGTGGTCGACCGCACCCAGCTCGGATCGGAGTCGATGGTCATCAGCCGGCCGGCGCACCGGCGCGCGGGAACGAAGTACAAGTACTCCTGTTTGGGTCGACCTCCGGCAAATACAGTACGTATATGCTAGCGGTTTTTCCTAGCACACGTAACGTTGGCCATATCGGTTCGGTTGCCCAGTTCACGTCGAGCCATGGTCCACACCGTCCACGCGGACCACGGCGGAGAACAGAACTACTGGTCCAGTGGTGGTCCGTGGTCCTCTTCCTCTCCCGCCCTCGCTCGCGCGCGCGCGCACTGACCGACCCAAACAAACGTGGTCGCCCTCGCACGCCGCGTGGCTGCGTGAGTGACCGTGGAGAGATCGAGCTTTCGGGTACGTGGACCTCTTGACGGCTACTGTATGTCAACTAACATATGGGCCATATGTCTATGAGGCCCCGTTTGTTAACGGTTCTTAGCACAAACGGTTAGTGCAAAATGGGCCAACGCTCTGGGCACTGTCGTAGCATAGCCAAAAATCTACGGGCCCATTATGTTTTGCCGATGTGATTTGATTTTGGGCTCACATGACAGGTGGGCTCACGTCCCCACCCAAACTTGACTAGCCGGTATGTTTGCAGGTGACATGCGTGCTGATTGAATGAACTACACAAACACCATACTACTTAATTGACTAAGCGTTGGACTGTTTCAATATCTGCTTCAACTAATTGGTAGCTAACTAGCAACTAATATTGCTTCATCTACAAATAAATAACTGAAGAATCTATCTATATTCTATAAACTATAAGAGCATCAATCGTTTTCTAAAGTTAAATTTAACTATTGTTAGAGAAAAAAAAAACGTTTCCAACAGACTCTGTAAACGACCCTCTAAATTTAGTAGCTCTTCATTCCACCTCATTCGCTAGCTATTTTTAGCTAGCCTATCTCACTGGCCATTTTTACTGAATCTATTAAATTACTCTGTTATTTATTAGTTAAATCTATTTTTAAGAGTAGCTAAATCAGTAAATTTAATTAGTCTTTTCGAACGCCGTTAGTAACAGACGGTGCGCCAGTTAATTTTGATGAGTAATTTGTAACATACTCCGTATCTCTACGAAACGGACGCGATGTCCATTACCGATGTCTAACTTTGTCCATTACCAATCTTCGATTTTCAGTGAGAGTTTCAGTAGTAGCTAACTAGCAACTAATATTGTTTCATCTACAAAAAATAACTGAATAAACATCATCTATAAAAAAAGAGAGTATCATCATATCGGATCGGACTACTTTTTCGGAGACTACTCCGCAACCAATCTGCAAAATGCTACCACTGCTCAACTTCACGTTTCGCGTAGTTCCTTCTAGAAATGGAATTCCTCTAGAAATAAATCAGGTCCATCTATCTTTCAATTTGACCTAATTAACCAGCACCCGAGCTAGGTCACGGCCATTTATGCGAGCACCTTTCATGGCAGTGATATGTGGAGCAGTACGTCACAGTTATTCCAGAATTTTGTGTCTTGTGGTCTACGAAGTCGCAGGTGTCGTCAGTCCAACTATCTTGGAAGTTGGAACCCGGCCTGCGATAGTATCGTATTCCACTTTCCAGAAGAACCAGCGGGGTCTCTAGAACTCCTGATGGACGGATCTGATGGACAGGTCCTTCGTTCTCATCAGTCAATAGAAGGTGCGTTGTCGACATGAACAATGTTAATTTGTCTGTTCATCTAGAAGGTGGGGTAAGTGGTTTAATTTTCATTTGTTATTAATTGTAGTTATGCACAAAAAGCAACGTTTCTGCATTTATTTATATTTCCAGTTCTCCAGCTAACATGTGTTGACGTTCAGCCGTACTACTTCAGTACAGGGCTACAGGCTGACTAGTGCCTGCCCGAGCATGATGGGCTTCCCGGCCAATTGCCGGGCACTTTTCTTCAGGACGGTACTATAGAAGCTGCCCTTGCTGGCTGATCTTTCTGTTCCTCAGGTTGGTTATGCAAGCCAGATGCGTATTTATATATCCTTAACAAAATGTCGAGCAGCAACACTTATATTAAACTAAATATAGTGCAACTAGGACGTACGGCACCGCAGCACCCCCTTTTGAAATGGCTCAACCTCGGGCCTCGGCGCCTTGCTCCTTCAAACCAAACAAGGCATACACCACAGCTGCCGTGCTGCGCCTCCTGTCCCGAACAGGCGGACCCAACACAACACCTCAGCCCCCATCAGACAACCGGACAGCACGAACAGCCGAGGCGAGGTCGCCAACGGGATGCGGGGACCAGGGACACGCATCATATCATCATCCGCGGCACGCTTCCACGGAGCCCTTTCCTTGGCTTTGCCGTGCATGCCAATGCGGCAGTAGCTAGCTAGCCTCGCTCGCTCGCAAGCCGCAACCTCTTTTTTTTTCTCATCAGCTCTCCCTAGCTACCTGCACAGACGAAGCAGCAGCAGCTAGAGGAGAGCAATCGATAGAGGCCGGCGCGCCACCACATCCGTGTCGGGCTTTTCGTCGGAAAAGGGCCGAAAGAGGCGACGGCCACCTTGCTCCCCACGAGGCGAGTCGCCGTCGCAGGCGCCACCGGAGAAAAGGCGGTGCGCCAGCAGCCGGCATGGCCGCGCGCGCGGTCGCCAGCATTTTGATGGCGCATGCATGGTACACACGGTGACATGCACGGGTCCTTTTTCCCTCCTGCGTCGTCCGGCTTTGCAATTGCAGGCACCCCACTCGCCTCGCCGGCGTCATTCATCCCATCGGCTTCAACAGTGGCAAACATTATCGAGTAGTACTCGCCCAATATAGGCATACCATTGTGTTGCTGGAAAAAATTCAACCGAGCCATCATGAGTTTGGTTCGGTCGTCTCACGTCAAACACTGGCGTTTTGTTTTTCGTTTCTTTTATATACAAGTAGTGCATGGACGGTAGTTAAATTTAAACTTGAGTCGAGGTACCCGTACCACTAGAGTTTTTCTTTCAAATCGCAAAATGTTAGAAACTTAGAGGCACTGTATTTTAACAGTCTGACAAAAATTGGATGACAGTAGTGGACAATCTTAATAAGCTATACGGAGTACTTCACTTTCTTTTCTTACAAAACCAAGTACATTAACTTGAACTACAAATAATACTATTGTGATTATTTGTATTGTTCACAAGAAGTACGTCCTCAGACGTAAGAGGTAAAGTAGGATATACAAACAAAGTATATACATTAACTTGCTATTTATAAAGTTGAACTAGCTAGAAAGGTACCCTTGTGTAATTGTTAGTTTGTACAAAGAAAGTATACACGTTAGCTTGCTGTATGTAAAGTTGCGCCGCAGCCGAACGTGCCATGTGCGGCGGTTGCGCTATTCTTTTTCAATCCGATCTATTATACGGAGTAGTTTCTACAGTGAGCAAACCTGAAAGACAAATGTACACACAGCGTAGCAGGGATGAGGGATCATATAAAATAGCATGAACTCTTACCTGGCTATAACATGCATGCCGTCCAGCGTCACGTTTGTCCGCTAGTAACTCGATCAAATGATTGGGCAAGAACAAAGTGGATTGACGGCTCCAGCTTTGAGTCCCAAGCCCTAAAAACAAACTCAGGTTGGATTTGCTGCTGAACAAACAGCCACAAGTTCGAGTCAGTTCAAAGCTGTCCCAAATCTTTGTCGTGTCGCCTCAGATCCGGATCAGTTCTGTTGTTATGTAGCACAACTGCAAAGCTTCAAGAAGCCATCGACAAATGTGCTCCCGGGGCTACATCGTACACCGTAAATTACTTCATTAGATTCAGCAGGATCGTGCGTGAATTGACCCAAGATTATGCCATGGGGTACAAGGTTTTTTTTTCACGAAAACGCAGGAGAGCTGCGCTTCTTTGTATTAAGTAGGAAAAGCGTTTCAAAGCAAACAGGACAAGCACGCAAGCGTGCCAAAGAAAACAAAAGACGACTACTCGCTAAACAGACAACCAAGCTTCCTAGCACCTACAGCAATCCATTGCTCCACCTCGGTCTTGATTCTCCGCACCAAGGTGGAAGGAGATACCTCAACCTGCTCAAACAGGCGGCCATTCCTCTCCCTCCAGATGTGCCAGCCGATCGCCATGAAGATGCTATTGAGCCCCTTGCGTCGCCTTGGTTCTTGCAGCGCCAGAAGGTGCTCCCACCAGTCTTGTATGGATGCTTCACTTGCAATGAAGGAGCAATCACACCGTGCCCATGTCAGGATTCTCCACCAGATCTCTTTGGTCACAGGCCAGGATACAAGGAGGTGGCTCACTGTCTCGTTCTCTTAATCACAGAGCAGGCAGAGATCGTGCGCCTCTAGGCCATGGCGCCGGCGTCTGTCAGCAGTCCAGATACGCTCTCGTGTTGCCAACCAGAAGAACAGCTTGACCCTCAGTGGTGCCCACGATTTCCACACACGATCAGCGCCACGGAAATCAGTGTGCCCAAATTGCAAGGCATGGTATGCCGACTGAACTGAGAATTGGCCACTTGCTGTCCAACGCCACCTGATCACGTCTGCCCTTCCAGTCTGCAGCTGTGTTTGTTGGAGCCGGGACCAGAGTTGAAGATATTCGGTTACAGCGAGTACCGAGAGTCCGCCGGTGATGTCTTGCACCCATTGCCTATGTGCGAGCGCCTGAGCAACCGTCCGGGACTTCTTGGTTCGTGAGCTCACCAGGCACACCAAGGTCGGTGCAAGATCGCATAAAGATTGGCCATCCACCCATTTGTCCAACCAGAATAGATGGGGTACAAGGTGACTATGATTGTTCCAAATGGCCGCGATAACAGTGATCATTGTGTGGGCATGATTACAGTCTGTGGGAGAGATCTCTCGGTAACGCCCACTGGATTCCCTGTAATCTCTGTCGCATAATCATGCCCACATGTTTGGTCTGAAATCTGAGCTGCGGATTGTCTCCTTGTCTTGGTTAATTTCTCGAGACCTTGGACAGGGATGCATGCTGTCAAACATTCTAGTAAAAGTTCAAAGTGGTTTAATAGTTAGAGCATCTAATTCGTTACTGACGATGAATTAAAATATGCGGTGAAATGTTTTGGAGGAAGTCATCCAGAATAAGGATCCTATGAAAATTGCTTTCTACACGGCTCTTCGTAACACTGTGACGAGCTTCGTTCTGAAGTTACTAAGATTTGTTATGCAGCTGACAGAGAACAGCGAGTCAAGGGTTGAAATTTCTTCGATCTCTTCCCCACTGTATTCAGTACTCACCGTGTCGTACTCGTTCTAGAAGGCCATCACATTATACGGATACTAATGGCATGTGGAGTAAAAGGATAATAATCTTGTGCGGGTGATACTGATACGCAATCCATGAAGGGGACATCTTCTTCTTGTACAGTTTTTCCTTCTCGTTGAAATAGTAATAGAATAATTATCTACTGTCATGTAGCGAAAGGCAGCAGTAAGATAATAAAAAGGAAATCACGTTATCGAAGACATGTGCTGGTCTTTGTTTCTCTTATCCATCATAACCAACTATATCTTTTAAAAGAAAATACAACATGCCCAGTAATTCTTGTGACTTCCGCTGATATGACTCTTTTCTTGGATTTTTGGCCCATGCCCTACTGATAGGGCAGAACTTTTCAAAAATGATACCTTGAAGTGTTCAAGTGGAAATGGAAATAGATAGAATTCTTGCAGGTGGAAAATTATTAACAGAGAGCAAATCTTAATTTGCACAGACCACTAAACAAAACATTCGGAATTTCGGAGCCTCTTTGGCCAAATTCCTAAATTCTAACTTTTGTTATCTATTTAATGAAAAACTAGCAAAAGGCACATGTGCGTACGCACATGTATAAAATAAATAAAATAAATTAAATTAAACATAACATATAAAATATAGTTGCAATCCGCGCGGCATGCGCGTGCTAAACTCTCTTCTATACATTTGTCTTAACTCATGTGCCGCGCACGTTTATTGATGATATGTAGGTACTAAACAGACCAGACGTGCGAAGCGCTTTTAAAAATACTTTATATTCGCTCTCTCATGTATAGAGAGCTTTATGTATTATCAAAACTCAATAGTTGGCATTTATTTATATGAAGAAAAACTCTCCGTTTATTGTCTATTAGTAATACGGGATAATTGTGTGTAGATGTGGATACAAATATGGGTATATTTAGGTGGGTCCTTTTTCGGGTGAAAAAAGTTTAGCGGGGAAACAACTAAAAGAGCCTGGAACAGTCAATTTTTTTGTTGCTTTTTTTTGTTCTTCCCTCCCACCAAAGCCCGACAGGTGGGTCCTCTGTGAGAGGGTGGAGGTGGATTTTTTGGTGGGACGTGTTTTCAGTTCTCTAGGATCCTTTTTAGTATAGATAGATAGATAGATAGATAGATAGATGGCTCTGGGATGGTGCCTCGATCGAAAAAAACCTCACTTCTCATACTACCTAAAGATGGGGTTATTTTCACGCAATTGATATTTGCCACCTAATTGAAATTGTAAAGTTAGTCATTCTGAAGAAAAAAAATTAGTGTAGTCGTTAGAATAATTCGTCTCGCATTAAAAATCCTGCTTGTATCCTTTTGCGTCTGCCTTTATTTAATACATTGTCCAATAGAAGTATAGAACCATCAACAAACACGTATAAATAGAGCATTGCATAGAGCTGAGCACAAGCACGCATCGCCTCCCTTCATCTCCCCCCTTCTGTCTTGTTCTCTGCCCAGACAAGAAACCGAAATGCAGAAGCAAAACCAACACATCTCTTGCTCTCTTCTACCATCAAACCAAGAAAGCAGGAGACCATCCATGGCGACCCAGCAAGGAGCCACGCCGACAGGCCGAGCGGCCGTTGCCGACGACGACGTCCGGTCGCGCACAGACGCCGAGGACGATCCAGTGTCGTCGGCGCCGCCCGAGGACTTCGAGTTCTGCATACTCTCGTCCGGCGGGCTGGCGCTGGCCGGCCATGACGCGGCCGACATGTGCGTCGCCGACGAGGTCTTCTCCGGCGGGAAGCTCCTCCCTCTCCGCCTCTCCTCCGCGACCTCGTCCGACGCGTCCGCGCTCCTGCTGCTCCGCTCGGACTCGCTGGACGCCGCCGCCGCGACGGCGTGGGCGTCGTCCACCAGCGGCTTCAGCTCGCGCTCCGTCAGCCGCAGCGCGAGCTCCAGCAGCAGCAGCAGCTGCGTCAGCCGGAGCACGTCGTCCAAGAGCGCCGCGTCCTCGGACCCCGCCGGCGGCTGGCCCGGCAAGGGCGCGCCGCCCTCCACCGACGCCGACGCCGTTCTTCCGCCGCGGCGGTCGGCGTCGAGCAGCGTGTTCTACGCGCACCCGAGCCCGTCGCCGCGCCCGCCGCGCCGGGGCAGTGACTACCAATTGTTTTTCACCATTTCTTGGTTCTTTGATGGCTCGAATCACCCATGGAAATATTTTCAATTCGTTGTCACCATTCAACTAGTTGATCAATCAATAATCTCCCTCAGGCTCAGGGCATCCATGCCATTGAGCAAAGCTCCTCATCATACTTGTGAAGATGACTATTACCTCGAATACCGCGTTTTGTCCCTTAATTCTTACATTGCCCTTTTAAATTATTTGCAAATTGATTGAGGTCACAGGACCTGAATTTGCATGCTTGGGGTGGCGTCATGATAGTAGCATGAGGCTAGGGACGAAAAATACAGCGCTGCCTTGGTAGCAGGACAACGTGAGATGCAAAAAGGTGGCTTTCCAGGAAGATAGGGCATGGGGCACAAACAAAAGTTTGGTCTGCCTTTTCTCGAGCTACCAAGCCAAGAATGGAGCTAAAACTTTTCAATTTTCATGTCGCCAGCAAGACCGGTTCTTGAGCTCTCGGAATGGAAACTGTAGCCACGTCAACATGACGATCTTCGCCAAATGGTGAAATGAGATTAGGTGGCTTCTTAATGGTTGTCCGGATGGTTTAGAGGAGCAAATATGATAGAAATATATAGGTTCTTTTTCCCAAAAGTGCTTATTTAGAAACGAATGATAAAGCAAAGGTTTGATAATATAATAACATGGAGATGATCATGTCAGAGTGGTAACTTCGTTTTCAGCTGAGGCTAACGCCCTAACGGAACCATTTTCTTCAAAATGTGTAATATACAACTCATGGTTGTTCTAACTTCCAAAGACAAGAACAAGATGGGACCCAGTGCTGACCTTTGGAACTCAACCAGGTGTTCACTCCCTGAAAAGGGGGTCAAAGTTTGGTGAAAATGTCACATCGGACACTGTAACGTACTGTAGCACTTTTCGTTTGTTTGTGGTAAACATTGTCCTATCATGACTTAACTAGGCTCAAAAGATTCGTCTCGTCGTGTACATCAAAGCTATGCAATTAGTTTGTTTATTTACCTATGTCTAGTGCTCCATGCACGAGGAGAGAGATTTAATGTGATAGTGAATAGTGAAGTTTGGAGAGAGAAAGTTTGGGGGAACTTTTGGCAGTGAACACTACAGTGAAATTTTGACCTTCTTTTCCTGGGGGGTGTTTAGTTCCTGGAAAAAGGTAAAAAGTGAAGTGAAAAAGTCACATCGGACACTGTAGCACTTTTCGTTTGTTTGTGGTAAACATTGTCCTACCATGACCTAACGAGGCTTAAAAGATTCGTCATACGTGCTGAGTAAACCCATGTTTAGTACTCTATGCATGAGGAGAGAGATTTGATGTGATAGGTGAATAGTGAAGTTCGGAGAGAGAATTTTTAGAAGTTTGATGACGTGACCGGGGCCCTGGCTGAGTACTAAGTTGCTAGGTTTGTACTACGTTTTTTGAACTGTAGGTTTGTGCTATGTGCCTTGTAGTCTGGTCCATCAGTCCGGTGAAGGTACTAGGGTTTTAGTTCGCGATGTTTGGTGGCTATCTGATGACTCTTACAGTAAGTAGCATGAGAAAGATAACTTCAACAAAACAGTTTTTACATCGGAATTGGACTTAGGTGCCAAATCGTCTTTCTTTCGAATACCAAAAATACAATCATATGAAAATGATACGATTACTTTTATTGTTGGGAAGTACACGCAATGGTAATAGCGGGCTTTTATATGGATTTTAAGAAAAAAAAATTGTGGCTTCTAGGAGGTATGCAGACATTGTCGAAACTACAAGCTGTTTTTGCAGAAGCAAACTCAATGGCAAATACAAATCTTGATTTTGATACAAGAAAGAAAATTACATACGAAGTATGTAGTATAGTATCAGACATAAAAGACATGCTATATGAATTGCGTGTGGAAAAAGGACAGAAAAGAACTAACTGATCAAGGCAACTGGAGAAATACAACTTGTGGCATAATAAATTGGTTCAGTATTTGCTTTCCCCGTAGAAATCAAGGCGCATGTCATCAGCAAATATATTGGAGATATGTTTTTTTTGTTCTGAATTACGCGTGGAAAAAAATGCGCGGCCAGGAAAGTAAAGAAGCGATTAATCAAGGCGGCGGCTGGAGAATGAAACGCCGCAGCGTGTGATTTATCGAGGGATTACGTGCCGCTAGCGCTAGCTGAAAGTCTGGAACCATTCATGTCAACCGGACGGCCGCCCTGACCTGGACGTCTGATGCTGCCTGTCTGATTATCTCCGTCTCGATGGCGACGCCGATCTCCATCGTCCTGGGAACATCGTCGGCAAATAGCAAATATGGCGATGCCGAGCAAGAAAGCCCTGCACGGCTGCACTAGATCGATTAGTCTTGCAGACAAGCGGCCCTGCTGAAGAACTGGCCTAGTTGCAGTCAGGTTCAGGTGGTGTTATAGTCACTTAGTTTTCTTTTTCCAGTTAAGGTACTGTGCGATATGAAGCGTGGTACGCTGACTCTAATAACTAATCTCACTTCTGCTATATCAATAGAAACGCACTCGTCGAGTGTTGTTCGTTCAAAAAAAATAACTAATCTCACACCGTCCGCTTAAAAGAAGAAGAAGAAGAAGAAGAAAAAGAAGAAGAAGAAGAAGAGGAGAAAAACTAATCTCAGACCGTCACACGGCAGTCAGGTGTGTTCTTCTCTGGTTTGCACAACAGCAGCTAGGTAGGTGGTTTGAATTTACCTATAGGGGAATGACACATTTTGGATCGGTAGGCACGTATATACAGTACGTCCCTTGTTAACAAACAAACAAAGGCAGTTGAGCGAAGGAAACCGGCCTGCATGAAATCGCCAAGCCAAACGAAGCGCTGACGGGCTGTGATGTTGTGTTCAGTCAGATAATACTCAGATGTCTCGAAAAGTTAGTTAATTAATTGCCCTACCTCTGAATGCACAACCGTGTCCCCAGGGGACCTGCTCTCTCTTTGTGTGTCTTGTTAAACTATCCAAGCAGATCCTCAAAAAGGAAGGAAAAAAAACTACCCAAGCACACGGCATCCTCGTGGCTTTTTAATTTGTGCCGCTAGCTAATCTAAGCTAGAGTCATCAACTCATAATAGCCTCCGGCACTTTGGCAGGCCAGCCTGACGTAAGTAGTGACAAGCATGGAAGGTGTGTGACCTTCGGGGACAAGGCCGATCGATTCAAATAAGCGCGGCACCCAAGTGCGGAGTGGAAATGGGCAAGGATGATAATTAACGCTGGGAATGGGCATGCAGGTAGGATGTGCGAAAAGCCCAAGCTAAAAAGGATGTGCGATTCCTCTAACACGCGCGCGCGCGCGCTTTGTAAGAAAAGGAGCAAACGGGACGGGGAGCGAGGGAGCACGCCTCACTCTCAACTCTCTCGTCTCAGAGATTCAAAAGGCGTTAATCATTTACAATAGTCACGTCGGTGACCCTATCAATAGAGCAAGCTTTGGCCAGTTAATTTTACTTTGTGAATGTGTACGTGTACTTCAACGTCGATCACGGCCGGGAAAGGTGGACAGTACACTTACAATTTTAACGCTATCTATTACACATCCGGCAAGTTTCGTCACAAAATTTTCCATCCTGACAAGCTAGATATACACTGTCTTTAAGCATATCAACTTGGCAAACTGCATGCGGATATATTTCCGTCGCACTATATGATGATCATCAGTTGAGCAGGTCGTCCCACTTGCAGTACTGCCCGCCGGCGAGCGCCCGGTAGTACCGGTCCCGGCAGTAGACCGGCCGCCCGTCGGCGGCCTCCGCCGCCGCCGCGGCGAGGTCGTCGTCCTGCATCACCTCCACGGGCAGCCGCAGCAGCTCCTCCCTCCTGCGTGCATTGGGCGATGCAAGCATGAAGAAGCCAAGTTGTAAGAAGTTGCACACATGATAAATATACTATCCAACATGCTGAATCGATCATCGACGGCGGCAGACCTCAAGCTGGGCTTGGACGACGCGGCGGAGGGCGGCTGGTTGAGGGAGTGGAGGAAGTCCTCGACGGGCGCGGCGAACGCGAAGAGCGACACCGCGCCGACCAGCAGCGTGCCGGTGCCCACCAGCGTCTGCTTCAGCAGGTTGATCACCGGCTTCACCTGCAGAATCCATTAGTCGGTGAGAAAGTGTAGAGCTATATACTCGATCTTTCGTTTGTCCACGATTGGGGATTTATGTTTGTCATTAGGGAGAGAAACACAATTCTGCCAAAAGATTACCTTGTAAGATCCCAAGAGCCTGTCCCGAGCCAACACCTGGAGCGAAATGGAAATGCAGACATGTAAAACTACTGAACTCGATCATATTTGACAGGGAAAATAAGGCTACAGAACTTGCAAATTTTGTACAATTGCTAGGAAATGAGGCACCTTAAGTGGCTTCAATCAAGAGGTTTAATTAACGAAAGTATTCGCACCCAGAACATGTGGCGTTTTAGTCCTTGTAGCGATGGGCATTTGGTCATACCTGAAAATTTTGTCTAGTCTATTCAGGCTATTTTCATAAAAAAAGGTTGGTCTAATGTATGCCATTTCTTAAAAATGGTTGGTCTAGTCTATGCCATTCTGTTTGGGTTGCACTTCCTCCGTTTCAAATATTAGGTTGTTTTGGCTTCTTCGGATATCTAGAAATTAGTCTTGCAGACAAGCGGCCCTGCTGAAGAACTGGCCTAGTTGCAGTCAGGTTCAGGTGGTGTTATAGTCACTTAGTTTTCTTTTTCCAGTTAAGGTACTGTGCGATATGAAGCGTGGTACGCTGACTCTAATAACTAATCTCACTTCTGCTATATCAATAGAAACGCACTCGTCGAGTGTTGTTCGTTCAAAAAAAATAACTAATCTCACACCGTCCGCTTAAAAGAAGAAGAAGAAGAAGAAGAAAAAGAAGAAGAAGAAGAAGAGGAGAAAAACTAATCTCAGACCGTCACACGGCAGTCAGGTGTGTTCTTCTCTGGTTTGCACAACAGCAGCTAGGTAGGTGGTTTGAATTTACCTATAGGGGAATGACACATTTTGGATCGGTAGGCACGTATATACAGTACGTCCCTTGTTAACAAACAAACAAAGGCAGTTGAGCGAAGGAAACCGGCCTGCATGAAATCGCCAAGCCAAACGAAGCGCTGACGGGCTGTGATGTTGTGTTCAGTCAGATAATACTCAGATGTCTCGAAAAGTTAGTTAATTAATTGCCCTACCTCTGAATGCACAACCGTGTCCCCAGGGGACCTGCTCTCTCTTTGTGTGTCTTGTTAAACTATCCAAGCAGATCCTCAAAAAGGAAGGAAAAAAAACTACCCAAGCACACGGCATCCTCGTGGCTTTTTAATTTGTGCCGCTAGCTAATCTAAGCTAGAGTCATCAACTCATAATAGCCTCCGGCACTTTGGCAGGCCAGCCTGACGTAAGTAGTGACAAGCATGGAAGGTGTGTGACCTTCGGGGACAAGGCCGATCGATTCAAATAAGCGCGGCACCCAAGTGCGGAGTGGAAATGGGCAAGGATGATAATTAACGCTGGGAATGGGCATGCAGGTAGGATGTGCGAAAAGCCCTAGCTAAAAAGGATGTGC
>OAMR01000347.1:230616-287858 GCA_900205405.1 Echinochloa crus-galli
CTGTGATGTTGTGTTCAGTCAGATAATACTCAGATGTCTCGAAAAGTTAGTTAATTAATTGCCCTACCTCTGAATGCACAACCGTGTCCCCAGGGGACCTGCTCTCTCTTTGTGTGTCTTGTTAAACTATCCAAGCAGATCCTCAAAAAGGAAGGAAAAAAAACTACCCAAGCACACGGCATCCTCGTGGCTTTTTAATTTGTGCCGCTAGCTAATCTAAGCTAGAGTCATCAACTCATAATAGCCTCCGGCACTTTGGCAGGCCAGCCTGACGTAAGTAGTGACAAGCATGGAAGGTGTGTGACCTTCGGGGACAAGGCCGATCGATTCAAATAAGCGCGGCACCCAAGTGCGGAGTGGAAATGGGCAAGGATGATAATTAACGCTGGGAATGGGCATGCAGGTAGGATGTGCGAAAAGCCCAAGCTAAAAAGGATGTGCGATTCCTCTAACACGCGCGCGCGCGCGCTTTGTAAGAAAAGGAGCAAACGGGACGGGGAGCGAGGGAGCACGCCTCACTCTCAACTCTCTCGTCTCAGAGATTCAAAAGGCGTTAATCATTTACAATAGTCACGTCGGTGACCCTATCAATAGAGCAAGCTTTGGCCAGTTAATTTTACTTTGTGAATGTGTACGTGTACTTCAACGTCGATCACGGCCGGGAAAGGTGGACAGTACACTTACAATTTTAACGCTATCTATTACACATCCGGCAAGTTTCGTCACAAAATTTTCCATCCTGACAAGCTAGATATACACTGTCTTTAAGCATATCAACTTGGCAAACTGCATGCGGATATATTTCCGTCGCACTATATGATGATCATCAGTTGAGCAGGTCGTCCCACTTGCAGTACTGCCCGCCGGCGAGCGCCCGGTAGTAACGGTCCCGGCAGTAGACCGGCCGCCCGTCGGCGGCCTCCGCCGCCGCCGCGGCGAGGTCGTCGTCCTGCATCACCTCCACGGGCAGCCGCAGCAGCTCCTCCCTCCTGCGTGCATTGGGCGATGCAAGCATGAAGAAGCCAAGTTGTAAGAAGTTGCACACATGATAAATATACTATCCAACATGCTGAATCGATCATCGACGGCGGCAGACCTCAAGCTGGGCTTGGACGACGCGGCGGAGGGCGGCTGGTTGAGGGAGTGGAGGAAGTCCTCGACGGGCGCGGCGAACGCGAAGAGCGACACCGCGCCGACCAGCAGCGTGCCGGTGCCCACCAGCGTCTGCTTCAGCAGGTTGATCACCGGCTTCACCTGCAGAATCCATTAGTCGGTGAGAAAGTGTAGAGCTATATACTCGATCTTTCGTTTGTCCACGATTGGGGATTTATGTTTGTCATTAGGGAGAGAAACACAATTCTGCCAAAAGATTACCTTGTAAGATCCCAAGAGCCTGTCCCGAGCCAACACCTGGAGCGAAATGGAAATGCAGACATGTAAAACTACTGAACTCGATCATATTTGACAGGGAAAATAAGGCTACAGAACTTGCAAATTTTGTACAATTGCTAGGAAATGAGGCACCTTAAGTGGCTTCAATCAAGAGGTTTAATTAACGAAAGTATTCGCACCCAGAACATGTGGCGTTTTAGTCCTTGTAGCGATGGGCATTTGGTCATACCTGAAAATTTTGTCTAGTCTATTCAGGCTATTTTCATAAAAAAAGGTTGGTCTAATGTATGCCATTTCTTAAAAATGGTTGGTCTAGTCTATGCCATTCTGTTTGGGTTGCACTTCCTCCGTTTCAAATATTAGGTTGTTTTGGCTTCTTCGGATATCTAGAAACGCCAAAACGACCCAAAATTTAGGATGCATGGAGTATCAAATCAAAATGAGTTTCAGTTAGCTCATTGTTTTGTTAATTAAAAAAATGCAACACATTATCTGCTGGGTTTGTTGATAATGTGGATAGGATAGGGATGGCTGGTTTTGGGAAAATTAGGTAGAAGCCGTTTCCACCAATCCTGTATTTTGAGTCTTAGACAAACCAATTTTCTTCAAACTGGTTTTATCCTCTCAGAAGCAAACAAGGTTTTAGATTCTTGTGTTGTAGCCCTCAAACCTGTTCAACAAGATCTTGTTTTGATGAACATTCTTTTTGAAATAGGAAGTTTTATTAATTTAAAAGGCGTTACATCAAGATGATTCTTTTCTATGAATGTTTAGGACCCAGACAACCCCAAATATATTTTGCTGGTCTGAGAGAATCATGTTCGTTTACCTCTGGCGGCTTTACCCACATTTGGCCGTCGTACCATCCAGTTTCTTCATATGGCACGACTGCTGACAACAGCCTATCACCAACATAGCTCCATCCCTGCACACAGTAGCAACAGAAGCTTGATTAGCACACTTGAGTGTATTATTATTACTCTGAAATGATAACGCACACTTTATAGGTCCTGTAACAGCCTTTTCTGAAGTTACTACCAGATTATATTTTTTACTTTATTTTCTGGATATGAACTCACCAGATAAATCCTGAGAACCACCAATGACACCAATAGCAGAGTTCCAATCCCAGCTGCCAACACAAACTTGAGTGGGTCCTGCATAGTTTGGGTAGAATTTCAGAGATGAAGAAATAGGTAAGTTGATTATAAGGATGCATATATAAGTGACAATCCCAAACGACAGTCTGGAGTCTGATGTAAACTAAATTTGTGCTGCACAGCAGGCTCACGTTCTGTCAGAGAAGATGGAAGGATTTTGCGTACGCACCTTGCCGGGATTGAAGCTCGCAGCTGCAATCGGCGCCGCGAGCACAGTGAAGGTCACCAGCCACAGGCTGCCCAGCCGCAGGAAGAAAGACCCCGGGCTCAGCTCTGCCCACGAGTACAGGACGCTATCCTTGAGAGCAGAGTACTCATTCACCTGCACAAATGAAATGAAATGGCCGGATCAACACCAGCAACCATATGAGCCACCAATTCATTATCTGATAAAGCATACGGAGGCTTCGTAGTTTTTTCTATCTAATCCAGCACAAGATCATTTGCGAATGAACAACATGGTTACCGGCCGTTGCTCGAAGGGGACCTGGATCTCCAGCCCGGGGTCCCAGCTCGGCCCGCCGCCGGCGAATCCGCTGCGGCTGCTCTCCGGCTCCTCCTTGAGCGCCATCGTCACGGCCACCCTCCGCCGCCGCCGCCCCGCCACGCCGGCCGCCGGCGGGCTCCGGCCGGCTCCGCCATGATCGTAGCCGCCGCCCGGGAGCACCACCGAGTGGACGCCGACGATCTTTAGCCGGAGCAGCATGGAGATAAACTCCTCCTGCGTCGGAGTTATTATCTGCTTGCTGCTCCGTGCTCGTCCCCGCTGTGTGGATTACATGGAAGAGCGCCCTGTAAAAATATGCGGCGGCGGCCAGGCGGCGAGCCCGTGCATCTTTTACGTGGCGGGGGAGCGTCGTCGGCGACGGGTTTGTGTGGCTGGCGCGGGAGGGGTGTTGCGTCGGACAAGTCTGGAGACGATGCCTACACGTGGACGGTGGGCCGTGGCACGTTGCCGGCTCGTTTCGGCGCGCGCCGGCTCATGGCTACCAGCTGTCTGTTTGGATTTGGGCTAGAACAGGTTCATGGGCCTGCGTTACAATCAAGCGCCTGCTGAAGGCTGAGCTGAGCATATATATATATACTTATGGCCTCCGGTGTATGGAACCACACTGGTTCTACAGGTGGAGGCTATGTTGATTTGGTTTATACTGTTGTAAATCTGTCAATGTTTGAAATCGTAGATGAGTATATCTACGGGACCCACAGGAAAAATAAAAATTAGCATCTTTCCAACCTCCTCTATCTCTCTCACCCCTAAGCAATAGCAAACATGGCAGGAGAGGCAATGGGAAGCGACTAGACGAGACAACAGGGGCTAGGTGAGAGAAATCCAGTTTTTAATTTCTTAGAACTAGATTCTTTGCATGGAGTCGGTCCTTCAATTTTTTTATTAGGAGCGGCTACACAATGTACATGACCGGATCCTGGGCTTCACAGGTTTCTGACAATATTGGAGAGGCCATTAGGTTATACTTAGTAATTGTTATTTTGCTAGACTTATTAGGCTAGAATCTATCAAATGCTCGATTATCCTTTTAAGTTTGTTGCACTGACCATCATAGCATTTGATTTCAACATGAGCGATGGTGTACATACTATGAACTGTTTTGTCTAAGATCTCTTAATCCATTTATTTTCTCATATTGATGAATGATGGACCAACCTTATTTCATAAACAGACAGCAAGTAGCAATCGAAGACGATCATTTTAGATGTTTGCAGGATCGAGCTCAACACACAATTCACATGTCAATGCTCTTAGATGTTTTTTAAAATATTATTAAAATGATATTCATTTTACCTCTCTAACTAGTGTGAAAATGATCTCACATATAACAGATGGGTCTCATAGTAAACAACTAGGTGGTACCCCGCGCGATGCCGCGGGAATTTCTTAAATAATATTTGAAAACACTAAATTAATTGTATAATAATTTTTTTTTGCAAACGACGTTATACATGATTTAAGATTAAATTTAAAAATAGAAACACTAAAGTAATTTTGTAGCGTTGCACTCGCAAAGATCATGGATGATATTGGTCATAGAAGATCTATGGATGACATAAATGGATAGTTCTAGTGGATGGATGACGTGGCAAGCTTACATGTTGAGAGAAATCTGTAGTGGGGAGCTAAAACATAGTTTTGTATGATGATGTGAAACTGATATTTTACCCCCTCAAACCAAATAAAAATTGGGTTAAACCCGTCTATCTTAATCTAACACGAGATGAGTTGATTCCATAAAAGAATAGAAGTAAAGCCGACTAAAGCCCTGTTTGAAGCATCTTAACTTCAGCTTATAGTCAAAATAAACTGAAACTAGAAACCAAACGACATGCTTTTTTGCAGCTTTTTTGGCCACACTTCTCCTCACCGTCCTCATTTGTACTAAAATGTAAAAGCTGGTCCAGGCATGCTTCTCAAATAAGCACTATTTTCATATTTATATAGCTTATCTGAGAAGCGTTTCTCACAGCCGCTGTTCCAAACAGAGCCTAAACCCACTATTCCCAGACCAAACATAGTTTAGATACTCGTACTAGATAGTATTCCCTCTATTTTAGTTTATAAGTCGCCACCCAACTTGATATGCCTTCTAAATTATACTTTAACTACTTATTTGAAATACATTTAATTATAGATCCAATCATATCAAGTTTACATTAAAAAAAGTCAAATATTGTTCACTAAACTATTGATCAAAGATTGGTTTGAATATTGATATCCGTGCGTTTGTTAAAAAGAAAAATGGAGTGTGTAACAGTAAGTGCAATACTAGGTCCACGGAAGTTTTTAGCTAAACATGGATCTATATGCAAAATATGTTTGGTTAGAAAAGTAGAAATTTATATTGCTAGGTAAGACGATTATATTCTTTTTTGTTTTTTTTAGAGGGTGAAAGGGATAATATTCTTTCGTATAGCACCTTTGTCTCAATCGTTTCGATTTCACAGCAACTTTTCTTGAGCTGATTTCGCATCCGGCTATTTCCTCGTTTCTCATTTTAAAAAGGTATAAGTAGTCGGTACAACGCCACCATTGACGGCTGATAATTCCCCGCGATCGGATGGACGGCCGAGATCCCCCGAAGAGTCCCTTTCCGGCACCGACGCGCACGGCATGCCGATTAAAAACTCCCCTTCGATGCCGTGTCGCCCACAGATCCATCGGAGAGATCTGCCATCCCCATCTTCCCCGTGAACCACAAACCTAACGCGGAGCGGCGCGGGGGGCGGCCGCCGGGCGAAGCAGCAGAGGGCAGCGCGCGCGCGAAGCGGCCACCGTCGTCGGCGGCGGATCCCATCCACCATGGGGGGCGGCAACGGGCAGAAGTCCAAGATGGCCCGCGAGAGGAACGCCGAGAAGAACAAGGGCGCCAAGGGTACGCCCTTATTTTGTTTTTCGATGTTCCTTTTCGTAGCCGTGGTTTTTTTGGTGTGGCTGTTCTCGGGGTGCTACGATTTGATGGATCTGCGTGTTTTTGATGTGCAGGGAGCCAGCTTGAGACCAACAAGAAGGCCATGAGCATCCAGGTACCATACAGGGCTTAAGGTGAATTTATTGTGGGGGATGCTATTACTGATAATGTTTACATAATTTGATCTGTGCTATGTGGCTATTGGTGTACATCCTGCGAAGGCCGTCACTAAAAGCTAGATGGTTTGTGTGTTTAGAACCAAGAACAGTGCCTGCAATTGCCTAGGTTAATGTGTTATTTTCTATTTATCTGATGTAAAATGCTATACGTCTGACTCTGTTGTCTGATTTTGTTATGAATTAAGACCCCATCTTGTTCACTAGCAGCGGCGTGTGGACCAAGCTGCTTGCCCTGCATGCAGTTGGACAGAATTGGGGATGAATTTGTTGTGTATAGCAGTACTCTTATCTGATTTTAGGCGATGCTTGCCACCACTACAGAGTGGCATGTGACCCCTTCCCAAATGAGTCAGGCTGTCCACACCCTTTTGTGTCACAGTTTTATTTAAAATTAGGACCAGTGAGCAAGCCAGTCTCATGGTTGGTTATATGTTAACATACGGTTAACAGAAATAAGTTGTTTCTAGTTGCATTTGGCTTAAGAAATGACTTGATATAGCATGTTACCCCAACTATTGCACAAGAAAGAAACAACTTAGTCCACTTGGTTTACCTCTCCTTGGAAAGTTGGAATCCCAGCCAGTGCTTGGAACTGAACATGGCTTCTGTTCTCTCTGTTTCTTTATAGCTGGGACAACACCAACCACGTAGTTCTGGTCCCACTATTGTCTTATTTGGGGGTGCTGTGATTATTTGGGGGTAGGCTTATCAAGTTGTGAGTTGTGTGCATATGAAAGTAGAAACATGTGCTTGTTTCTGGTAACGTATATTAGTTAGTTTCATGCAATCTCTATCAGTTTCCTTGTGGGGAACCACTTGATGGAGTGCACTGGTCAAAATAATGGAGTTTCAAAAATGCCTTTGTGTACTAGCTGGATTAATTTAGGCAAATTTCAGTGTTTAATGCGTATTTTGACAAGCTGTTGTCTTCGAGTACTTCACTGATATTTCTTTCGGTGAACATGAAAACAGTGCAAAGTATGTATGCAAACATTCATGTGTACCACGACTGAAGTGAAGTGTCGGGAGCATGCCGAGGCTAAGCATCCAAAGTCGGACGTGTACCAGTGCTTCCCCCATCTGAAGAAGTGAAAGCCTGCACTAGCAACCAGCGTGCCATGGTCACAAAGTTCAGAAAATGCGTCTGCTGTTAGCTGTGGGGTTGATCACCATCAGTATAGGGGCTCCCCTTTACTGAGGGAGTTCATTCCGTGTTATCTGCTGTCTATCATGCGTCCTGTCCTATGTTAACCTACATAAGAAAGTGATGTGGTGTCTTGTGAAACTATTGTCTGCTGGTAAAACCTGGTTTCAGAATGATGAGTTTCATATGCCAACTTAATCGTTTGTTTGTGCCTACCCCTGCCCATGATTTCTTTTGCAAGTTCAGTACAACTTATAGTATCTTAGTCCAAATACAGTTTACCTGTCTAGTATTTGGCTATTCGCATGTCTTGGTTTAGTAAACAGATGTCCATAAACATGAATATATGTTATGAAATGATGTGAGTTGTTTTCTCAAAACAACTTATTAGGCAATAACGATACAGAATTATATGGTAGCACTTTGCATAGTGTTGTGGTCCTGCAGGGTTCGGTTGAAATCTCTGGTAGTCGGGGCAAGGATTGAAGAGGAATTGGAAAGCATGAACTGGGACGACGACGACACAGAGTTTGGAGCAATTAACTGATCGTTAGTCGTTACTTTATACTCCATCCCTTCATAGCTCTAGCATTGCTCCTCATTACGTGCATCTCGGGCAGGTCTCTTATCTCTCGTAAATCGTAATGGAAGGGGAACTCTGTTGGGTTCGCAGGCTACATTGTCAGGTCACTGTTGCCTCAAGCCGGTGGCACAACGGCGCAAAGCAAGTTTTGTAGTAGTATGTGTCAGATATATACAGCCCTATTTGCCCAGACGATGATATATAGCCATATTCGGTTGAACCGTAGGCTTAGGGATGGTATATCGGTATCCACTGATTTCAATAAGTGATTATCCACTCCTGTGCGCTGAGTGAAAAACATGTACCGTATCTACGATCATAGAGGTTTTGTCGTTCCGTGCCTCTAGTAAATTTGTAGTATGAGTGATGTGTATACATCGTGTGTTCAACAAACTCAGACTCAAATACGAGTTCTAGAATTCTTATTATGGTTAACCTCACGTGAATAATAAGAAGGTAAAGCAGCATCAGCAGCAAGCAAATGCTCACTCAAATGCAGGACGACGAGAGCTAGCTCGTGATCCAGTGAGATAAAAGTGGCCCATCTACGCGGCCGCGGCCCAAAAAGACACCCTGGCTTCTGTTCTCTCTGTTTCTTTATAGCTGGGACAACACCAACCACGTAGTTCTGGTCCCACTATTGTCTTATTTGGGTGCTGTGATTATTTGGGGTAGGCTTATCAAGTTGTGAGTTGTGTGCATATGAAAGTAGAAACATGTGCTTGTTTCTGGTAACGTATATTAGTTAGTTTCATGCAATCTCTATCAGTTTCCTTGTGGGGAACCACTTGATGGAGTGCACTGGTCAAAATAATGGAGTTTCAAAAATGCCTTTGTGTACTAGCTGGATTAATTTAGGCAAATTTCAGTGTTTAATGCGTATTTTGACAAGCTGTTGTCTTCGAGTACTTCACTGATATTTCTTTCGGTGAACATGAAAACAGTGCAAAGTATGTATGCAAACATTCATGTGTACCACGACTGAAGTGAAGTGTCGGGAGCATGCCGAGGCTAAGCATCCAAAGTCGGACGTGTACCAGTGCTTCCCCCATCTGAAGAAGTGAAAGCCTGCATCAGCAACCAGAGTGCCATGGTCACAAAGTTCAGAAAATGTGTCTGCTGTTAGCTGTGGGGTTGATCACCATCAGTATAGGGGCTCCCGCTCCCCTTTACTGAGGGAGTTCATTCCGTGTTATCTGCTGTCTATCATGCGTCCTGTCCTATGTTAACCTACATAAGAAAGTGATGTGGTGTCTTGTGAAACTATTGTCTGCTGGTAAAACCTGGTTTCAGAATGATGAGTTTCATATGCCAACTTAATCGTTTGTTTGTGCCTACCCCTGCCCATGATTTCTTTTGCAAGTTCAGTACAACTTATAGTATCTTAGTCCAAATACAGTTTACCTGTCTAGTATTTGGCTATTCGCATGTCTTGGTTTAGTAAACAGATGTCCATAAACATGAATATATGTTATGAAATGATGTGAGTTGTTTTCTCAAAACAACTTATTAGGCAATAACGATACAGAATTATATGGTAGCACTTTGCATAGTGTTGTGGTCCTGCAGGGTTCGGTTGAAATCTCTGGTAGTCGGGGCAAGGATTGAAGAGGAATTGGAAAGCATGAACTGGGACGACGACGACACAGAGTTTGGAGCAATTAACTGATCGTTAGTCGTTACTTTATACTCCATCCCTTCATAGCTCTAGCATTGCTCCTCATTACGTGCATCTCGGGCAGGTCTCTTATCTCTCGTAAATCGTAATGGAAGGGGAACTCTGTTGGGTTCGCAGGCTACATTGTCAGGTCACTGTTGCCTCAAGCCGGTGGCACAACGGCGCAAAGCAAGTTTTGTAGTAGTATGTGTCAGATATATACAGCCCTATTTGCCCAGACGATGATATATAGCCATATTCGGTTGAACCGTAGGCTTAGGGATGGTATATCGGTATCCACTGATTTCAATAAGTGATTATCCACTCCTGTGCGCTGAGTGAAAAACATGTACCGTATCTACGATCATAGAGGTTTTGTCGTTCCGTGCCTCTAGTAAATTTGTAGTATGAGTGATGTGTATACATCGTGTGTTCAACAAACTCAGACTCAAATACGAGTTCTAGAATTCTTATTATGGTTAACCTCACGTGAATAATAAGAAGGTAAAGCAGCATCAGCAGCAAGCAAATGCTCACTCAAATGCAGGACGACGAGAGCTAGCTCGTGATCCAGTGAGATAAAAGTGGCCCATCTACGCGGCCGCGGCCCAAAAAGACACCCTGGCTTCTGTTCTCTCTGTTTCTTTATAGCTGGGACAACACCAACCACGTAGTTCTGGTCCCACTATTGTCTTATTTGGGTGCTGTGATTATTTGGGGTAGGCTTATCAAGTTGTGAGTTGTGTGCATATGAAAGTAGAAACATGTGCTTGTTTCTGGTAACGTATATTAGTTAGTTTCATGCAATCTCTATCAGTTTCCTTGTGGGGAACCACTTGATGGAGTGCACTGGTCAAAATAATGGAGTTTCAAAAATGCCTTTGTGTACTAGCTGGATTAATTTAGGCAAATTTCAGTGTTTAATGCGTATTTTGACAAGCTGTTGTCTTCGAGTACTTCACTGATATTTCTTTCGGTGAACATGAAAACAGTGCAAAGTATGTATGCAAACATTCATGTGTACCACGACTGAAGTGAAGTGCCGGGAGCATGCCGAGGCTAAGCATCCAAAGTCGGACGTGTACCAGTGCTTCCCCCATCTGAAGAAGTGAAAGCCTGCACTAGCAACCAGAGTGCCATGGTCACAAAGTTCAGAAAATGTGTCTGCTGTTAGCTGTGGGGTTGATCACCATCAGTATAGGGGCTCCCCTTTACTGAGGGAGTTCATTCCGTGTTATCTGCTGTCTATCATGCGTCCTGTCCTATGTTAACCTACATAAGAAAGTGATGTGGTGTCTTGTGAAACTATTGTCTGCTGGTAAAACCTGGTTTCAGAATGAGTTTCATTTGTTTGTGAAACTAAATCCTTTGTTTGTGCCTACCCCTGCCCATGATTTCTTTCGCAAGTACAACTTATAGTATCTTACTCCAGTTATAGTTTACCCGCATGTCTTTGGTTTAGTAAACAGATGTCCGTAAACATAATACGAAATGATGTGAGCTGTTTTCTGAAACAACTTATTAGTGCAATAACGATACAGAATTATATGGTAGCACTGTGCATTGTGTTGGGGTCCTGCAGGGTTCGGTTGAAATCTCTGGTAGTCGGGACAAGGATTGAAGAGGAATTGGATAGCATGAACTGGGACGAAGACGACACAGTTTCGAGCAATTAACTGATCGTTAGTCGTTAGTACTTTATACTCCATCCCTTCATAGCTCTAGCATTGCTCCTCATTACGTGCATCTCGGGCAGGTCTCTTATCTCTCGTAAATCGTAATGGAAGGGGAACTCTGTTGGGTTCGCAGGCTACATTGTCAGGTCACTGTTGCCTCAAGCCGGTGGCACAACGGCGCAAAGCAAGTTTTGTAGTAGTATGTGTCAGATATATACAGCCCTATTTGCCCAGACGATGATATATAGCCATATTCGGTTGAACCGTAGGCTTAGGGATGATATATCGCTATCCAGTGATTTCAAAAAGTGATTAAAAATAAAGTATCTACTCCTGTGCGCCGAGTGAAAAACATGTACTGTATCTACGATCCTAGAGGTTTTGTCATTCTGTGCCTCTAGTAAATTTGTATTACGAGTGATGTGTATACATCTAGTAAATTTGTAGTACGAGTGATGTGTATACATCGTGTGTTCAACAAACTCAGACTCAAATACGAGTTCTAGAATTCTTGGGTCAACCTCACTTGAATACGAATGTAAAGCAGCATCAGCATGCTCACTCAAATGCAGGACGACGAGAGCTAGCTCGTGATCCAGTGAGATAAAAGTGGCCCATCTACGCGGCCGCGGCCCAAAAAGACACCCCGCGCGCGGCGCTGCCCTAGTGCCCTTCGCCTTCCCTCGTCCCGATCCCAAACTAAACCGCGAACGCGGTGAAAAAAAAAATGGAGAGAGAGGAAACGGCGGACGCGGCGGCCGCGTACGAGGAGCAGCGACGGCGGCAGGTCGAGGAGAACAAGCGCAGGATTGAGGAGCTGGGGCTGCGCCCCCTCGCCGCCGCCGCCATTCCCCCGAAGGTCCGTCCCCGGTTTCTCGGTCAACTTCCCTCGTTGGCTAGAGGCTAGAGCCTCGTTCTGACCCAAATCGATTGGGGTTTTCGCAGGCCAAGCAGCTGAAGCACAAGGGGCGGGTGCCAAGGGCCGCCGCCACCTCCACGGCCACCACGCCTCGGCGGTCCGGCCGAGTGGCCGACCTCCCTGAGCAACCAAGTACCGCAAGGTGCGTTCTAATAGATAGCCGCAAACAGTGATTCAGAATTTCAGATTGTTCGTCTCTGAAACAATGCGGGCTGGAGGAAGTGTGCTGGTCTGCTCACATCAGAGCCGTAGAGGATCCTCGGTTTCTTCACCTCTGAATCTCTGATGTTGCTTCATCGATCTACGTAGTTACAAGTGCCAGCCAACTAACATGGAAAGCGTACGTTTTCATCGGTGTGTGTGCAGCCTCCTCGGTATTTCAAGAAAAAAGCAGGAGTTGGCGCGACCGACGTGGAAAGAAGCTATGCCATTGCCAAGGCCAAGGAGCTGGAGGGCCAGCTGGGTCTGGGTGCCGACTACCCGACCTTTGTGAAGACCATGACCCAGCACTCTGCCACCGCATTCTGGCTGGTAATCCGACGCATCAATTCAACTCAACCCCAATGATGTGCTCTTGTAGATTGGATTGTCGGCCACCTGGTTAGATGCTGATGGGTGGGCTGTTGAAATGGCAGTCACTCCCATTGCAGTTCTGTAAAGAGCATTTGCCAGAGCACGACAAGGCGTTCACGCTGGTGGATGAGGAGGATCATGAGTTTGACGTGCAATACCACAGGGGGCCAACGGCTGGCCGTGACTACCGCATGACTTGGAAATGGTTTGCCATCGACCACAAGTTGGATGATGGTGACTGTCTTGTGTTTGAATTGATTCAGACTACAAAGTTCACGTTCAAGGTGAGATCCTAGGTTCCTAGGTTGTTCTGTCACTTCTGTGCTGTGTTTATAAAAAACGCTGGGCGCACCTAGTACCTAGGTGAAGATGAGTTAGGCTAGGCAGTCTTAGCGGGAAGCTAGTGCTTAGGCATCCAGTTGTTGAAACATAGGTTTGCTACGATCTCACATGTAGATCACAATTAGCGCAAGTACATGATAATTTTGATACCACCAGACTTGATTTTGAATGAGTTCAGAGAACCTGATGATGAATCGGCAGATAAGGGATATAGGGGGCAAAAAACAGGGTGGGCTACAGGATATGAGTCAGGAGGAAGTCAAATGATGTTTAGTCTGATTGATAACCACCTTTCAGGTGCTGATGAAGCTTGCACATCACTACTATCCTAGTCCCCTTAATATTTTGGCCACAGGGATCTAGTGAAAATCTTAATTCTTCTCAATACTGAAGGCCCCACCAAAAGGCCAGTTCAACTCCACAACCAATTACCGCAAGTCTGCAGCAATTTCTTTCCACTATGTGTAGTGATCTCTTCAGACCTCAAGAATTGAAACCCCAGCTGGTCAGTTGTAAACATTTCTTGCATGTTGAGTAATCAGCAGCATAAATTCTCCTGTGAGAATACCTTGCCTTCTGAAGCTGGCAAAATCTGAAGCATCTCTTACATGTTCCAGCTGATTGAGTGAACATGTTTTCAAGTTGAGAACCTAAGTTGTTCTGTGCAGCGCTTTAAAATGTGCTAGGTTCTATCAGCCAGTTGGTGGAACTTAGTGCATATGCGGATATGGTTTTGGGTGGAGGGTGGCGCCTACTTGCCTAGTATTTTGGTGGGCTAGGCAACTGATTTTTGAAGCATGGGATCTGCCTGAGTAATATAATTTGTTGAAAGAATTATGAAATTAGCATGGTGGCTCAGTGGTGTAAGGTGAATGTTCAGGGTGGCTTTCCCGTAGTTATGCACCCAAGTAGCCACTAGTTATCTCATCTCGAATTTATTTTGTCACCATGATTGGAATTATTTACACAATGTATTCATATGTCATAGTATCATAGATCAAAATGTTTTGTTCAGGCCACCTACTGAACCTGTATACACAATACATCTTGAACTTGCCAAAATGTTCGTGGCTTATTTTTGAACTTGGTTTTTGCAAGAAATAATATGCATTTCTGTATAATCACTCCATTTTAAACTTGACCAGAACAATCTTTGCAATGTCATAATTCCTTGTAGCCTGCTGTCTACAGTATGCCTTCCATTACAATTTGCCTTACACCCTCACCTGAGGACTAACTAGGAAAAAGACTGTATTTGACTTATCATGCAACCTCTGTTTTGCAAATGGTGCAGGTATACATCATAAGGGCAAGTTCTTATGATGACCATAAAAACTGAGAGCTGCTGACATTTTATTGGAGCAGGTAAATTGTTTTTTTACCTTTTTTGCATTGGTTGAATCGAGTTTTTAAAAGATCTGCTCTTGAAAACGGCAATGGAACTCCTTTGATTTATTGCTGTCTGATGTCACCTAATAGGTGAAAATTACTCACTATTTCCGAGTAGGTGCCTGTTTCATATATCTTGCACAATCACTTACACACAACATTGACCAACTTCTAATGATATCGTTAGAAGTTTTTTGGTTCCTAGTAACCAATACTTTGTTACCTAAGTGATTGATTGGATGACATAGCAAGTATTAGGTAGTGGTTGGTCGTGTTTTGGCCTTCTAGGTAACAGATTGCTTGTCTGTACAGTGCTAAAAGTCATGCTCAAGCCACTGGTTATAAGAAAAAAAGGCGCCAAAAGCAATCAAGAGGTATGGTAGATGAATCATATGTCTTCACAAGTTCACATTGCAGCCAAGAATGGAGCAGATTGCTTCACGCGTCTCATCTGAATCAGTTCTTCTCAACTTTCACCTTTCGTCCCCTTTGTTCATTGCAGCTTTTCCCCCTTTGTCCTAGCGCTTCAGTGCCAGCCTCCATTTTTTCAATAGTGCATACTACTAAGCACACGTCAGATCATAACACATTTGGATTCCTGCTGATTATGTTTTGCTTCATCCAAAATTAGGGGGATTATTTTGCCTGTTTCATAATTGGGTGTGATTCTGTTTATAGCATTCTAGCATGTAGCAGGAGCAGGCAGTAAGATTTCATTTGAGAACTATATCTTTGAGCTTAACTAGTCAAGTAGTACTACACAACAGCACAAAAGTAGTTGTTTCAACCTGTTTTTGCTAAACCCATTGAGTAGTTCAATATAGCAATGTTCATCATGAACTTGGTTTGCTTCTAACCTCAATTTTAAGAATTCTAGCTTCTGTATCCTAGTATATACATCTTGTGAGATGGTTTCCTGATCTTTTTTTTATGTTACAGATTTGTTTTAATGCGACGTTACATTTTTTTAACTTCCTGGCAATCCTCAAATGAAGTCATGCTGACTTTTCCGCTAGTGGTTGCATGTTTTTTTTTCATGCTGTGCTTTATGCTACATTGCTATTAGCTAATGTTTGTCCATTTTTCAGTTTGAGAAAAAAAAAATGAGGGACTAGTTGTGCAACTGAAGGGTTTACACCACTGCTGTATTTTGCTCATCAGTATCATCCATTGGTTCTGTTCAGTGGACTCATCAGACAGAAGTGTACTTTGTATAGCAGGAGTCCATGACTTGTACTAACGAGTGCATATGGTTTACCATGTACTGCTACAATGTTAGTCTGTCCAGCAAGTTTCAACCTGACTTTGCTCTAGCTGCAGCAGCACTGAAATCTAGTTCCTTACGACTTCCCTGCTCCTGTTGCAGAGCACATGGGTTACATTACATCTGAGGATGCAACTCGCTCATTTGAGCTAACTTCATGGGTGGATGCATGGATGCTGGGATTCAAATGAACTCTAGTAGTGACCTAAAACTATCTATTAGCACATTTGCATACCTAGTTGCATGATTTTGGTTTGATGAATAACCCAGCTACGCACCACCATCTGATTTGTGAATGTTGAGAAACGACAGCCAATCCTAGTTTGGCGGCAGGGCTGCTGCACGCGTGAGTATTGTATGGTTAAACATGTTTTGCAAATAGCCGTTTACACGCTTCATTCAAAGATTGAATTGCTTACAAGCTTCACCCAGATTCTGTGCTCTTTCCCACGATTGATTTCCCGAATTCATTTGAGGCATGAACTTTAGTTGATATCAGGAAAAGGTAACGTAAACTAATCTTTCTAACGTGAAACACTCACGAATTTGGCTGCCAGAGAAAACCGAAAAGAAAGGAGGAAATGATGCATCAGCAATCCTCCTTTTTGAAACAGACCACCGTGCAGGTCAAAACTTTTGTGCCCCCGGATCATGCCTTTTTGTGCTTTAGTTGGGTATATATCTGCCTGCCGTGATGTGTGGTCTTGTGGTCTCTTTGCTTTTGCAGGCCTGCAGCACGTTGTTCATGTCGGCCAGAGTACAATTACATAGACAAGACATGGTTCAGGCCTTGTCTAGATACCAAATTTCACTCCCAAATTTACTATGAAAAAGAAGATTCTCCATCACATCAAAATGTTATAACATGCATGGAGTACTAAATGTAGATAAAATTAAAAACTAATTACACAGTTTTGTTGTGCTCTGGGAGACGAATATTTTCAGCCTAGTTAATCAATTTTGGACAATTTTTCACAAATACAAACGAAATGCTACAGTGACGCAATGATTACGAAGTGATATCATACTCCTAAATTCATACTCTAAATTCTAACATCTAAACAAGGCCTCAGTCTCAGTGGAGGAATAAAGCTGTGGCTGCACCACGGAAATGGATTGGTTCGTCTAAACTGACGACCGAGTATAAAGAATCGAGAAGACTTTGAATTTTCTAAGTGGGCCTACCATAACGCCAACTCCACGGCAAGTGTCCCCGACCCGCTCGCTGGAAAATGTTTTGTGCACACAGCAGACGGCCAGTGTACATGGCTCGGCTACCAGCTAGTTTCTGAACAAAATATGATGCACCTCTACAAGATAGAGGTAGAGTTTTTTTTTGAGATCAGGAGGATAGAGGTAGAGTTTTAGTAGCACAAACATGAAGATTGAAGAGCACATAGAATATCTTACATTGTTCAATAGGAATGCATTGCCTATGTTGATTCAAATAACAACAGCAGCAACAATAATAAAGAACAATGAGCCATTTGCAGGGTCAGATCAGCATCTAAAGGTCAATGGATCATCTCCTAACGGTGCTCTCTCTGTCTTCTTTCCAAAATGGAAAGCGCCAAATAACACCTCACAAGCACTAAAGCGCTAAAATGGAATTGCGGAAAGAAAAACATCAAGCTCTACTTGTTAGGCTCTAACAAACATAAATTTCGTAACTGAAACATGTGTTGCCTATGTTTTCAGGTAAGAGTAATTCAGAATAAGAAAACACAAGCAGCGCAAGATATTTTGTCACCAGTGAATAATGATATATTTATAAATCCGTGGCACTGTTGTTCATTAGAAGTTACAAATGGAACCCCAAAAGCATGACAGAATGTATTTCATGAAAATTATCCCTCTACAAAAAATAATTTGAAAAATGGAAGAAGTAGCTATGGCAGAGCTGCAGAAGTAGAGGACGTTCAAGCAGCTTCTTACTCAGCAGCACTCGCAGCATTCAAATCCACTGAAAGATCAAGCTCCTGCATTGCACAAGCGTAGGGTTATAAAATTACTTACTGAAGCCAACTCCACTGTAACTACACTTAAGTACTGAAAAAACTGTGATTTTTCTTTATGCCTATGACAAATTACCTTTCCAGTGATCTTGTTGTACAAGGAGAGTACATCCTTCACCGTTGTCTCAAAATGGGTGCTAGCATCGTAGCTCTGCAAAAAGAAGGCATACTTACCAACACTTCTAAAGTGTGGTATTTTTTCAATGTAGAAACTGTGGCTGATAGTACTTACATTTGTCAAGAAACAACTATCCTCCTCAGGGTTGTTAATGGGTTCATATCTGTCATAGATGTCGAAGAATGTCTCCTCCACAGGGCCGAGCAGATCGATCCCGGGCTTCAGCTCGATCTCGGGCTTGTCAGTCTCAGCTTCAGTCGAGACGAAAGCGATGAACTTGCCTTTCGGTGCAACATTGTGAGCGTATGAGCAACAGAACACGTACCTGCAGTGGAACAACAAAATTCAGATTATCTTAGAAGAGACACCTACCTAATTGTGATCTGTTCTATTGTTATACTTATGCGTTGTATGCTGTCGTCAGTGCCTTATCATAAACAAGAAAAAGTCTGTAGAGTTTGAGGCAGTTATGCCTATATCAAAAGAAGAACCAACTAAATAGCATATGTTACAATATTACTGCTACACATGGCTTACAACTTACATGTCTGATTTGCGCTTTAGCTGTTTCTTTGGGAGGATGATCTGCACGGAGTGTGAATCCTTGGTGTCAGGAATCGGATGCTTCATGATGCAGATCGCACGCGCCACCCTTCCAACCTTCTTCACCTGCTCATTGTTTGAAGCATTTTAGAAGCCGAAAACATGTGCAAGTGACTTGTTAATACATGTATATCTTTTCTCTGCTTTTTTTTGAAGAGTGTATATCTTTTGGCTCTCACAAGAAAGAACATGTGTACCTTTTCAGGCAAGTACGAGGGATCACAGACAACCTTCTTGCATTTTGCGGTCTCTCCTTCAGAAGTCACACCAAATGCTTTGCCGCTCTCATCAAATTCAACCTGCAAACAGTTGCCAAGTTTGGCATAATAGTCAGAATTTTGGAAACTACTATTTGCTTTGAGCATTCCCAAGTTCAGAGCTGACTGAAATACTTCGGTTACCTTGCATTCTGGCTTGTTCAGCATGTAAGTGCCACCATAAACAGCACTCAGACGGGCGAAGGCCTTTCCATCATGCAGAATTTTAGTTTATAATGAAGTTTGAACTTTGAACAGTGTGTTGGTTAATTTGTCGTAGCTTTCCATGGCTTACCTGAGGGAGCTCTCCTAAACCATATAGAGGGTAGATATATGGGGACCCGCCTTGGAAGCGAGCCAGTGATTCTGCATAAAGCTATTGAAACAGAGGAGCAACATTAGGATTTTGTTCTGATTTTTTTCCCATGGGATTAATGTTCATGAACCAAAAGGCAAATATAAACTAGTTGTCCTTTTGAAGTCCATTTAAATATGCATGTTCTTAACTGGATCTTTATGTTGTGTAATCGTGTATTGAGTGGTGATGAGGGTCACACAAAATGGGAGGAAAACAGAGACCAATTCTCAGTAAAAAAAAGGAACTACCTTCATTCGCTTGACAGTGTCAAGTGCAGGCTCATCCAGATAGCTGTCGTCCCGATGAAGCGCTAATGCATGCCCAATGAAGTCTACTGTATCATCCTCCAATCCGTATTTGCTGATCCAAGAAAACACCATAATCTTTGCATCAGGAATTACTCGAAAAAAATTACAAGTTATCTTTCTAACTTTTAGTAAGTGGAGAACAACTGAAAGCAGACTTACGAGATGACTTCTCTTGTGGTGACCTTGGTCAAATCCAGGCCCTCGTGCGATTTCGCGTCCTCCTCCTCGTAATCCTGAACGTATATGAAGAACTTCCTAGCACGGCGCTTCTCGAACAGACCCATCAGGTTAGACTTCAAGGCTTCAACATCGGTTGCAGGGACTTTGTGGATCTATCAGCATTACAAAACAAGGAATGATGAATAACGGTCAGCATGCATACATTGCATGTTGCACAACTGGATCATATTTATATCTCAATGCAAGATCCATACATACCTTCCCATTGTTGTACACGAAGCTGCCGTCAACGGCCTTGAAGTTTAGGTACTTTGTCACACTGGTGTGGATCAGAACACGAACCAGTGCGCCGTTTGCCATCATGAACTGCAGATTCAGAGTTTATTTCTTTTTTTGTCGGAAGATTCAGAGTTTATTTCGATCTGCGTATGTAATACCAAAGATTCTACAGGAAGAGCGCGGAACAACAGATCTCAGGTGGCGGCAAACCTTGGGCACCATGTCGACATTGTATTCTTTGCTGATACCCAGATGCTCAGGGGGGCTGTCATTGCCTTTGAATCTCTTCCAGAGCTGAACGCACCATATATACGAGTGGAGGGAATCGTTAAAACTAAAATTTATATGCGATTTCAGAAGAAAGAGTTAGTGGATAATTGGATATGCATGATACAGCAGATTAAATGTTTAATTCATGTGATCCCATGCATATTCTCATATAACAATAATGGGCTGCGCCAGGATCACGCTCGATCATGTGCCAAACCTTAATCAGATTCAGGGATGAAGATTCCCCTCCGTAGTAATCATTCCTATCCATGTGAAGAACCTGTATGCGCGCGCATAAGAAACAGCATTATTTAAGGTACGTACGTTCTTGTCCGGCTCGCTAGCAAGAAACAGGAACGATTTGAAGAAATGCGTGATACCTTGAGGCCGTCGACGGATAGGAGGCCGCTGATGATGCATTCCTTGAGCCCCGTCCCCAACACGATCACGTCGTACTCCTCATCCATCCTGTTCTCTCTGCTGTGTGTGTGTTTTCTCACCTTGTCGATCTCTCACACTCTGGCTTGTTGTTTGCCTACCGTATATAGGGGCCGGGAAGACAAGGTAAGCGAGGACGGACACGCATGGCGCGCGGAGGATGGGAGGGGAATGGTCGCTGCGTCCCGCGGAGATGTCGTCGGAGGCGGTCGCGGCGGCACGCGACACGTCGCGCCGCTGAGCGCCTTTCGCTGAGATCGATCGGGATCGGAGCTATACTTAACTGTGCGCGCATGCTGTGCTGTGCCAAATGAAGGCTTGTTGATTGGAAACGGATAAATCGGCGGAAAATCAACTCATTGCAATTAGCTGCGCCTTTTAGCTTTAGACCTTGGTGTTCAACCCGCATATATAATGTAATACTCCCTCTATCTAGATTTTTAAGGCGTGGATGGCTTTTTATGTTTATAAGCTATGTATATACTTCATCCGTTCTGAAAAACCTGACGTTTAGGACAGCAATACGGTATAATATGAGAACTGAAGTATTATACTTTGCATGATTAATTACACGCAGCTTCACATGCGAATAGGAGTCCAGTCCAATACGGCAGTACGCATGCATAGCATGCATGCATTACCATTTACCAAACAAGTGGGTATATATATTTTTTTTCGACCAACAAGTGGGAGTATGTTACCTTTAGATTTGTATTGAATGTAACTTGCCTGCCGTCGTAAACTCGAAGTAGCTCACTTTTTTTTAGATAATGGATAATATATTACCTGGGCCTTGACCAAAACGACTACGGCCAAATAAAAAATATGAAAATTACATCCCATCAAGGTGCTCTAATAGTCCTACGCGACCACCAAGATCGCTATAACACGTTTGTCAGACCTTACAAAGAACTGAAAACGCTGGACACCAACCACCATTGATGCTTCTTCCAAGACAACAGCACGAAGACTTGGTGCAGATACTCCAATCAACATCCGAACTGTTACGCCATCCAATGCCTCCTCCGTCCTGAGCTGAATACCGAACATAGTGTCCACAGGAGAGAACTGTTCGGCCTTGTCGAACAAGAACTTCGACGACACGCCTGCACTGCCGCCGCCGGCCTGGTGCAACCAGGCTAGGTTTTCACCCAATTATTGATCATCCACGGACGCAACAGAGGACGGTCTGACCAACGACTTCAGCAGCGCCTTCAACAAGGTGTGTGTCACGGACACTTCACCGCCGCCGGTCCGGCAAAACATGCCAGACAAGCATTTCACCGAAAGCGCCGCCACCACCGTCACCATTGCGCCCAGCCAACGAAGAGGTCGCCCTCACCGGAAGGACACCAGCATCTTCGCACAGGATGCCACCACCGCAAGACAAGACGCACTCCGGCCGCCGTCGACAAACACTGCCACCCGGAGCAAGGTTCCACCGGCAAAGGGACAGCACCAACCCGTGAGGAAGGCGCCTGCACGACAGTTAGCAAAATCCGCCCAGATTGCCCCCGCCCCCGTGGAAGCGACGCGGAGCAATAGAGGCGTTGAATCTGTTACCCTTCGTAGCCTTCATGCCGCCAGGGACAGCAGAAGTCGCCTCCAGAGAGAGACCGCGCAAGCCGAGGGATCGCCGCACAACGACCGCGTCGCCGCCGGCCACGAGCAGACGACCGCCGGCCACCCACGCCATGGCCGCCTGCAGCCCCATCCGCCACACGCGCCGCCAGCCACCGCCCACACCGGATCCGCGCCCGAGGACGACGGAGCAGGCTGGGACCTCACCGGATCTGGCGTGAGCGGCGGGCTGGGACCTCGCCGGATCTGACGTGAGCGGCCATGCCGCCGCCGCCACCTCCGACCTGCGAAGCTCCACGCCGCCCGCACGAGGAAGCTCCACATATGGCCGGAAACACCTCGCCGCCGCCTTCCTTGCGGTCGCCGGACTTCCGCCCACCCGCTTGGGCGGCGTAAAGGGAGCGAGAGGGGAGTGAGGGAGGCTGTCGATGGGAGGGCGGTGGAGTCGCCCCGCGTCGCCTGCGGGCAAGACGACAGGAGCGAGATCCGTTTTTTTCCTCGGTAACAATGCTGGTCTCTGTTGCCCTAAATCATTGCTCGAAGTAGCTCATGAGTGTCGACGTCTGTACGATGATTTGAAAGAAAAAAACTCCGAGCAAGGGTTAAAGGCAATCAAACCTTAGAAAATAGATGGTGGCCGGTGTTTTGTGGCCTCACACCGACCACTGTTATTTCTTTGTAACACTAATCTCATATTGCGATCATGTCACGTTCTACGTTAACAAAAGAACGAAGCCGCCAGAAGAGATGGACAAAACGGGGCAACTAACACACGTGACACGCCCCTTCCCTTCGTTTTCGTATAGTTAACACCTAAACAAATGAGAAGGCACTGTACTATTGCCTCAGCACCAATTTTGGGTTATAATGGTTACCTAACACACCGCTCGTTCGGATTATCAGCCAACATCCAGCAGTGTTTTTCTCTCAGCAAAAACCAGCACCAGCCACCAACCAGCCAGCAGTGTTTTTCTCTTAGCAAAAACCAGCATCAGCCACCAGCCAACCGAACAGAGCTAACAAAATAGGCACAATGGCCCTGTTGAATCATATAAATGGAAGAAAATAAGTCATAAATCTTTTTTCTACTCTCTTATCTATTTTATCTTATTGGGAACCAAATAAAGTGTTTATGACATTTACCTCTGGTAGAAATGGTCCACCTGAATCAAACATGTGAATAGTTTGCTAGCCAGTCCAATTTTCATACAATGTTTTTCATAAATAGCTGAAAAGGAAGCGCAACCAATCTCATGAATTCCTGCCTCAGCTTGTTTTTTGTTTATCATAATTGGTTAGCTTTTTTTCTCTTTACATGGTGAGTAGAGGAAAGCTGGTAGATGTGGTGAACCTTTGCTTATCCACATTGTTTCAATGTCAGCCAAAGGCAGAAAAAGTTTGACTCCTCTCTATCAATGAATGACAGACTGTAATATCAGCCGTTCCAAGAAAAAAGGGAAAAAATTGTGAACTATGTTTTCCCAGCCGCTCACGAATACGTACACAAAGTTGTGATCCCTACCTCTCCTACTAGAACTAGAACCGAACAACCGGTCCATCTGAATCAAACAGACAATAATAATAGTTGAAAAGGATGCACAACTGATCTCTTGAACCCCTGCCTTATCTCTTGTCTCATTAACTGTCTATTTTTTTCCATGGTGAGTAAGGTGAGCCAGTAGATCACTAGAATTCCAAGTGATCCTTTGGCTCGTCCCATTCTTTTGGTGTGATCTCGAGCCAAATCCAAAAAAAGAGGTGCAATTGCCTCTATCCTCGTCCATACATACGTGAGGAAGCCACAATCTTTGCCTTTGCCCATGCTCTTTTATTAGCAAAAAAAAAAGAAAAAGAAAAGAGAACGGAATATGGTCCTACATTACTGAGGAAAGAAACCAGAGGCGTGAGCTAAGTTACACCGATACGGATACGTGTATCGGTATCGGACCGATACGGATACGTGTATCGGTATCGGACCCGGATACGGCATTTTCTAAAACAATAGGATACGTGGATACGTCTTTACTATTTTTTTATTAAATAAATAATTAGACATATTAAAGTTCAATAAAGTCATTTGCAGGCTAATAAACAATAAAATAAAAAGGGCATGATATGCTGATTGTTGATAGGCAGAAACTTGTAAGCAAATCATCCAAATGCGGATGAGGACTCATTAGCTGGGGGAACGCCCGGTCGCTCTCGGGTGAGGGCGACACGGGCAGACCCCTCCCCACCGCCGCCGCTCAACCCCTCCCCGCCGAGCTCCACGCCCTCCCGCCGCCGCCTGAGCTTGGCCGTCGTTCTCCGCGCGGCCGCGATGACGGCGGTGCTGGGCTTCCTCCCTCCTCCCTTCTCTCTGCCTCGTCGAGCCCCCGCGTTCGCCTTGGGGCGGCTCCGTGTGCCGCCGTCGCCGGTCTCCGGGGCTGGGCCGGGACGCCGGCGCTGCTCGGGGAGGCGCCGGATCTGGGGGAGGCGCCCCCGGATCCGAGGCCCGCAGCCGGTGGTCGGCCTGCCGGCCGGCCCTCCATGGTGGCTCCCTGGCGGCTGTCTCCGGCGCGCCGCCCCTTGTAGCGTCTGGATCCGTGGGGGGCGCCTCCGGATCCGCGTCACCCCTGCCTGGCGGCGCCTGGTGGGGCTCCGCCGGCGACGTGGTGGCCCGGGGCGCCAGATCTGGGGCGAGTGTAGGTTGCGGTTCGAGGTGCGGTCGTCGGCGGCTCGGTGGGCATCAGGGGCCGTCATGGTGGCGGTCTTATGTTGATTCGCGTCGCACATGCTCGCTACTTCGGCCGGGGGATGGGACTGGGCGTCTCCTGATGGTGGCAGCGTCTGGGGAGGCGCCAGACTCTTCCGGGCTCGGGCCTGCCCCCTTCCTCGACGCCGTCGGCCTGAGGCTCGGGGGTGTGGATGGAGGCTTTGCTCCTGCTCCACTTTGGGGGGAGCGGCTTTCCGGCGGCTCCCTTTCTTTGGTGGGAGGGGTGTTGCCTGCGACTTCATCATGGTCGATGGTGCCGCCTCCGGTCTTCGCGTCGTCGATAGAGCTGTCCCCGTAGTGCCCGTAGTGCCGTCAAGTCACCGCCACTGGATTCATGTTCTCTATCCCACTCTGTGAGGCACGATGTCGTTCCGTTGAGGGGACGATAGAAGATTTGGGACCAATCGGGGGTCCCAAACCTTCTCGAAGTGTCGGGTGTTGCCGTGCGGGTGCATATAGAATCCAGTGGTGAGCTTCGGCGGCGGCGATGGTGGGCGGTGGATGGAAGCGAGTGGGAGTGGTACAGGTACTCTCGGCTCGTCGGGCGGAGATCCTCAAGCGTAAGCTTCAATTCGGGTGTCGGATTGGGCAACGACGTTTTGCTCCTCCCTCCTGAGGGCGTTGTCTGCAAGGTCTCGTTCGACGGCGGTTCATGGAAGTTCTCCGTGGTGAAAACCAAACGTTCGCGCCGTTGCGCCTTTGCCTTCCTGAAGGCGTTGTTTGGAGATCTTTTTGTAGACGTTGGTGGTGGAGTTTTAGGCTCCGCGGTTGGTAGGGTCCGACAGATGGTGTTATGGTTTTCTGACCCTTTAGTTTGATCGTCTACAGCAGTCTTGATCTCTGGCGTGAGGCCTTGAGGGTCATTTTTAAGATGTGTTGGATGCTGCCTGTCTTGCGGCGTGTGCTTTATTTTAAACTGGTAATCCCAGTATTTCCTTTATGCTTTATATATAAAGCTGGCTTCGGCCTTTGGAGGAAATCATCCAAATGCTTGCGATCAGCCAAAGCCCAGATTTTCTCAATGTAGAAACAATGCCCTCTTTATTTTCTCACGAAGCCTCTTTGTTCTTACGGCCACTGGTATTGGCTTGGAGGAGTAGCAGGAGGCGAGGGGAACAAGCTCACAAAGAAATTAAACAAATTAAGCCAAAAACAGGAAAGGGGGTGATTGGATCCAAAGGGGAAAGAAGAAACCAATCAAGAAGAAGAATAGATCGAGAACGAGAACAAATTCACCAGGGGAGTGGAGGGTTGGAGGTTTGTCGCCAGTGCAACTGCTGGACGAGCGGAGGATCCTCAACTGTTCTCATATGCTGGAGGATTGGAAGCTCACCGCCACCGGGCGCTGGTGCGCCGCGCTCGTGTGGGCAGTGGCGGCGCCACGGCGCGGCGGCGGTGCCTGCGTTGGTGTTGTGCGTCTGTGTGCTAGGCCAACAGGTCACGGGAGGGTCAAGGAGGCATCGGGCTGGCTCTGTGTGGGTTGGGCCGTATTGCCAAAACAGACCTAATACGTCTCGGTCCACGTATCCAATTTTTTCATATTTGTATTTTATCGCCGATACTTTGTAGTACGTATTCATCACGTATCCACTATCCACCACGTATCCGTATCGGATACGTATCCGATACGCGATACGTCACCTGTCCCACGTATCGGCGTAACGTTGTGCGTGAGGCGTTACCAAGCCCATCACGAATTTTCTTCGGCCTATGCTCTCCGGATGCTCCGGCGAAATCTTGGAGACTGGCCAGCACAGACGACCTCACTGGTTCCTGCCTAATCACACCACACTCATAATAAGCAGCTAAAATCTTTTCCTCAGCTGGAGTATGAATGAATGTACTCCGTATGTATGTACGATCCCGGGGTGCGCCTTCCATTTTCATTTTTCTCCCTGGCCGCTCCCGGTCCACTTTTGGACCGTGGACTCGCCGTGCCGGTCCTCGCTCTCTCTAGTGTGTTGACCCGACTGCCTCCCATAGCTTCCTCCCCTTTTCCTTCTCCACCAGCTGAGGCCGAGGCCGAGCAGACCACCACTAGAAGCTGAAACAACCAGCTCCCCTTCCCGTCTCCTTCCTCCACTTGCCCCCGCCCCCCCCAACGGCGTGCTCCAGAGCTGGGACCCCACGCTCGTCAACGCCTGCACCTGGTTCCACGTCACCTGCGACCAGGCCGGCCGCGTCGTCCGCCTGTGAGTTCCGCTCCCCATGCCGCCGCCGCCGGCGGCGGCGATCTCCCCCTCTTCCCGGCCTTCCTTTCCCTACCATCCTCGCCCAAGATCCCCCGTCGGTAGCTCCTCCGCCCTGCCTGAATCTCAGCAGCTCTGTTCCGTAGCCTAGGTAGATTCTGGTGGTTTATTCAAGAGGGGAAAAATAAAATCATCGGTTCCTCTGTTTGGGTTGATCACATGGCGACCTGCGTAGCTACCAAATCTTTGGTTTTCGAGATCCAGGCGATCCGGCCGTTATTGTGCCTCACAGATTACGTATGCGGCCGTAAACAATGGATCATCTAGTACTCCAATTACTTGTTCTTCCAGAATTCTCGGTCTGTTGACCACAAGACTTTCTTTTGTCCCAAATATCTCTATGAGCATGACCAAGGATTCCAAGCTTTCCTAGTTCAACGACCACGTCTCGTAACATTTCGATGATTGTTTTATCTGACTCTTCCTTTGGCGAATGTTTCAGGGATTTGGGCAACTCCAACATCTCCGGCTCCCTCGGCCCTGAGCTTGGCCGCCTTACGAACCTCAAATACCTGTATGCGCCTATGTCGATGCTAGATTTTTTTTCTTCATATAGTTCAGATGGAGATTACAGCTTGATTGAATTAACGGAGACCCGGAAAAAAAAACTTGCAGGGAGCTGTACAGGAACAATTTCGATGGTGAGATCCCAAAGGAATTGGGTAGATTAAAGAATCTTATCAGCTTGGATTTGTATGCCAACAAGCTCACTGGAGGGATCCCCAAGTCGCTTTCCAAGCTCAACTCACTCAGATTCATGTATGTTGCCAGCTTTAGTACGGTTGGTTTGCAAACTGTGAAACCGTGCCCTTTTTCCATTAGTAGCATAAGTGCTCTCTGTTCACTCTGTGGTAGAAATGGTTTGGTGATAGTTTTAGTCAAAAAAGATCAGAAGGAATTCTCCTTTGGATCTCATAATTTTCAGCAAGAATTATCAACACCCTTTCCTCAGCTGATAACTGCAACCTGGTTGTATTTGTCCTGATAGGCGTTTGAACAACAACAAGCTTACAGGATCAATTCCAAGGGAGCTTGCCAAGCTTTCCAACCTGAAAGTAATGTGAGTGTAGACCATAATCATATTCAGTTTTGGTTTTTGTTCTTTTAAATTTTCTATGTTCACTCATTGTTGGTATACCTGTGACTTGCAGTGACCTATCTAACAATGACCTCTGTGGAACTATTCCTGTTGATGGACCTTTCTCAACCTTCCCTCTGCGAAGGTATTTTCTTGAATCCTTATGGCCATTTAGATGAATTTACTTTGGTTATTGTATGTTTTATATCTTCCTTCTAATGCAACAAAAGAAAAGATTGTTAAGTACAGTGCTAGAACATTCACATGTATCTTGTTCAACCACAATAACTTCCACATGAACTGGCACTATTGTGATCAAGGGCTAACACATGCCTACTTTTCAGCTTCGAGAACAACAGCAGGCTCAATGGTCCAGAGCTGCAAGGGTTGGTTGCCTATGACTCCGGATGTTAGATGCTTCTGTTCACGGTGATGCTGCTGAGAAAAACAATCAACAATGTATCCCATCCCTAGTTGAAAGGAAGAAAAACAAGATAGTAGTACAAACAGAAACCTAGCTTGGAGAATGTGGTGATAATATATGTGTATTACGATAAGATTTGAGTGTCTAATAGCATGTCCTGATATATATGTGTGTATTCAGACAACAGCATAAAGAAAGAATGTATTCAGAGTTTCAGACAAGTTTCTGCTTGGCTGATATTCAGTTATGCCTATTGTAAGCTGCTATAACGGCAGCTGTGTTGATATTCCGTGCACCCAGACAATCCATTTAGAAAGACGGCACACACAAAGTCTTGTTCATGAATAAAAACTGTGCCAGCAAAAGTATGTACATTCCATGTTTTCTATACATTGGCCGAAATTCTTCGTTATGAATGGCACGGTAAAATAATCAAAGACTTAGCAAGTCATATAAGCATCTCAACGATGACTCTACTCCAGTTTCTGGTATACAAAAATGAGCATATTCATGCTTACTGAAGTTGGCTGGACATTGAGACCAAGACCAACAGACAATTTATACAGGGGAAAAAATATAAAAAACACATTTGCAGACTGTTCCCTTGAAAAACAAAAATGGCTCCAGGGAAACGCTGGCTTGCTATCAACTGCCAAATGCCCACAAAATTTTGATTGTCAACTGATCAGCCCCAGCACTTGGTGATTGGGCCCAAAATCCTCTGTAAGTGGCTAAGAAACCATGAACAGCCAGAGTAACAAAATTTGGTATGGAGTATGAACTGCAGTAATTTTACTTCAAATTACTTCACAGCAGGTTCTGTCGATGGCCTCCCGTATAGCCGGAAAAGTAAAGACGATTTTGACATCTGAGGCTCTCGCTCCATTGCTGCTATCACATCTTTTACGGAAATACTCCGTGCCACTTTTGTTAGTGGTGACCTTCTAGCACCACCTAGAGAAAAAATGCAAAAGATTTAGGGCTGAGGAAAAAACCTAGTGCGGCATGGTGGTAAATACTCAGTTTGATCTGACCTAGAAATTCAATATTAAAATTGAATTTGTTTCTTAACTTCCTAAAATATTGTTTAATTTTATGGTATACATGTTTTATCGCTTGCGCTGTTGGTGGTAATCTAATAAGAACGAAACTATAATTATAACACCATTGTTGTCTTAGGGTCTATTGGATTTGAAATAAAATTCTCGTATAGAAGACCATAAACTGAACATGGAGAAATATGAACCAAAGCAAACTCCGAACACCAGAAAAACCAACAATTTTGGTGGACGGTTTCGGTTTGGTTTCTCAGTTTGGTGTATTGCCCACCCCTAAGACCAAGAACATTAAAACATTTGCATGTTGCATAGAAACAAAAATTTAGGTTTTACTATGAAGTCAAGTTGTGTTCTGACAACATTATGCTACCATTTGGATATTCAAATTGATTATATCAAAACAAAGCAAAATCTTAATTATATCAAAGTTGCAGGCTAGTTTATCCATTTAGTATAACAACTCAGTTATTCCCAAAAAAAACATTGAGCTGACCCACACCATCATACTCTTCTAACAGCAATGGACAAAAATAGAAATACATAAAGCACGCTGTGCTCTGCATTTGCCCTGTTACTGGGAAAGTCTGCATACTACAAGCTTGAAGCTAAAGTATGTAAAAACATTGTAGAATAAGCATCTTACTGTTTGAGAAATGCCTTGAATAAAAAGGCAAACTTAACATTTAATAACTTGATATACACTACGCAAGGTGTTGTGGCCTTGTGTTGCAACTAGGCAACGGTATACCTGTGGTGCCAGAGGTATACCTGGACGCCTAGGCAACGGCTCATAAACCATGGCGTACACACTTGGAACCCCACTACCCTTGAACTACATCAAGCAACTAAATTGAGTACACACTATGTAAAATTTATTATTTACATCAACTATAGAAATTATAAGTTTTTAACCATACATAAATTTGTCGAAAAAAATGAAAATTTATGTGCCTCTGATGTGCAGTGCACTCTTGTTTAACAGCAAGAATACAGGAGAAAAAAAGGAGGTCAGGCTTACCGGATCCTCTCTTTTCAATTTCATGTTCTTCCCTCGAGTCTTTCCCAGATTTTGGTGTTGCCTTGTGTTGCAACATGTTGCCTGGTACAGAACCAGAAGACCCGTCACCTCCCTCACTTCTCTGTTTATTTCGTTCAGCTAGCAATTGCCACTTTGACAGCATGTCATCTCCCCCAGCTGCAACTCGTGCAGCAGCATTTGCAGCTGTAGTTCTCATCTTATCATCATCTTCCTTGTAAGTCTATATATAATAAACAGAATCATCAACAGTATAAGGAGTTAAGGACATATATTATTGTACAAGTACCCCACCACTACTGATAGAGACTAACCTTCGCATGCTTTGACGAGGCACGGGTCTCATTCTTGTCTTTTTCTAGATCGGTATTCGCATTGCCATCTCCCTGCATGTACCAATATGCTCATTATTAACACTAGCCAGTCCTGGAAAGTACAACATGAACACTAATTTGGAAGACATTTCATAATTGTGGCAGTATCTTCCATAAGATGTACTGAAGAAGCATAATGCCATCATTCTTAAGGCAGCATGAGTAAAGGGATCTCATTCAACAAAGAGATCAAAGACAGGTTATTTACTGGGGCAGAAAGGACAGATGCAATCTGCCTCATGTCAGATGTGGTAATATTGGTATTGTGTAATTTGGCATGCAACAATTGATGGGGCGTTATATTCAGATACTCCAGTTTATTAACTACATATTACTACCAACACCATATATTGGCAAATGAATATTGTGAATAGTAAAATTGTTGTCCAGTAAAAGATGCAATAATTCTAAAGAAGTTAGATCATTATGAATCATGATTTATGTCAACAGAGATTAAAATTGAAACTGGAACATCATGCAGAACTAACATCATTTTGTTTCCTCATTCTCTCAGCATCTTCAGCCTGCTTTTTGTCCCACTGTTCTCTAGCTTCTCGGTTCACCCTCATAATATGACTCCGAACATCTGAGGATAACGGATAAAAACGATGCCTTGACTTTTCAACATCAACCCTCTACAAACGATGAGAAAACATATAATGAATTCAATATTGCAGATAGTTTATTTGGGAAGGAAAGCCAACTGAACTTAAAATATCTTACCTGTTTAGAGAACCTTATTATATTGCTTATAAATCCTCGTAACCTCTCCTCAACACACTGCCGAAGGTTTAAATTAGATATGGCATAAGCCAAAGCAACTGGAAAGGATTTACTGGATAATCTCTCACCATTGATAGACAACGTTCCACATCAGTGCCAATGACCTTTAAATTACATTTCCTCACTGCCAAAATACCGTAGTCAGCGATTAGATGGCAAAAAAATTGTTTTATTAAGTAAAACTTAAATGATGGAGGTATTAACTGATTTCTGCTAATTTCTTTGACAAGGGCCCCTTCTGTAGAATGAGCTTTTCTTCTTCTAGTTGAACAACTCTCCGAGCAGCTTCCGAAACTCGACTCTCTTCCTTTGGAGCAGAGAAAAGTTGTTCCTCCTCTTCCTGGCAGAAGGCACAAACTATTATTGCTTCAAAATTCATAAAATAATAGGTACCACACGGCATCACAAAGCAAATAAATGTAACAGAAGCATAAGAAGTCATGTACCCTCAGATTAACGCCACTAACTGCAGTGACATCATTAAGCTGGTCAATGCTTTGTTCGTGGAAACCTCCAGATGTCTTCTGTTTTTTGCTGACAAAACATAAAACAATCAGAGACATAATGTAAAGCAATTTGAATTGAAATTCTTAACTAAGAAAAGGCATTGGACTTACCTAGATCGTGGAGGGGATGAGCCTAATGCTTCCAGAGGCTTCTTTTGTCCAGAAGATGCCTTCCTCTGAGGTGTTTTAGAAGCTGCTGCAGGAGGTGCTTGCACAGAAGATTGGATCTAACAATACAACCAAACTAATTAGAACACAATGACAACACAATCGTCCAAAATGCTGAATTATTTCTGTGTGGCCATTTGAGAATCAGTACAAGGCAAAAATTGAATGAACACATAACATTCTATAAAAATGAACAGAACTCAACCAAGCATTAAGCCATGGATCCATCGATGGGTTTAACAAGGTATCAACTATCAAATATATATACCATTAATGCCTCCATCAAATTACAAAATTCTTACAGATATATCCTCTCCTCCATCCTCTTCCCAATAGAATATTAATCAGATTGCACGTTTTTAATGATTGCAAATCTTCACTTCATAACGTATAAATTATTTCCTTGCGTGGTTATGTGCGTGCATACATATACATGCCACTCTGAAAGATCTGATGTGTCATCAGTCACATAATCACAAATCTAGTATGGAATATACTTCTATGAATAGTGTGAGTTCTCTGAATGGAAATATTAAGAAATACTCCCTCCTTCCACCTTTGTAGTGCGTATGAGGCAAAATTACAGAGACCCAGAAAGAGTTGGCTGCACCGAAAAGAAGTAAATGCCTGCACCGAGCCTAGAGCCATGCAGCGCACAATACCAGGAATTTGCATGGCGCCATGCAGCGTCTTTTCATTTTCGTTGGCCCCAGTAATTTGCATGGTGCCATGCGCGCGCCAAACTTATTCCACGGCAATCCTTTTTTCGCGCCAACTTAATTGTTGTCAGATCACGAGGGGGCGCGGCGCCGAGTCTCCGAGGGAGACAGGTGATTAAGAGAGACGTGCGTACTATATTCCCAGAAAAGTGGATTTTTCTCATACGCACTACAAAGGTGGAAGGAGGGAGTATGCATTAGTATGTGAAGTCATCGACGGTGAGCTTTCATCTGCTGGGGGCACAAATCTAGGAATTCCACTTGTGGATGCACTCAGGTTTGTGAATTGTGAGGGACCTATAACCCTGCAACATTAGGACCTTGTACTCTTCTTTTTTTCTAAAAGAAAAATCCGCAGACCAGGCAGGATATTGTATGCATGTTTAACATGCTGATTACAAAACTCACTCGTTCTTGCTCAACACAATGCTTCTCAGTTAATAGAGATCAAACTCTATATGCAACATATTTATCTTCATGGAGTGACAGGAGACTCATTTACTAGGTTGTGCACCTATCAGATTGCCTGCTGGTGTATCTTAAGGGGTACCTTTAAGAATGATCTCAAGTTTCATGGCAAGATTATTTAGACTTACTCACCTCACGGTTCACTATCATAACCTTGGCAGCATACATCAAAGTTAGTTTGAGATCTAAACTTTCAAACCAAGTCTACCATCCAAGTATGCATTCCAACTACTGACTCAACTAGATTCAGGTTGCTCCCTACTTCTAGTTACTCAGTACTTAACACGTTCCAGTAAACCATATAAGTACATATAACTGATAAGGTCACATGAGATTTCACATGGAAGTTTGGAAATAGCAATATCATTTCAGGGTTTCATGTTAAAATATAACAAGAAATGCAAATTTTCAAACAAACAACACCTTCCAGCAGTAATGCTTCCGAGATGAGCTTTGATGTGCAACTGCAAGTACAGGAAAACATATGAACACAATAGCAAATCAATACATACCTGCAATTTGGGGTCTGCCTGAGTGCCATGAGACTGAGCCTGACTTAAACTTGTTGTGGTTGAAGACTTAGAAGCACTTAATTTTGGTGGCTGGTTTTCCATGCCAGCACCACCTTTTGAAGATCCCAGGGCTTGATTGACTTGTTTTGCATGCATTGCAACAAAAGAATTCTGCGAGGATTCAGAGTTTTGGCCAATAGTTTCCTTGTTCATGTGTGCTGTTCGAGTGAAAGAATTAGTTTTCTGCTCTTTGTTTGCTGGTTGCCATGTAGATTGATTACTTGGTGCATTTCCAGACACTAAAGATTGTGTTGGCACACTCCCAGCTATGGTGGTCACAGCTCCCTGGACTAATTGTGGTCTTTGATTGGAATCTGTCATTTGTGGTCTAAATGATGCAGCTGGACTTCCAACTGGTCGTGGAAACGGGCGCACATGAATACTATTTGTCCCAAACATCGGTGATGATGTTTGTGGACGCTGCACATGATGCTGCATTGTTTGCACTGGAATTAAGTTACTGGGTGCGAGTGGACGGGTCTGTAGCACATGCGCTCCTTTCCCATCTGACATGTTTCCAGTTCCATTAGCCTTGTGCGCATTGCTTTGTGAAGGCGGAAAACCCCTGTTACTCTGCATTTGGCCTGACGAGGAAGGCCGAAACTGAGGTGGTCTTAGGTTGTCGATAGTTTGTTTCATAGGGATGGTGTGAGTTCCTGGATATGGCTCCTGCTCAGCTGTCATAGAACCACTGGGAACAGTCTGCTGACCAGAAACTTGACTCAGTAAAGAATAGTTGCTTGGATTTGTCTGAGAATTTCGCTGTGCCTGTGCTGACAAACAAGAGTAAGTCCCCCCAAAACAAAACAGAAAGTGCCGGTAACAATAACTATAATAAGACTACATGCAATGTTGATACATACATAGACAGACCTAAATTAACAATAAACAATACAAAATTAAGCATCATTTATAAATGGCGGAGAGCCAGCCTATGTTTTACATAGATCACAATTAAGTGGAAAGATTATTTACCTGCATTTGATATTCTGAAAGAGCTAGCTTAAGCACCTTATCGCCAACAATATTCCTTACAACTTTTAAGAAGTGTTCCTTGCTGACTTCATTTTTCTATTGAAAATAAAAGAACAAGTTTACAAAAAGGATAAGTAGATTAATGGCTTGCATGCAAGTTCTACCAAAAAACAATGAACCCAAGTGATTACTTGTGAGTTACATCAATATGTGTAAGTCATAACAGAAAGTAGTATTAATATCTGATCCAATGTTTGGTAGGAAATAAAAGTTAAGACTAATCCATATTTCTATTATTCTATGGTTCCAATATGTTTATTAAGTTTTCTCGTCCAAGGACAGATTGACCAAAAATTCCAGAGAAAAAGTAATGAACAAACATAAAATTAAGAAAAAAGGATATACAAACCCGCAACTTGGCAAAAATGGACTGAACTTGCATATCCTTGTCTTTGTCAATGTACCGTCTCAAAATCGGGAGTAGCATGTGAAATGCAACGACTGGGGCTTTTGCTGTTGCAGTTGCGCCATTTGTTTGGTTTATGCGTGGTGTTTGTTGACTCTTCATTTGCTGGATAGGCTGCTGCTGAGAAACAATTGGTGTTTGTTCACTCTTCATTTGCTGCATAGGCTGCTGCTGAGCAATAATACCTTGTTGAGACGTGTTTCCAGGTTCTTGCTTTACCTTCATTAACTCAGGTATCGTGAACACTGAAAATTGTGTCACACGTCAAAACTTCTCATCACACTAGAAATTTGTGCAAACCACACACAAATGTAGATTTTTGGGATATTCTGGTAATAAAATCATTTAATTTAGATAGGTCACATGAAAATGCCATTAGTAGATTCATCATGAATTTACTCTTGCAAATTTTACATATATACCTCGAGCTGTTTTTGCCAACTTGTTCTGCTAGTAATCATGACTAGTGAAATTTTCTCTGGAGAAAGTATTTATTAAATCAGCAGGGCACCGTATCAACAATACATTGGAAGTCACCAGAAGAGCCAACTATGCGACAGACTGACAAGAAAGAGCTTCATAATGTCCCATAAATTGAAAAGATACCTAAAAGTTATGCTGAAACTTGGAGTGCCCAGATTTTGAAAGAAAAATACTAAAATGCTTCCTTCACATGATAGTTATACTTTTGCTTCCTCAAGAAGTAACATTTATCAGGTGGGTATAGGTTAGAAAACAGAGGATAGTGAAAACAACCTAAAAGTAGTACAACATAAATAATCACATTCAAAGCTAAGACACTTGCTGTAAATGTTCCTAATGTAGTCTTTGTTTGCAAACTCCATTGCACTCATAACACCAATGCCAAAAGTGTTTACACTGATTCGGACCCTCCAAAAAAGGGGCAACACAAATACTCCTAAAGAGAATACCACAGGATAACTCCCTAATTACGTTGCAAGTTATTTTCAAGCTCTAGTTTAGTTGCAAAGCCCTGCCCGCCAAGAATACATGTGGTTTAAATCTTCACAGTCCAAGGGCCACACAAACACTCCTAGAAAGCCCACTTCATACTAATTTCTGAATCAGAAACCCTTACATATCTTCAAGTTCAAATGGTTTTTCGTTTTGGCAGACTTCATGCCTCCCATGGACACCAGTACAAACATCATCTACTCTAGTTCAAACTCAAGCATATATAATCCAAAAATAGACCAACATACTGGTAATAATTGCCGAATTAAGTCGGGAATCCATAGCTGTTTCTCAGTATTTGACCCCAAACATCTTGAATATTTGTTATTTCAATGAAATCAAGAGGCATTAAGCACATTCTATATGTTTGTGACGGAATGTTCAAATTTTCTTCCGGTTGTGATGTTACAGACTTACAGACTTCATCAGAGAGTTGAGCAACCTATTTTTTGAAGGAGAGATTCATGAGGCACATTTTTTTTTTCAAATTGCCTATGATGTCCACACACTAAACAGGAAACCAGCATTACCAACTCTGGAGCTGCATTCCGTCACCACGGACAGAGATATTTCTCGAGGCCATATTTTCCCAAACCTAGCCCCGCATTATCCAAAACCACCCCGCGAGCACCCCGCTTCTCGACCAAAGAAGGGCGCACCCCGAATTCGGCACAAGTACAAGAAACCGTTCGTAAAGGAACAGCTGGCGTCTGGGGGCTCACCGGCGCCGTGATCCACCGGCTGGGACGAGGAGGAGGAGGAGGAGGAGGAGGAGGAGGCGGCGGGCGGGGCAGCGATGCCGCTGCTGCTGGCGCTGGCCTCCACCTCGCGGTTGAGCGCCGCCGTGAAGGCCTCGACGTCGGCGCCCGAGTGCAGGCTCTCGTCCTGCGCAATTCGAACAGCGGCATGGGCACCGTTGCAACCAAATCCCCCGCCCTGTGGCCCCCAACAATCCCAAAAGAATGGCAAGAGAGGCTCGGGTCGGGCGGGGCACCTCGTCGTCCTCGAGCAGCTTCATGATGGGATCCATGGCGCGGGGGAGCCCGGGCTGGTGGCGCGAGGTCGCCTCTCCGTCTCGCTCCTCGCCTTGCCTCTCCGCCGGGAGGAAAACGAAATCCCTTGTGCGGGCAGGAAGGACGGACGGACGGACGAGGAAGAAGGCCGGCTACTTTTGGGAAAATTGGATCCATAGCATTAAAAGATCCAACATTTAGATATATACCATTAAAAGATTTGAGTGCAGATATTTACCATCAAAATATAACAAGTTATAGCCATCTACCATTCCGTTTGGCCCTGTTAGTTTTGCCGTCGCTGATGCCTAACAGACGCGAATGCAACCTCGGCGCCGGCCGGACGTCGTCCCCTCCGCCATCTCACTCCATCCAGTAGACTTCCTCCATGAGCTGGCGTCGCTGTTCTCGCAGCGGCCGGCGAGGGGCCGGAGATGATGACACAGTAGGTGACTGGTTCGCGGACTATCTGTACGTGGCCACACCTGCAAGGGAACGGAGCAAATGAACTGCTCGCCATGGCCATCGATCTTGGCTCGCATCTGCTCAGGTCCCCTCGTCTCCCTTGTTACCCACGAACTGCTTGACATGGCCATTGCTGCTGCCAAATCCGTAGCCCCCGCGAGACCTCGTCGCTTAAATCCTCCATCAATCAGTTGATTGCATCCCATATATTCCAAGTCTACCATTTGTTGGACTGAATTTGCTCGCTTCATCATCAATTTCAATATCTTCCTTTGAGCGGGGCAGACAGGAGATGGGCTTGCTGCTGCTGCAGCAGCGCCGTATCCATTGGGCGGCAGCGCGTCAGGAGTAGAGGGGACGACGTCGGGGTGATGTAAAAGCTGTTTGTGGCGAGGTGGAAGTGCAGGCCGCATGCTCGTTCTTGTCTCAGCGACGGTGGCGGCAAAACTACCGGGGAGATGGAACAGAAGGTAGAAAGCCGGCAAAACTAACGGGGAGATGGAACAGAATGGTAGAAAGCTATAACATGTAATCTTTTAATGGTAAATATCTGCTGTTGAATCTTTTAATGGTATATACCTAAATGTTAGTTCTTTCAATGCTATGGATCCAATTTTCCCGCTACTTTTCCCCAAGGCGCCTCGTGAGTTTTATTATGTGATGATGGACTCTCCGTGCTTAATGGGCTTCTGGGCCTTCCCAGATCTGTCGCGACGGGGATCCCCAACAAGCCGCCGCCTTTCGCGCGTCGCGCGTGTTCGTTTCTTGGCAAAGCAAAGCCCACGCGCGTGCGGAAGGCAGAAGAAGCCAGCAGGCCTCTCGTATTGGTTGAACTAGAGGGCGGTATTGAGGCCTATTGTTACCAAACACAAGGCCCAATAGGAAACGGCAGCGAACCGCTCGCTCACTCGGGGCCACAGCCCAACACCGAATGTTTACAACCAGAGAGCAGGTACGTTTTCCCATTTTCGCTTTTATCTCCGACCTGCCTTACTTTCACTGTATCTTTTTTTTTAGATAATAGAAATATTTCCGGCCTCTGCAATAAATGCACACAGCCAAAATCTTACAAAGTCTTCAGCTCAATAGCTGAGAAAAAAAAAGAAAGAATACATAGGAAGAGAAAATAATCATAAGCAATGTCTAATATTTAGAATACTTTCACTGTATCTAGAACTAGGAGTAAAATAATAGTACTGAATGCTTGAAAATATATGTACTTGATTAAATGATTTTTCAAAAACAAATCGTGGTGTTACATTACATACATGTCCAAAAATCGCTGGCAAACAGGCGGTGCATGCGTGTAGTCAACCCCCGATATATAGTTTTGGCTTTGGCATGACAGCTGTCATTCTATGACGAAAGGGATAGAATGGATAGATGGTCAGGGAAAAAATGCAAGCTGCACGGGATAAGCATAAGCTAGTGTCGTCCCGTCCCCACTTTCGGCGGCTCCCGGCCGGCTCGGGCGCGATCGCGAGAATCCCGGGGGCGCCGGCGCGCCGCGCCTTGCATTGGAGGTCGTCTGACCGGCCGGCAACGCGTGCATCGATGTCGGAAACCCTCGGCCTGCAGGAGCACTTCTGATTTCTGAATTCTGAAAGCATGCCACGCCTGCGGCCTGCCTGATGCTTCCGGAGGCCTCGTCCTCGTCCGTGCGCTCTGATCTGAAAAGGGCTCCCTTCCACCCGCTGCGCGGCGGCAATGATGCCGGCCGAAAGTGGATGCCGGCATCTCAAGCTCAAGCCGGGAGAAGGATCAATGTCTCTCTGCTCTCGGCGGATGGGATCGGAGTCGGAGCTGCCTTTTTTAATGTGGGCGGCAGATAGACATCCTGTCCATGTCGACGATGGTCATGGTCTGGCCGGCTGGCAAGGGAAACTGCTGCTGTAGTGCTGGAACAGAAGCTAATCTCTAGGGGAGTACTAGGTTTTTGCTTTACGATAAGCCTGCAATCTTACAGCAGATAGATACGGGCATACGGCACATATGACATATCCAAACATCAGACTACCAAAGTGTCATAATCCATAGCTGCTTTTCTTGTACTTTTTTGTGACGAAAAAAAATTACAACTCTTCTTACTTATTGCCCTTCTGATCCCGATCGGATCAAGAATGAAGTCACGATCTTGGAACATGCCGAAATCTTCAGAGCAGCACACCCAGAGCAACAAATCTAGTAACTATACTCCGAAGTCTCAAACTGGTTGGTTGCTGTCCAACAGTGCGCTACACTTGTCATCTTGTGCCTATCTACGGCGGCTCCAATCCCACTAACTATACTAGTTTTTTTAGATAATGGATTGAAAAATCCGGCCTTGACCCAAAAAGACTACGGCCACCGTTTACAAATTAGCAGCTCTTGCGTCTGCCCTCACACACTTTAAACAAAAGAACCTCCATGATTAAAAAGAGTTACATAGCAATTCTATTGCTAAACCTCCATCTATGGTAGGCAAAAATCTGCATTGCCAACACCTCCAAGGTCTGACATGCACTCCTTATTGCATCTCCATCCTGCTCACGCCTCTATAGCTGCGCCCAGAATCGGAGCCAGTACGTTCCCTTTCCCCTGAAGAGTACCTGCAAATAAGTTTTTCATCGGAGATTTGTTAAACACCATATCATTCCTACTGAGCCATAGTGCCCGACATAGCGCTGAAGCACCGGCCAACAGCTGATATTTTAACTTCCCCCCTATCCCAACCAGCCAATTGTGAAACAACCCGTTAACATTATTTGGTGGTCGAAGATTAAAAGCAATTTGAACAGTCCTCCATAGAAATTTTGCCATATGGCAATCAAAAAAGAGGTGTTGGATAGATTCTTCATTTGAGCAAAACATACACAATTTACTTCCGTTCCAATTTCTCCTGGCTAAATTATCTTTTATAAGGATCACCCCCTTTTAAATACCACATAAAGATCTTGATCTTTAATGGTATTTTCATTTTTCAAATCTGGTTGTTACGCTGTGCATTAGTATTGGTCATAAATGCCCCATACCACTGAACTATACTAGTTAAATGAGTTTAGCATACAATTTCCGAATTGGATCATTTGAATCTACTGGGCTGGTTGTAAGCCTTAAGGATATCTTTATCTTCGCTAACCTGTATATATACCCCGTAGGAAAAGGGCAAAATCGCATGTGTTTCTTCCATGTGGCACATGGCGCCTGAACTTACTAAGATAATCGCCGTGCAGGTTGCGCTGGGTCGCTGTGTACCTTCCTACAAAAAGGTAGATCAGCCGTAGCTGCAACTGCTCAATCATCCAAAAGACGATGAGTAGATGTACAACTCCGGTGGTTCATTGTCTCAGTTTTTGGGTAAGCACTGCCCCCTTTTCGAGGCAGATTCCAGTGGTACAGCAAGGACAGTGTCCCCAAAAGGAAGATCTCTCTATCCCTGTATCCATCTGTTTCAGTATTATTTGGCGCCTACAAAAAAAAAACATATATCTATAGGTGTATGTATGTGTCCTAGGGATTAAAAATTCTCACAGGCAGATCGAGAGCCTCCTTGATCCATGCGTGCATGTGTGTGATGCGTCCTGGGCAGTGGGCAGGCTCATTTTAATGCCATGTCGAGCTTAGGTAGTTGGATCCGATCCACCAGAAAAAGAATGTACCAAACATGAGCCCTCCTGATATAGTCGTCAGGGATTGTGTTTGCCGCACTCACTGTCAATGTTTGTACCTCGACCGTTGGGGGCTGTATGCCCATGCCTGTCGAATCATTGCCAATTGGATTCTTGTTTACTCCAAGCTGTACCCCCCACAAGTTAAGTTGGATCTGTGCGTGGCACATCTCCATGGTTTGTGTATGTAGCTCACCTGTCATGTTGCCCCTGCAGTCGGTCCAAGAAATTATTTTGGTTTTTCACGGCCGGCTCGATCTGCGTTAAAATGATGTTAGATTCTTTAATTCCATCTGCCACCTCTCTCAATCGATTAATTAAGCAAAGGAGAGAGATGGACTAGACATGGAAGCTCGCTACCTTTCTGATCATTGGCATTGCCGATGGTTATTGCCTTGTCATTGATTCATTCATCGTGACATAATCATGAATGTATACAAATGTCTCGGCAAAAGAACATCATCAAGACTAGATATAACACACCGTACCCAATGTGGCCCTTCTTAGACAGGTCAGCCGCCGGCCGAGATCTGAAGTCTCACAATAAAACCAGTGTTTGGCTAGATTTTGAAAACCAACAATATCAATACTACTGCTGAAGATTCAGGCTTTCAGCTAGGCGGGACCCTCCATGCATGACTTGTTGTGTACTGCCCCCTTAACATACACGTCAAGTCTGCGTTCTCATATATTACCAGATTTTGCCCATGACAGCCAGTTAATAATAAACATTACCATAAAGTACTATAGATTGGGATGCCATCCTCTGCAAAAGGACACGCAACAGATCAAGCTAGTGATGAATTGATGCCTATCCATCACCTGCTCCAGCACTTACACCGACTCCTACAAATCACCAAGACATGGAGGACATCTCCAGCTCATGTGTGGTGCTCGGCGGGGGAGTATCAGATCATGGGGCACATGAGGCCACATCCCCCCAAATCATGCCATTGTCTCCAGATTCCCCGGCTTGGATGTTAATGCATGAGTTGTCCGGGCAAACCCACATCCCTCCAAGGCAGAGAGCATATGCACAGTTCATCAGGGATCGCCCCCATTGTTAATCCATCATGCACGGTGTGGGGGTCCCAAATCCCCCTCATCACTCATTCTGATCTCTCTAGCAAAGGGCCTTTCCTCGCTCGATCTTTTCTTCTTCTAATTAGGTTTGATTGTCGCACGTGGTGGCGATCGGGTTTCCTGGGGAGTTGTGGGAGTGATGTCGGTGTCGGGTCGCAAATATTTCAGGACGATGAAAAGGGATGGCGAAACCTAAAGTGAAGAAGGAAAGGTGATGCAAAACTTTGGGCAGTTATCATCATCGCTAACAATTCTCTAATGTTCATGCGAACCGAGCGCGGAGTTTAATATCTAATTAGGTATGGCTGTAACTAAACCATCATAAACCAACATTCAACAAGTATGCATGATAGCTAAACCTTTTTGCGTGAACATCATGGTCATTCCGAGAGGCCGCAGGTCATCAGCGCAAACCAGGTGTCTGAATCTGAACTAACCACAGTTAGTTAAGGATGCACGGATTATGACTGGAGTACTTTTCACTTGGATGACAATGGGATCTACAGATCTAGAAGCGGATATAACTGGCCCGAGATGACAATTCAACAAGCAGCTAGATTGAGAGATCAAAAGGTGCCGCCGCGTCCGTACCATTTCTATATTCCCGAGTGGATGTGTGTGATGTCAACAAGTTAGGAGCATGATTCCAGGCCGGGCAGGGCAGGCAGGCATGCCCACATGTGAACTGCCCTGGCCACTTTAGCTGTGCCTGTCCCTCTGCTGATTCTTTTCTATTAGCCCCAGTAGTGCCCTCGCTTCCCATAAATCTATTTGTGGATAGATACATGGATGCACATATTTATAGCAAGTGGGGGTTGCTATGTTCCCCTGCTTTTCTAGTCTGTCCTTTGCTCGCCAATTTTGTGGTGGGGGCATCATTCTTCCTTCTCAAATGCTTCAGACCGCCGCAGTGATCGACCAATCCAAACTGCATTCCCCTTTGCCTTTAAAATAGCAGGTCGTAGAGTGTCGAGAAAGCTATGTGCCCCTAACCCTACCCTCCTCCTACACGGGAAAGCGCCCCCCCTGTTTGCAAGGTTCAATTCTTCGAGGCCTCGATCCCGATAAGCATCCATCCAAGTGTGAGAGGCCTCCACTTTCTTGATCGACTTGTTGTAAGTAGAGCCTGATCCCAGTCTCATGGTTTCACATTTTTCTTCCATCTCGTAATTAAGCTATAGGCTGGCAGGCTGCAGTGCTTTATTTCCTTGGTTGTTGCCAAGTTTAGTTGGTAGCTTTCATGGCTGAAGACGTGTGTGATGGAACGCCGACGCTCTCCAACTTGATTTTGCAGCTTCATTCGTTCTGTTGCTACGGCATGTCAAGGTATCATCTGAAGCGGTACGAGAAGGAGCACATGAAGATGGCCATGCTGAAGCAGGAGGAGACGTTTCGTGACAATCATGAATGTATACAAATGTCTCAGCAAAAGAACATCAACAAGACTAGATATAACACACCGTACCCAATGTGACCCTTCTTTAAACAGGTCAGCCGCCGGCCGAGATCTGAAGTTCTCACAATAAAACCAGTGTCTAGCTAGAGCCGGCGAGCGCCGGCGTCGGACAGCGTCTGGTGGAGCAGGAAGGGCTGCAGCCTCCTTGGCTCCACAAGTGCCTGAATCTGGCACGATAGGGTGGTTCCTGTATCGCAAAATGTATTCATTGTAAGACCAACCATTCTGATAGGATGCATGCCGCTACAAAAAAATTCTTCTGTTACTCTTCTCCGTCCGTGGACCGTGTTGCTTCTTCAGTTCTTTTACTTCTCTGGATGGATGATGAAGCCTGCTAACTTATCCAAAGCCCAAAGGTAGACTTTGACCTGGTGTCTTGGTGCGCATCACACAGTCTCTGACTGCTACGGCGAGATTTCATTACTCTGTCGGTCAGGCACACGCTACTAACGAGACGGCCGGGCATGTGTCTAGGCCCCAGCTTGATAAGGCTCAAACCAGGCGTGAGCCGAACCTCAAGTTTAATTAGACCCGGCCGAAGCTTGGACAGGTTCAGACTCAGACTCGGTTGAGATTTGAGAAAGGTCGGAAACTTACACTACGGCGTTCCTGGGCCGAATTAGTAACACAAGGCCCTTTCATTTTCAGCATGTAAGAGCAACTTCAGCAATAGCTCTAAATTTTCCTAAAAAAAAGCAATAGCTCTAAATTGGACCCTGTAAATACTAAATGTAGGCTTTCTTTATTTTTTAAGGATCTCAAAACTTATTTTAACTCCAACAAATAAGCAACCCAGCAATAGCCCCCTCCAAATACTAAATAGGAGCTTCCTTTATTTTTTGAAGGTCTTAAAACTTATTTCAACTTCAACAATAGGCCATAAGAATGAAGGGCTCCCTATAAACCTCCAGATTCAGAGGATGGAGGGATAAATTTAGAGACCTCCCTAAAATAGAGAGCCAAATAAATGATCTGCTAAAGTGCAATTTTTATTTGTCCCTTTAATTTTAGGTTGGAAGTTTGTTTAGAGGGTCTATTAGATAATTTAGATTTGCTCTAGGATTCCAGGGACATCCCCGGTGGCCCAATCCACCTTTGATTGCATCCAGTTTGGAACAGGAACAGTCACTGAGCTTAGGCCATGAGCTTCGGCCTGTGAGGCTCTGAACTTTCCTTTTCTTTTGTGAGTCACTGAGCGATGCGCCCAAAGTCTTTTCTAGCAGAAAGGCCCGCAGCAAGAACTGGGCCATTCGGTCCTGCGCAGAAAATTAATCGACTTGTGCAGTTTGTGTACCCCAGCCAGGTACTGTATGGGCTAGAAAACTACTGAAGGAACTTGAGATGGTATATGGGCTCGTTATGGGCCTAAACGGTACAGGAGATCTTTCGTCCAATATGTTTTGTCCGTCCATAGTTCCATACCATACTCCCCACCACGTTACAGAACATTTTGAAGATTATTTTTTCATGATTATATTTGTGTATCGTTGGGACAAATGAAACATTTTAACCACCAACATAGACGAACACAAATAGCCGTGAAAAAGATTCGAAAACTACAGAGGTTGTTTAAGGTAGGGTATGTCGTCCATTACCTCGCCAAAGTTCAAGTCTAGAGAAACCGGTGTAATACAATTGTTCAGGGGTTGCGTAGAACTACAAAAATACGATTTACAGGATTAAAATAGAAATTCTAAATTTACACTACCAACACGAATATGCCGATACTTGTAGGACGTGTACAAATCAAATTCATAAGGCTGTCAGTCTAGTCTCCCCGCGACGTGGTAATTGTAGCAAAATCTTATATATTAATCACAAAAAACAAAATGTTGGATATTATTAGGTCCATGGCGATGCTTCATTGAGCTCGAGGCCTCCAGGCTCCAGCCCAGGCCGCAAGGAAAGCGATGCCCGATCTGAATTCCACATTTCCACGGGTGGGCATGCCCTTGCCCTGGTATCGTTTCCTTTGCTCATTCGCGCTCCTTCAGTGTTGATGTTGTCTCGTCTCTCCGGCCAGCGAAGAGCCGAAGCCAGCTTTTGTTTATCAAACCAGCTGCGTGGTCAAACTGAAATGCTACGTACTCCGTATATGCCTGGAACAGCCCAGACCTAGTACGGACAACACGTAGTACTAGGATCGATTGGGTGCGACGCCGCCTCCATCCAAACAAGCAGCAGCACAGATCAGGAGGCGAGGCGCGCGCACCCACGCCGTGCCGGCACCCTCTTCACGTGGCGTCACATGGACCGAGACGACGCCGACGCGTGCACGCGCCCCGTGGGAAGAGGCGAGAGCCAGCCAGGTCCATGCGGCGCCCGGCTCCCGCCCCCGCCCACGTGAAAATGCGACGGGCGTACAGGGAGGCCGCAGGCGCGGTGCCGCGGTGAGGTCAGGTGCAGTGCATGGCATCCACACGAGACTGGACAGGGACAGGGGGCCTCCAGCGTCCAGGGGCCGAATCAGACGTGACCACGTCCGCTGGCCCGTGGCCTGCGCAGCCGTACATACGCTGACAAGGGCCGCGCGCGCGCCCTCGCCTCGCCTCGGGGTCTCGGCATTGGTCGTCTACTCGTCCCTGGTCAGCATCTTCGGCGCCGAAACGCGCCGCGGGGGACAGGGCAGAGGGGGGCCGAACAAGGGGGTGGGGCACGGTCGGCGGCCGCGCCCGCGGCGGGCACGTGAAGCGCCAGGTCGCGCCGGCCTCCCGTGTCGGGGATTAGCCCCGCACGGGGAGTACGGCGTTTCGGGGGAATTGGGACTGGGGAGGGGGACCTGATTGACGACCCGGCGTAAGAGGTTTAAGAGAGCATATTGGCTGTGTTTAGGTCCTCAACTTTTTTCAAAAATTCTCTCTTCAAACTCTACTGGCTGTGTTTAGTTTCCCATTACATCACCAAAATTTCCAAAATTCTCTCTCCAAACATCACTATCCACCTATCACATCAAATCTCTCTCCTCATGCATGGAACACTAAACGTAGGTAAATAAAAAAACTAATTACATGGTTTTGATGTACACGATAAGACGAATCTTTTGAGCCTGGTTAGGTCTTGATAGGACAATGTTTACCACAAACAAACGAAAGGTGCTACAGTACGCTACAGTGCCCGATGTGACATTTTCTCCAAACTTTCTCCTACACTTTTTGGAACTGAACACAGCCACTATCCATCTATCACATCAAATCACATCAAATCTCTCTCTTCATGCATGGAACACTAAACGTGGGTAAATAAAAAAACTAAGTACATAGTTTTAATGTACACGGCGAGACGAATCTTTTGAGCCTAGTTAGGTCATGGTAGGACAATATTTACCACAAACAAACGAAAAGTGTTACAGTGCGCTACAGTGTCCGATGTGACATTTTCACCGAACTTTCTCTTCTTCTTTTTCTAACTAAACACAGCGATTGCTGGCTACGAGCACAGCCCCTCGGCACGGGAACGGCTGTGGTTTTCCCTACCATCGGACGTCAGACAAGTGCGCTACATGAAAATTCTTTTACTTCCTCCGTCCGCAGAAGAATGCAATTTTAAGATTCAAAAGTTATCCAGAAAAGAATGCAACTCTATCATATATATCTTCTATCGTGGACCCCACAATAGAGATAGATTCAGTAAAATAGAACTCAAGCATAGAACATCGTAGGAAAAAAAATCCTTCCCATAACCGAGAACGTTCCAGGTGCTGCTTCCCCTACTGTCCTCCCTACTACTCAACTGTCTATAGAAATTTCCAGTGTCTTTGGATCAGTAACAGTTGAAGTTAGTAGGGGTATATATGCCATTTTACTTGTTTCTTGGTTTGTGTGTAAAATACTAGAGTTGCATGCTTTTATGGACAGAGGGAGTACTACAGTAGGACAACCACTTAAGTGCGCTAATCTGGTCCCCCTCTATTGTTACACCAAGTTACAAATGTAACGGTTGTACATACGGAGTACGGAGTACTTTTTTTCTGAGAAGGTTGTACATACATGTTATTGAGATTGCGATGGACACATTTCTATATCAATGGAGGTGGGCATGTCTTTGATGACTACTCCCAGACACTGGCGGAGCTACGGCCAGGCTATACCGTTCGAGCCTGTAAATTAGCGATGCATGTAGTCCTCTTCACAATTCCCTTCACATTGTAGATACCCTTGCTGCGTTCTAGAAAAAGGAATATGATACTTGTTACTACCCTTGAGACGTTAAGAAAGGATAAATACATACGTATGTATACTATGGGTTGCAATCGACAATACCGCGTGCTTAACCTGCTGCACAAACTTCAATATCAGAGGCAAATCGCAAGATCATTGGCGCTCTGTTTCAAAACAGAGTCAACGAAGGTCGCGTGCTGCCAAGTTCGTGTGGAGATCAGCAATTCACGTGTCGCAGTCCGCATCACGATCGAGATCAAGACCGCAGCAGCTACCCCTCGCCCCTCCCCTCGCGTCGCCCCCAGGCGACGAGGGGTGCCGCGCCCTCGACGCCCGAAGGCCTCCACCGATCTGCGCCGGCCCCCTCCCTCCCCTTTCTCTTCCATCCCTCCGGTCGCTCCTCCACCTGCAGCACCACCACCAACCCTATATCTGATTTTTTTTCTGGTCGTTCATCGCCGGCGCCGTGCGGCTGTTCCTCGCCAGTCGCCTTGGTCCTCTTCGTCCGTCACCCTGGTCGCCTACCGCCGCCACCGTCGACTTCCCCGCGCCGTTGGGGCCGCTGGCTATTGCTGTCGGTCGTCCCCAGATCCGCGGCGTCGTCGGACAGCCACCCCTCCTGGCTGGCGGCGGTGAGTGGGGGATCCCCTCCGTTCACCGGATTCCGTGCAACAAAAGTGTTGCGCTCGTCGCGCAGGGGGTGTTTCTTCACCTCGCACGGATTGACGGGCGACGATAGAAGCGGCGGCTTCTCTGCATAATTTTCTGGGTGTAAAGCCTTGGTCTTTGGGTCAGGCGACGACGGCGCAGTCGGCGTCGCTTCCCTCCTTGGAGGCATCGTTGTGGAATTTCATGCTCTGTGAAGCTGCGGCGGCTGCAAACACTGTGGCGAGGAAAGGGATGGCGAGTCCACTGGGTCCATTCTTGGTCAAAGTTACACAGCGATTAACATACTAGATACGGTGGTGTTCGTTTAGCAAGACACCAGGCTTGATCTTATTCATCCATGATTCAGTTCTACACTGGTTGATTGTGCCATCTATACTTAAAGCTGGTTAATTGGAGCTGGATGAAGACGATGGCCTTGTTGGTGACAGCTCTGAGTCGATTCAGGGTTAGGTGCATGAAACACCACCGTTGACTATGTGTTTCGGGTCGTAGAAGATGTGTCGGGACTTATGGTTTGGACAGGTCTTTTTGGTGCTGATAGTTTGGAGCTAATGATGGTGGTAGCTCTTTTTTCTGCTCCTTTTTTCTAGGCCTGTGTGCTATTAGGAATGGAGCCTTTTCTTTTGTGTAATAATTATAGCTGTATGTATCTTTTGGATGCAGAGGCTGGAATATCAATATATTCCCTTTTTAAAAAAATGTATACTATGGGAAATCTCCATGCCATTGCAATCGTGAACGGTCCACGTCTAGCATGGTTGGTCGGTGTACGAGGGGAGGAGTGTATAATATAATAAAAAACTAAAAAATGGACGCAAAAGAAAAATAAGAAAGTAGCAATCCGTTGCATTTTTGTCACCATGCTTAGCAGAATCTTGATTTGTTCATACGCTGTCCCTGATATACTAGTGCATATATACGTGAACGATGAGTGGTGGTACCATAAAGTAAACATAGACGCCGAGTCTCGTATCTAATCACGACAGCAAGAGCTGAGCTTACATGAATCGAATCGAGTGACCGGCCGTCCACTTGTTTTGTGCCGCTCTCCTACTCTCCGTCACCACAAGAGGGGGAGCGGGGGCGACAGGAGTGTTTGATCCAAGGGCTACAGTTTAGTCCGTTAAATAAAGGCGGAATAGTCAAATCCGTCCCTAAACTATCATCGAAAGCTCAATTTCGTCCCTAAACTACGAAAATGATCGTTCCCGTCCTCAAACTTTCGCGACCGGCTCAATTCCGTCCCAGAGCTACGAAAATGACCGTCCTTGTCCTCAAACTTTCACAACTGACTCAATTTGATCCCTGTCCAGTCAGCTATGGTTTTGAATTGCCGATTCTACCCCCATGGCCATCTCTTTCAGAAATAAGTGATGCACAAGGACAGGAAGAAACATGAAGCAATCAGAAATCGAAGATTAAAAAAAATCATTTCGATGAGAGGAGGGTAGATCAACGAGATTCTATGGTTTATTTAAAATGAATCTGGTGGACTTCAGGGCTGGGGAAAAAGATGATCAAAGGGGTAGAATCGGTAATTGACAACCATAGCTGACTAGGCAGGGATGAAATTGAGTCGATTGCGAAAGTTTGAGGACGAGAACGGTCATTTTAATAGTTCAGGAACGAAATTGAGCCAGTTGCAAAAGTTTGAGGACGAGAACGACCATTTTCGTAGTTCAGGGACGAAATTGAGCTTTCGGCAATAGTTTAGGGACGGATTTGGATATTCCGCCTTAAATAAATGACAATTTGAAGTATTAAATATAAAATTAATTATAAAATTAATTGTATAAGTCATATCTAAGGACAAATCTAACAAACCTAATTAACATATAACTAGTATATATTTATTATATGATTACTGTAGCATTATATTATCTAATTATAAATTAATTAGTCTTAATATATTCATCTAGTAGATTAGTCCTCACTTATATAATATTTTTTATATTAATCTATATTTTGATGTACTAAAATTTAATATTTAATATTTAATAGACGGAATCCAAACACCAGACCGGAAGCAAACTGAGCCGAGCCGTCCCATCATCATCATCCCTTGGCCGCGGCGGAGAGCCGCGCCCCGCGCTGGGCCCCATCTCCCTCCCGGGGCACGGGGGACGCGACGAAACTTCCTCGCGCCCCCGCTATCCCCCCTCGGGCCTGGGAAAACCAGCCCATCCGCTCGCCGAAACGGCGACGCAAGCCGCGGCTGCTTTCACCGACTCGCGAGTCGCGACCCCACCCACCCAGGGTTTCGCGCTCGCAGCCGCAGGGGTCCTGGGGGCGGCGGGACCCAGGGCGCGTGCGTCCCCTCTCATCGAGGCAAGTTGCAGCCAGCGCCCGGCTGCTGGTGATCGCCGCGCGGATTCGTGGCGGGACCCCGGCGCGGCGCCGGCCCGGGGGCACAAGTTGCGGTGCGCCTGTGCCGACGTGACAGGGCACGGCCCCCGCTCCGGGTCCTTTGTCCGGCCGTGCGAGCCTGCCTGCCTGCCTTTTGCGCCCACGGGCAGGGGCGGGGCCCGCAGGCCGCTGCGTGCCGCGGCGTCGCCCTGCAACTTGCGGAAATCTGTTTTGAGTGCGCAGAAATATCAAACCACCACCAGCAGAATACGAGTAGAGTAGAGATGGTGCTCGACGGCCCGGTATAAAGAGCACTGCGCTCTTCTTCGCTTTTGGACGATAGCGCATCCTGGATTACTCGGAAATAACTACCACAGGATTCTCCGGTTCTCTTCCGAAGATTGTGTTGCTCGTTGAGTCAATCGCATGTGTGCTCACGTCCCCTTTCTCCTACCTTGAGATATTTCCTCCCTAGTTGGCGCGAAAGTAATAGGCCAGGAGTGGCCGCGCAACGGCCACGATTGGTGCCATTGAGATGGCCAGCTGACCCCGCTGGTGGAAATACCTCGCGGCCTTTTCGATCTCTGCTCTGAAGTTTGCTGGAACTTGCTTCAAACAAACCGCGGTCTCATCTTAACGTTGATGGAAATGGAATGTCTGCTCTGAAGTTTGCTGGAACTTGCTTCAAACAAACCGCGGTCTCATCTTAACGTTGATGGAAATGGAATGGCCCTAAAACATTGTGGTATTCTACTTATCTCGATGAAGGCGTACGTAGGTCAAGCTTGCGTGAGCAACAACGAAGACAACCTTCACGTTAGATGCAGAATCTACAATTACGTGCTTCTTTGCTGCATTCCTAGACCGAGGACTCTGATGAGGCGCGCAAAGAAGTTGCGGCAATACCCCGACCGCCGTTCTCTCCACGCCAGGCCGGCCCGGCCGGCAGCGTCGCCCGTCCGTCAGTCACAGAGACGGAGACGGTGGTGGTGCATCGTGCGACGTGCCAGCTTTTGTCTCTGCATGTACGTGCGGTACAAACCCGGATGGACTTTGGGGCATCCGTGTCGGCCACTGCTCGCATCCCTCCGTCCATTCTTCTTTTATTTTTCTTCTCTCTCCTCGTCAGGGCAGAGTGAGCAGGCGCAGTGGACGAGGGCGCGCCCCGCCGCGTTGATCCCTCGTCAACTCCGTACCCCCAAGGCGCGGCGCCTGCCGCCTGCTGCCCCCAAAGCCTTGCCGCAAAGGCAGGCCGTCCGTCGTCGCCATCCGCGGCACAGTACGTCAGCGTTGGGGAGGGTCGTCTCGTCTGGTCGTCTCACAAAACATGATCGATCACCAATTATCAGGTCAATAGCAATAGTAAACCACAGAGACGCATGTATTACACGGCCGACATAGTCGATCACACTCACGCCCGAGCTTTGGATAACAAGACGGAGAGCACAAAAAATGGAGCTCGATCGGCTTTGTAGTACTTACTACTATATTTATTATATAATCGTTCGATCAAAAAATAAAAGAAAAAAAAGGGGGAAATGGTTACTCGGGTGGGGCAGTGGCCACCGGCGCTCTCATCTCGCCCACGCAAACGGGGCGTCCAGGCCGGCTGCTAGCTTCTTAATTTTCTAGTAGAGCACTACTACACAACAAAATCAAAGGCCGCGCGGAATCGAAGGAAAATGGCCTTGGCTCGCCGCCGGCGACAAGAGAGACAACTAATACTTGGCTGCCGCCGGGAACGTCCCGAGATCACACTCACGCACGCATGGATTAGGAGGAGTAGCTGGCGCTAGCCGGCGTGAGGCTCAGGGGAAGAGGTTGAGCAGCACGGGCTCCCTGTCGCCGCCGGCCGTGGTGGTGACGGACTCGTCGGAGCTCATGGACGGCGTGCCGGGCCGCAGGAGCGGGGCCCTCCTCTCCCCCGGCGCCGGCGGGGACCCGGGGCTCAGGCACAGCCCGAGGTCGCAGGACGCCTCCGCCGCCGCGGGCGGTGCTGGCGCGGCCTTGCTGCGCACCCGCTTGGCCGTGGAGAAGGTGGACCAGCCGCCGGCGCGCTTGCCGACGGGCGGGCCGTAGAGGTCGGCGTCGCCCCCGCCGAGCTCCGGCAGCGGGCCGATGGCGCCGCCCCGCAGCACGGTGTCGACGGCGGCCTGGCAGAGGTGCCAGTTCCCGGTCCCCAGCAGCCCCACCGCGCCGTGCACCGGGTTGATGGTGCGCCCCGCCGCCTCGTACAACAGCGACTGGAACAGCGCTGCGAGGTCACGGATGGCATCACGATCAGCTTTTGCTTGCACAGGTATATACAGTCGTATATATGCAGGCAGGAGGAAGGAAGGCAAGGCATGCACGTACCAGGTCGCTGGGCTTCGGGGACGGCGGAGATGAAGGAGAGGAGGCCGGCGCGGCCGAAGAACTTGGCGACGAAGACGGTGGCGTGGCCCTGCGCGTCGGCGGCGTCGATCCACTGGAGGCAGGGGCGCAGCACGCAGCCCTCGCTGCAGCCCTTGCGCAGCACCCGGCACCCGTTGCAGCTCATGCCCACCGTCCAAGACCGAGCACCAAGCTCATACAACGCAACCCTACACCACCGTACCTACAGAGATAGCTGCTATACAGCCGGGGCACCAAGCTCTCTTCCACTGCCTTGGCTGCACCACGAAACCGGAACGAAGAGAACGGCCGGTCCGCCGCGGCCGGGGAGGGGGATTTATAGGCGGCACGGGCGTAGCGGCAACGCAGGCAGAGGCGCAGAGCCCTGGACGACAGGACGAGGAGTCGAGGAGGACGAGGCCGCCCAACCCAACCGTGGTTTGGTTAGGTAACCAGGGGCGCCCTGCCTTGGACCCGGGACCCAGCCAGAGAGAGAACACGCAGGGGTGGGTGGGTGGTGGTGCGGTGACCGGGAGGTGAGGTGAGGGTGTGGCGCTGCCGGTCGGGCGAGGAAGTTCCAAGGTCCTGGGTGCGCGGCGCGGGGGCGGCTCCGTGTCTCCGCGGCCGGTCGGGCACCCCGCGGGCCGTCGGATCCGATCCGATCCTCCCTCCTGGGGCGAGGGCGATGCAGCGGGCGGATGGTTCCACCACGCGGCGTGGTCGTGGATGGGGGATTCTTTCTTTGGTTTCTGGGCGCCGCGCCCTCGTCCGCACCGCACGTCGCGTGGGTGGTGGTGGTGGGCGCAGCCGGGCAGGACGGCAGGAGGGTGGCGGGCGGTTTGCCGCTTCTGCCTTCCCCGCGGATCGGCCTGCTTTTCCGTGCGGGGCGTGGGGCCGGACGGGGACGGGTGCGTGGATTCGCGTGTCGGGCAGCCTCCCTCCCCCGGTCCGGTCCCGGTGCGTGTGCGTGTTTCTGACTCAGCGTGCCGTGGACCCCCTTTGCGCCCGCGGATTCGTGCTCGCCCCGCGCCCTACCCCGCTCTGCTGACGGGCTGCTCGTACTCATCTGTTTCCCTCCCATAAAAGAAATATTCTAGCCTAGTCATCGAGATTCCTTCCTCTATCTCAATTTCTCCCCGCGGATCGGCCTGCTTTTCCGTGCGGGGCGTGGGGCCGGACGGGGACGGGTGCGTGGATTCGCGTGTCGGGCAGCCTCCCTCCCCCGGTCCGGTCCCGGTGCGTGTGCGTGCGTCTGACTCAGCGTGCCGTGGACCCCCTTTGCGCCCGCGGATTCGTGCTCGCCCCGCGCGCCCCTCTGCTAAATGCCCGGTGATCGCGACGCACTCCGCCATCTGGTGATTAGGAAATTTCCCATCATCTTACCTCCTACCGTTTGCTTATTTGTTTCTCTTCTCAGATGGATTGAGCCCTAATGCTCGACACGTGTCGAACCAGAGCTGTGATCTTTGCCCCTATCTACTACTTTTTGTTGTGTGCGAATGAATGAATGGATGCAAAGCGGTGGCGCGTGGTGATCTTATCTGCCCGCCGGCATGGTAAATATCATTCCTGCGGCGCTACCTAAGGGGAAATTGGACATGCCTCCTTAGCTGCTTGCATAGACCGTCCCGTTTGCATTTTTTTCCCCGAATTGACACCGTGTGTTCTTGTCCTCCTGATTGCCAGGATGGCTCTCCGATCCAATGTTATCAACAAGTACAGTATATAGCTTAGCGAGACTAGAATCCAACCCATCATTCATCAGGGCTTCCACCGCGGCACATTGGCGATCACAATAGTTGCGCTTGGATATAATTGGGCGGGCCCGTGGATCTATATAGCTTGTTTCTTCAAAGCTTGTCTGAAAGAGCCCATAAGCCCCTGTTTGGATACTTGGGACTAAAACAGTCCGGACTAAAATTAGTCTCTAGGGGACTAAAACTGGTGTTTGGATCACAGGACTAAAGGGGACTAAAACATCTTTAACTTTACATGCAAAACCTTTCTACCCTTCTTGTAGTACCCTTCTTGTAGTACACACTGCAGACTTCTGACTCCGGCCATGGCGCACGCCGACGTCTCCACTGCGCCCCGCCCTCCTCAACCACCCACACCACCCACATCATCCAGCCGCGCCCTCCAGCCGCGCCCGCCTTCTCCGGTCACAACGACGCCCAGCGGAGCCTCTCTATCCTCCCCGCCGCGCGGATCTGCGAGGATGACTCGCCGTGGTTGTCACGGCGTGCGCGGAGCTTCGGTAGTGGCGCATCGAGCTGATGCGGCGTTACGTCGACCTAGGGAGCTTGCTCCTCGTATGGGCGGACGGTGGATCACGGGCGGAGCGGGGCCTCTCCGATCCCGAGCGCGGGCGGCGCACGCCGGTCGAGGCCACGGGCGGCGGTGGAGCGTGCGGCGACAGAGGGCGTGAGGCGGAGCGACGCGCGGGCGGCGGGAGGAAGGCGACGAAGGCGCGCCACGCCGGCGGCGGGGGGCGGGCGGCGAGGGAGCGGTGCGCTGGCGGCGGGGGCGAGCGGCGGTAGGGGAAGGGGCTGGATGGACTGGAGGGATGAGAGAGGGGGTAGGGTGAGGAAAAGTTGTTGTTTTAGTCCCTCCTAGTCCCTCTTTTGGGACTTTTATGCTAAAACTTTTTAGTCCGTTTTAGTCCCTATAGTTTAGATCTTTAGTCCCATTTGGGACTAAATTTAGTCCCAAACTAGTTTAGCACTTGGAACCAAACAAAGCCAAATTTCATCTTTCATTTTTTGAAAGACTACTACAGACGCAGATACTTGAAATACACATTCACTTTATGAATACACACGTAAACTCTACCCCTATAAGCACATTGAGATATACGGGACCGGCAAATGTCGAGTTTGACAAAGTCAGCACATGTCTTCGTTGTGGACGAACACGACGCCTTGCATCGAGGACTCGAATCCTGGTGCGTAGGTTCCACCCTAGGGAACCTCACCAACTGGATTATGAGCTGTTCTAATTCCATCTTTCATTGACCGTATAAAATCGTTTCTAGAAGAAGAAAAAGGGTCAATAGGTTTGCCCGGTTTATGTCTTATAATGGCTGTCAATTGGCCAGACCATCTGGGATTAAGGCACAAAATATTCTCCATGTAAGTCTAAGAGACCGTTACAATATATATTCTTTTCAGAATGATTGATATGTGGAACCCAGTTAACCGTAATGGAATCTTTTGACATTTGTGGTTACTACAAAACCAAGTGTCCAAGCTCAAGTGTGCCAAGTTATTCTGGCAAACAGCCAAACAAAGTCTGCATCCTGGTTCTTCCAAAGTTAC
>OAMR01000347.1:293789-311366 GCA_900205405.1 Echinochloa crus-galli
GCCGGCCAGCCCACGTGGCATCTTTGCCGAGTGTTTGTGTCTGAACACTCGGCAAAGGTGTTGTTTGCCGAGTGTAGCACACGGCAAACATTTCTCCGACCATTTGCACAATACCAAATTTTTCAAATTGGATCAAATACACATGAACATATCTTGTCAAATACATTCATTAGTGCATATTTTATGCTTCCATGAAATGTTTTCATTATTTGAAGCATATATAGCTCATAATTTCTTCATATGTTTCATTATTTCATGCGGAGATAGTCGTAAAAATATTTAAAAAATATCAAATGGGTCTGGAAAAATATGATAACTTCGAATGTAGCAATCTACGTCGTCTATTGCCTATACAAAAAGTTATGAACTCAAACTCCAATTCAACTTCACTTCGTTTCAAAATCTAGCTATCTCCTTCTCAACTCTCTGAAACTAAGAAGCTCCGATTGGTAATGGTCGTACATATAAACTTTTTGAAATCCTCTCAACTTTTTGCCACAGCCTCCACATAAGACATAAAGAGCCTTTGACAAGTATCATACGAAAATGATAAAGTTTGGAGCCCAAAATCATAAGTTTAAACCAAAAGGGCCAAACTTTTGCCGAGTGTTTCTAGGAAAAACACTCGGCAAAGGCTTGCTTTACCGAGTGTCGCCAGGGAGACACTCGGCAAAGGCTTGCTTTGCCAAGTGCGAGAGTGCAACCCTCGGCAAACCCACCATTCCAGCCACCCAAAAAACTTTTGCATTTCAAATTTTCAAACTTTTATGTTTGAATTCCAAGTTTTTTAAGAATTTTTTCAAATTTTTAAAGTTGATGAGTGAATACACATGTTGATATTTAAAAATTAGAATACATGTAGATTGATAATGATAGTATATATATAGGTTGATAATCATAATAATACACATGTTGATACTCATAATATATATCGATTGATAGTCACAGTATTTGTAGATTGATAATAATAATACACACGTTGATACTCAAAATATATATCGATTGATAGTCACAATATTTATAGATTGATAGTCATAATACACAGACTATTACAGACAAATACAAACAGGTTGATACTTAAAATATATGTAGATTGATAGTTATAATATATGTAGGTTGGCATTCAATATACCCATGTTGTGCAGTGAATACACACGTTGATACTCAGGGTCTATGTAGGTTTATAGTCACAATATATACAGATTGATAATAGTCAAGTTGATAGTACAGAATACCTACCATGACATAATCGGTGTTTAAGAAGTCAAATACACATAGACTAGTGAAGTATACAACCATTAATTTTTTTATATTAAATATCACAACTTAATTTATTGTTAGCCTTTTTGTCACCGTGTACCAGTTCACGTAAATGGGCCAACCCATATGCGTTTTGTCACGTGGGTGATAACCAGAGTCGCATGATATTACCGCAGTCTGTAGGGGCCTAATAAAGTCTACTGGGCCAACTAACGTTGTGCGGTTTCACGATGGCACACCTACATCATGGACTTCTCTAAAGAAAAGACAACACGATGGACCGGCGTGTCGCGCGACCGATCGTTCGATAGACTTTACGATTTGACAAAGCAGCAAATGGGACTGTGTGTTGGGGTTGGGGCCATCTACTACAACAGTCCAGCACAGCCCAATAGAGAATACAAGCAGCCCAAAAGGAGTAAACCGGGCGCGGGTGTAGAACATGCACCTGGCTGGGCTGTAGTAGCTTCTGGACCAGAATACAACAACACGTATGGGCATATCAATGCCTGCTGTTATCTTCTTCTACTCACTCACTCAGGCCGTGTTTAGATGTTGAATTTGGTTGGGTGAATTTGGAAGTATGATGTCACATCGTAATTATTGCACTACTGTAGCATTTCGTTTGTATGTGTAAAAAATTGTCCAAACATTAATTAATTAGGCTCAAAATGTTCATCTCGCAGAGTACAACAAAACTGTGCAATTAGTTTTTAATTTCATCAACATTTAGTACTCCATACACGTTATGACATTTTGATGTGATGGAGAATCTTCTTTTGCACAGTGAATTTGGGAGTTGTCTTTTTAGAAGGCCTCAATAGTGCTACTCCTACACTAACCCGTTGCGCAAGTCCCAACCTCTGCTAGTGTAGGCTAGTGCTGTGGTGGCCATGTCGTACGTCGCCACTCAGCTCGTGCGTCATCAGAACGCTACTAAATCATGTGATCAAGCATCTCCCTCCCTGGAAGCAGAGAAAAAGGAGGGGCGCGCCGGCCGCGCGCATGGCCAGTGGCCTTGTGGCCCTTGGGGCAGCACAATCATTGAGGGCTGGTTTGGGACCCGGGATCCCGGAGCAAACTTCACCGGGGAAGGGCGCCCGGCCTACAGAGACCGGGCGGACTTCCCGGGGAAGCGCCGCGGATCCCCGCGGGGTCATCCGCTGTCAAAGGAGCCCTGACGGAACTCTCCGATCCCTGCATGATTTCCACTCCACCACCGGCCTCAACTTGCTTGCATTGCACCGGCCGTGAGGCCCCCCGCCTCGCGGAATATATGGCTGTCCCCTCGGCGATCTCTCTCTCTCGCGCGCGCGCAGCTACCGGATGCATCCGCGCAAAGTGCTCTTGGTGCTCAACTCGTTAGGGTACTAGGCTTGTATAAGCCGTGTGAGAGATTTCCGAAAGGCGCCGCCGCTCGATCAGTTCAGAGCTTTCGCTGCCTACGCTTTACAGAGAGCTTTTGTTTCTTTGGAAGGATAAGAGACGACACGGGGTGGATGGATGGATGGACGGATCGCGATGGCAATGATGCCGGCCGGCCGGCGTACGTCCGCTGGTTGCCGCGGCAATAATGCCTCGCGTCACGCACTCACGCCCCGCACTCACTTCTCCTTCCTGAATGCTAGCCAGTGGCGAAGCTAGGGCAGCAAACTAGGGGGCTGATCTCCTCCTTCTTCCCCTTCTCCCCCTTCTTTTTCTTCTTCTCCTTCCTTCTTCTCCTTCCTTCTCCTCTTCATCCATGGTAGAAATTATAGGGGGGCTAAGGGGAGGCTTCATGGAGTAAATGGGGCTAGGGGGGCTCCAGCCCCCCTAGCCCCCCTGCTGGCTCCGCCGCTGATGCTAGCTACTGTACGCCGGGGACTTGGAGAGTAGTTGACACCTGAACAACCACCGCGCGCGGACCAGTAGTACGACATGCCCAAGCAAGCAGGAACTTAATTTGTGATCCAGAAGCAGCGTGCGTGCACGCACGTACACGAACACGAGCGTACGTAGTACGTACACTCTCCAAGTCCCCGGCGTACAGTAGCTAGCATCAGCGGCGGAGCCAGCAGGGGGGCTAGGGGGGCTGGAGCCCCCCCTAGCCCCATTTACTCCATGAAGCCTCCCCTTAGCCCCCCCTATAATTTCTACCATGGATGAAGAGGAGAAGGAAGGAGAAGAAGGAAGGAGAAGAAGAAAAAGAAGGGGGAGAAGGGGAAGAAGGAGGAGATCAGCCCCCCTAGTTTGCTGCCCTAGCTTCGCCACTGGCTAGCATTCAGGAAGGAGAAGTGAGTGCGGGGCGTGAGTGCGTGACGCGAGGCATTATTGCCGCGGCAACCAGCGGACGTACGCCGGCCGGCCGGCATCATTGCCATCGCGATCCGTCCATCCATCCATCCACCCCGTGTCGTCTCTTATCCTTCCAAAGAAACAAAAGCTCTCTGTAAAGCGTAGGCAGCGAAAGCTCTGAACTGATCGAGCGGCGGCGCCTTTCGGAAATCTCTCACACGGCTTATACAAGCCTAGTACCCTAACGAGTTGAGCACCAAGAGCACTTTGCGCGGATGCATCCGGTAGCTGCGCGCGCGCGAGAGAGAGAGATCGCCGAGGGGACAGCCATATATTCCGCGAGGCGGGGGGCCTCACGGCCGGTGCAATGCAAGCAAGTTGAGGCCGGTGGTGGAGTGGAAATCATGCAGGGATCGGAGAGTTCCGTCAGGGCTCCTTTGACAGCGGATGACCCCGCGGGGATCCGCGGCGCTTCCCCGGGAAGTCCGCCCGGTCTCTGTAGGCCGGGCGCCCTTCCCTGGTGAAATTTGCTCCGGGATCCCGGGTCCCAAACCAGCCCTCAATGATTGTGCTGCCCCAAGGGCCACAAGGCCACTGGCCATGCGCGCGGCCGGCGCGCCCCTCCTTTTTCTCTGCTTCCAGGGAGGGAGATGCTTGATCACATGATTTAGTAGCGTTCTGATGACGCACGAGCTGAGTGGCGACGTACGACATGGCCACCACAGCACTAGCCTACACTAGCAGAGGTTGGGACTTGCGCAACGGGTTAGTGTAGGAGTAGCACTATTGAGGCCTTCTAAAAAGACAACTCCCAAATTCACTGTGCAAAAGAAGATTCTCCATCACATCAAAATGTCATAACGTGTATGGAGTACTAAATGTTGATGAAATTAAAAACTAATTGCACAGTTTTGTTGTACTCTGCGAGATGAACATTTTGAGCCTAATTAATTAATGTTTGGACAATTTTTTACACATACAAACGAAATGCTACAGTAGTGCAATAATTACGATGTGACATCATACTTCCAAATTCACCCAACCAAATTCAACATCTAAACACGGCCTGAGTGAGTGAGTAGAAGAAGATAACAGCAGGCATTGATATGCCCATACGTGTTGTTGTATTCTGGTCCAGAAGCTACTACAGCCCAGCCAGGTGCATGTTCTACACCCGCGCCCGGTTTACTCCTTTTGGGCTGCTTGTATTCTCTATTGGGCTGTGCTGGACTGTTGTAGTAGATGGCCCCAACCCCAACACACAGTCCCATTTGCTGCTTTGTCAAATCGTAAAGTCTATCGAACGATCGGTCGCGCGACACGCCGGTCCATCGTGTTGTCTTTTCTTTAGAGAAGTCCATGATGTAGGTGTGCCATCGTGAAACCGCACAACGTTAGTTGGCCCAGTAGACTTTATTAGGCCCCTACAGACTGCGGTAATATCATGCGACTCTGGTTATCACCCACGTGACAAAACGCATATGGGTTGGCCCATTTACGTGAACTGGTACACGGTGACAAAAAGGCTAACAATAAATTAAGTTGTGATATTTAATATAAAAAAATTAATGGTTGTATACTTCACTAGTCTATGTGTATTTGACTTCTTAAACACCGATTATGTCATGGTAGGTATTCTGTACTATCAACTTGACTATTATCAATATGTATATATTGTGTATTCGCTGCACAACATGGGTATATTGAATGCCAACCTACATATATTATAACTATCAATCTACATATATTTTAAGTATCAACCTGTTTGTATTTGTCTGTAATAGTCTGTGTATTATGACTATCAATCTATAAATATTGTGACTATCAATCGATATATATTTTGAGTATCAACGTGTGTATTATTATTATCAATCTACAAATACTGTGACAGAAAGACACGGCAGCGAGCCACGAACGGAAAAAACGGAAAGAGAAGAAGGTATTGGGCAGAAAAAAAAGCTCCACGTGGGCCCCACGCCGGAAAAAAGAACGGGGTCGCGCGATCGGATACAGCGCGACCCGTCGCGCGATATCCTGGTCCTTGTCAAATTGGAGGAAGATACATAAAGAACTGCATTAATTACCATGAAGACGGAGTCAAATTGAACGACACAGTTCATTATTGGATAATATCCCTTGTCAAAACAATCAAAATGGATATTTGGATCACCTAAATTGGATCTCGGACGCAAAAGATATGGCGATCAGAATAGGGAATGACAATAGCAACGATTGATACGACTAACGTGTTGGTCATATTTTCAGTAGTTCTGAGGATCAAATTGCATTTTTGACTTCATCATTTGGATATCTTTCATGATACGGTTGAAATAGACATGTGGTGCATCCCAATCGAACTCCGGACGAGGGAGATATGGCGACGGAAGATGACATGCTACCTTATGACCGATCGATTCGGTCCTAACTCTATAAAGGGCAGGTTAGTATGACTTTATGATTCGGTGGTTCCATGGCCAAATAAGTTGCTCATTCCATAGATTTTGATGTTCCATGCTACAGAATGACCTATTGATTCGGTCGGCATCACCCAATGGGTTGGTCCTTGACCAAATTGCGGATTTTGATATGTTTTCGAGATCTACTCATTTTAGGGTTTCCGGTTTTTGTTGGTTTAGGACTCTTTCCACGCCCTTTATCTATCGGGCAAGTCCATGATGCCCCATATAAACGTGGAGGGGTGTATGTCAATTTAATCATCTACAATTGATCAAATATAATTTTCTTTTGCCCTTTTTCTCCTTGCTCTATTTGTCTAAACCCTAGTTGTTATTCTTCTCTATCCTCGATGGTGTTAGAGGACACCCTAGCGGTATCTGGCCTCCTGAGCCTAGAGCAAAACGTTGGGCGCACGCCCCGACGGAGTCCCTCTCGGGCGAGCGTTCTACCGATCTACCAGAACAAGGGGCTCCAATCCTTGATTTTGGATCTGATCTCCGACCGATGATTGCACACGAGGTGCTCAAGTGTGTGAGGCGTCATGAATTTGCATCAACACACAACACAACTCCTCGTTATATATGACTGCTAGGACTGAAATGCATGTAGTGATGAGATGTCAACTTAGGATTCATTTAGCATTAGAGTATATAAATACACTTGTGTAGTTAACACATATTAATCTTCGTAGATATATTAGTACTTTATTTTTTCTGAAAAACCTAAAGATCTATTCATATGTTAGAATGTATAAATTCATTTCTTTGCACTTTAAACCATTTGATGTAATATTCTTATATTTCCCTGGAGCAAAATTCACGAGGACATTAATTTTATTCTATTTAGTGCTACATTCATCCTAAAATAAATGTATCTATGCTATGCATCTGAAGACATCGATCTCCAAGTGCATAGCAGAAGTACACCTATTTTAGAGAAAAGGAAGTACTTTGGCTAACCGAATGTTAAGACCTACCTTGAAATCTCTAATACTAATAAGCTTTTAACAGGAGCATCAACACTCTATTGGTTCTGCTGGCACAACCACGACGGCCCTACCCTGCAATAGAATCACCACGGCCTCCACGGACCCTATGAAAGACACTACCACATAAAATGTTTCTCGCAACGGTTAGAATTGCATTTGTAAGGGCGGGCAGATCACCCGCGCTCACTTTTCGTAGCTACAAAAGTGCGTTTGTGGGCGCGGGCGCTCGAGCCGATGCCGCAAATTTTGGTTTGTAGCAATGGGCCATGGCATCGCCCGTTCCTGTAAAGTGAATAAAATACCAAAAAAATGCCCCCCACCGACGCCGCTCCACGCAGCACCGTGCCACCGCCGCCGCTCCCTGCAGCACCGCGTCCCCGCCGCCGCCGCATGCTGGCACCGGAACACCCTGACGCTCCGCCGCTGCCGGCACGCGCCCGCGTCCGCCGCCCCGTCCGCTGCTTGTCGGCGTGCTTCCCACACAGCACCGCGAGGAGCACGCAGTTGTTCCGCGAGAAGCTTTGGATTGGCTGGCTGGTCGGAGCCTCCCAGACGGTGGCTAGACAGGAGAAACCCCCTCACCTCCAAATCTGCTTCACACCTTCATGGAACAAACTCTGCGGATACCGAAACCGGATCAGGAATCCCCCAAAATCTAACCAAATCTGCAGCAAAATCTCACGAATCTGAGTAGGCAAACTTACCAAGATGCGATTTTGCAGCGGAATCGGTGGCGACGCAGCTAGAATCGACGCCCCCACTCCTGAGGCCGACCACATGTCGCTGCCCTCCAGGCCACCGCCGCCGCTCCCCAAGCCGGCCGCGGAACTTTGCACGCCGCCGCCTTCCAGGCCGATGGCGCGGGATGCTACCACCGCCGCTCCCAAGGTCGGCCATGGGCTGCTGCAGTGCTGCACGCCGCTTCCCTCTAGGCCACCGCTATGGAGGCCGGCTGCAGGCCGCTGCGCACCGCCAATCCCGCCATGCCCCTGGGTTGGGTACGGGATTGGGGAGGGAGAGAGAAAGAGAGAGACTGAGTGGGAGAGGGAGGAAGGCTCTAGTGAAAGGATAAAAGGACCATAGAGGCCTGCGTGTATCTTTAGGTGCGGGCAGGTTTTTTCAGCCGCGGGTGCTCCTTGCCCGCACCTGAAAATGGTCCTTTAGAGCTGCGGGGGATGCCGTAAGCCGGCCCTAAAATGTGCAGTAATTGTAGGAGCAGGTGGTCCCGTCGTCCGTTTCTGGAAACATGTTTTTAAGGATGGGTCGGGCGCTACAGTTACCATCCCGATTAGTAGGGGCAGTGCGGTTTCTCGCCCGATTCAAGAAAAAATAGGAGTGCTTCTACAAATCGTTTCTGTGGTAGTGAGACCCAATTAAAATGCAACATTCAAATTTCAAATCGATCACAATCCATATAAAATGCCCGCAACTCAGTTCAAAAATGCAACACCGCATCTCGAAGCCACCATCTTTTGCTCTAAACATGCGTCATGGGTAGGACGACCTCCTGCACACGCAACGTCGGTAACCGTCGCCAGACATGCGACACCAGCAACCATCGTCAAACTGAGGTAGCCCTGAGTAAGCATGCTCGTTGTTGTTACGTCCGTTAGGGTTTGCTTGCCCAATTAAGCCTGAGAGAAGGAGGGGATCAACTCGGTAGCTACATGTCATCAAGAATCCCTGGTATCCTAGGTCCCAAATCCCAGAAATCCATAAACCCTAGATAACAACGAGGCAGTGGGGGCTTACTAAATGGCTGCCGGCACAAGTTGTTTTAGTCTAGCGTAGAGGCCATCGCCGCTGCCGATGGATATGCTAACCACCGTATAGGGGTGGGAATGGATCATGGCTCTTTGTCTCCTTCACAATCCAACTTGACCCTGATAAATTTTAGCTAAAAAACTGTAGTATTTTGATCCGGTCCTAATTGGATCCGATCTTTAAAATTTCTATTATAAAATTCAGGGCCCTTTACCACCCCTACCGCCATGTCATCGCATAGGAAACCCTCGGATCGGCTCGGGATCGTGTACGCCTACCGATGAATTGCTTGCCGTTGTTATAGCCACGCTCCTTGCCGTCATCGCAGCCACACTTTCCTTGCACCACTGCTAAGTTCCTCGACGGAGATGTGTCCGAGCCACATGCGTGCTCCGGCAAGCAGCTCTATAGTGCCGCAGTTTGCCCCATCGGCCCCATCATGGTGGTGCAAGAGAATGGCAAAGAGGGAGAAGAAATTGGTCCTAAGATTTGTAGAGCGATGCAAGCAGCATTTCCAGAGCGGCCCATGTGTTCCTGACTGCTGGATCATCATCGGACTTCGGAGGGTCGTTGTGGCCCGATTCACATTCACGGCCCAGATTGGTGTTTTGGGATCTGGAGCTACAGAAGGGGTTTTAAGTAAAGGGCTGGGCTGAACGTAGGGCTCCTGGTACTAACGTAGCCCAGCAGAGCGAAAATAACGCACTGCATGTCAACGCTCGTGATTTTTTTTTAGTAGTTCACACACATAGAAGATAATAACAAGGTTAATTAAACGTGTCTCAGCCGGCTATGGAATTAGGAAAATGATAGTAATCTAAAAAAAGAATTAGGAAAATGATAGTATAAACGCAGTAGGGATGCAGTGGTGCTGTTTCTGGAGCCTGATGCCACATAGGTTTGAAATAGTGGCTGTGTTTAGTTCTCCAACTTTCCCAAAAATTCTCTCTCCAAAATTCACTATTCACCTATCACATTAAATCACATCAAATCTCTATCCTCGTGCATGAAGTACTAAACGTGGGTAAATAAAAAAACTAGTTGCATAGTTTTGATGTACACGACGAGACGAATCTTTTGAGCCTAGATCATGGTAAGACAATGTTTACTGCAAACAAACGAAAAAGGACTACAGTACGCTACAGTGTTCGATGTGACTTTTTCGTCAACTTTTCACGGGAACTAAACACACCCCACGTAAATTTGAAAAGCCAAACTTTGAAGTTTACGATCATTACATCACTGTAGCATTTTATTTGTATTTATAAATAATTGGTTTTTTTATAAACTGTGACCATAGTGTAGCAGATCATGTAAATAAGTGGTTTTTTTATCTCCCTCGACGCTACAATTGTAGCATCTATCAATACACATACACATAACCACACCTCATTCGCACCAAACGTACACAACTACACCCTCACAACAAGAGTTGGATCAGAAGATTGCGTCCTATAGAGATTACAAAAGTCATCATGTAAGCAGGGATGGGTTCTTAGCAGCTACATTCCCAAAATAATGGGATCACAAATAGAGTGGGGGATGTGATATGATATTTAAGTAAGGTTTTACGCATTAGGGATGTAGTTCCTAAATGAAGATTGCAATTATTATTAGAACGACCTTTTCGGAACAAACGTGGCCATGTTTCACATTATCAACAATTAAGATGGTTCATAGTCTCTTTGTGGCTCTAAGGGTCAGGTCACGCTCGTGGTCGTGGTCGCGGTCAGTCAGCCCCGGTCGCGCGCGCAGCCCGTGCCCGTGTCCGTGTTCCTCCCACCCCCCACACCGCAAGCCTGCGATTCTCCCCAGCCCGTGTCAGCGCGCCACGCTCCGCTGCTGTTGGGAAACGTGAAGGCTACCACTTCTAGAGCCAGCAGCTACTATAGCTACCTACTCGTGGGCCTCTCGCCACAGCGCAGTAGTACGTGCTCCCCCAGTATAGGCTGTGTTTAGACGAGGTGAAAAGAGGGTGAAAAAATTATATCTGTAATATACTTTTCGTTTGTTTATGGTAAACATTGTCCTATCATAATTTAACTATGCTTAAAGATTCGTCTCGTCGTGTACATCGTTCTAAATATGTAGGTAAATAGAAGTTTGGGGGCGTCAAACTAAATTTAGAAGAAAAGATGGCAACTTTGGCCTGCGGGCCTTTTTTTTGCCTCAGCCCAACGCAGCTTGAGTGGCCCGGCGCGGGGAGGCACATGGCCTGATGGCGCGCCGTTGGCGCTGCCCGGCTAGGGGCTCGCGTGGCGCATGTTGGGCGCTTGTAGGCGCGGCCCACGCGGCCCAGCTGCTGCTGCGCTCGGCGCTTGTTGGCGCGGCCCGTGGGGCGCGACCTAGCGGGCGAGGCCCAGTGGGCTGGTGCCGCTGGCACGTATAAAAGAGGCGCGGGGATGGACAGTTAGGGTTTCCCCTATCGCTGCGTCGCGCGAGAGTGCCGCCCCTGCCACGTTGCACCTTCTCCACTGCCAGCTCAATGCGCCGCCGCCCACCGCCGAGATGCCCCGTCGGCGCTGCTTCGTGCGTTGAGCGCTGCGTGCAGGCGTGGCCTGCTAAGAACAGAGCGCTGATGCGCCGAGCATCGTCGCCCTGTGCGCTATACAGAGGTGCCACCGAGGAATGGTGCGGCTGGGTCCAAAGGGCCCTCACCGTTGAATGGTCTGGCATCACCGGTCATTGTCGTTGGGGCTTGCCCATGCGACGTTCACGGTGAGCAGGTCGACGCCGCCCCCCCCTCGGCTTCCCCATCTCCTTTCTTATCGCCACCCTCGCCGGCTTGCCATCAGTGGGCGATAGAGAAGCCCCGGTGGAGGCCGGGGCACCGGTCCGTAGCTGCGACGTGGCCCCTGGATCTGGTCAGTGGAGGCACAGCCACGGATGCGGCTTGTGAAGACACCGCCGGCACTGATGCATCCGGTGAGGGTGCCGCCCGTGACACGGCTCGGCCCGAGGGGCCTTCCTTGGGTGTGATGCAGCCAGGGCGTCCTGGTGGTAGGGGCGCCACCGCCGCCGGAGTGGTGGCCGCCGCAGATGCGGCCAAGTCTGAATGGCCGCCGGTCGAAGGACTGGTCAGAGGGCAATATTGGCGTTGCTAGCCATTGCCTCTAACGTCGTCATCGCCGGGAACAGAGAAAGGTATGATCCTTCCATGGGGTTTGGCGTCGGTAGACGATTGGAACATGTGTTGTTCTCATTTTTGTTGCCATGCATGTCTTGCAGGCACCAGAGATGCGAGTTGCTGGCCGTCGAGAATGCGTCCTTGAAGCCAACCGTGGAAGCAGCGACCATGATGGTCGTGTCGACCATGGCGTGGTACATGACATTGTCCAAGTTGTGCGAAGAAGCCCCTTTGATGGAAATCGATCCAGGGGCGTTCATGCATCTATTGTCGATTGCCACAAAAAGGAAAGAAGGAGAAACATCGTCCAATTCGGGGATCTGGAGCTACAGAAGGGGTTTTAAGTAAAGGGCTGGGCTGAACGTAGGGCTCCTGGTACTAACGTAGCCCAGCAGAGCGAAAAATAACGCACTGCATGTCAACGCTCGTGATTTTTTTTAGTAGTTCCACACATAGAAGATAATAACAAGGTTAATTAAACGTGTCTCAGCCGGCTATGGAATTAGGAAAATGATAGTAATCTAAAAAAAGAATTAGGAAAATGATAGTATAAACGCAGTAGGGATGCAGTGGTGCTGTTTCTGGAGCCTGATGCCACATAGGTTTGAAATAGTGGCTGTGTTTAGTTCTCCAACTTTCCCAAAAATTCTCTCTCCAAAATTCACTATTCACCTATCACATTAAATCACATCAAATCTCTATCCTCGTGCATGAAGTACTAAACGTGGGTAAATAAAAAAACTAGTTGCATAGTTTTGATGTACACGACGAGACGAATCTTTTAAGCCTAGTTAGATCATGGTAGAACAATGTTTACCACAAACAAACAAAAAGTACTACAGTGTTGATGTACACGACGAGACGAATCTTTTGAGCCTAATTAGGTCATGGTAGGATAATGTTTACCACAAACAAACGAAAAGTGCTACAGTGCGCTACATTGTCTGATGTGACATTTTCAGCAAACTTTCTCTTCTTCTTTTTCTAACTAAACACAGCCACTAGTAACACTTACAAGTAACGTTGTGGATGGTTGTATATCATCATGCAGACAGTAGCATGACTGCATGACTGCCCTCACGTCCTTTCAATTTGAAATGGACAGACAACTCTCTGAAATGTAGCCATAAATTTGCTGTCTTCTGATATACGGAGTATGTCTGCCCTTCCAGAATCTTTAACATGTATTTTACTACTGAAATTTGTGGCTTAGACAATGTGTCAATTGTTTTCTTACAATACATTTTTTCGAAATAATTATTATTTTGCTCAAAATTTGTGTGTCCGTAGTATATGGCACGGGCCTTCTTCTTCCAGCTAGTTAAAGTAATATATAAGGATAAAACGTCATCCAGGTGGCCAATCACGCCGACAGTTTTATCGTTCCAGTTTACAGCTAGACTAGCGCCAGCCAGTAAGTTTTTTTGGCATCAGGTCCGGTTTCACACGCATCAACAAGGAACAGCATGTCCGGTTTCATACGCATCAAACAGCAAATCTTTTGCAGGTCTGGCACAGGGGGCTGCTATTTACTACTCCGTAGCTGTGGTACGACGGGTTCCAGCAGCAAGCATTTGGCGTTTTCCATATTATTGATTTAAATTACCACATCAATCCAGCTCCTCATCCTTCTCTATAAGAATAAGAACCAAGCTAGCAAGAGAGCGCAGGGTTAGAGGGGAAGATTGTTGCCAAACCACAAAAATGGGCGACAAATCCACTACGCCGAATTTGAAGGACGACAAGAGGCACTGGCAGAAGCACCGGATTGGCTACCCGACGGATGGGTGATGGAGGTTTACCGTCAAGAGGACGGCACGATTAACCGGGTAGGTTTCATTATCCCAAATGTGCTTAACACACACACACACCGTTAGGTCATAGTGCTTGCAATGTCCAAACAGCATAGACACATCTTATGAAATGTGTTCAACCTTTGTCACAAATCATTTCAATTCTGCTTTTGAGATTTGTTTGTGACTCCTTTTTTTTTGTTACAGTATTACGTTTCTCCTGTGTCGGGCTACAGATGCACCAAAGAGTCAGAGGTTCTAGATTACCTTTTTTCTGGGGAGGATGAGCGTATACTGGAATCCAAGGAAGAATGTGCTGAAGAAACAGAAAACACGCTTCAGGTTTGTGACTACTATCTATCACCATGTCAGTTTCTTTTTATTGTAGGGTTACTACTAAAATTTAACTGTACATTTCTAATCGTGACATGTCCAGAAATTACACCAGTGGATTCAAAAGGGGTGGGTAATGGAGATCAGAGCTGGTGGGGAAAAGATGGACAAGATGTTCAAGGTATATCTTTGGATTTGGTTCCATATGTGTAACCTAGACATCAAATTTTGGATCTGGTTTCCTATTAGCAATATACTATGCCTGTTTTTTCATATACCACCACGGTACCTTTTTAGAATCCTACAGTACATGAGTACCATACTACCATAACACATGCCGTGTATTATTGTGATCAGCAATAGGCCGGGCGTTCCCGATATGCATTTGGACGTGAGCTACTACATTCAAGCAATGAAGCTAGCTCTGATATTTGAATTAGGAGTTTATCAATTAAGAAAATGGCCTGTTTATATATCCGTAATGAGATATAGCACTTTATGTTATCTGGATTTGACTAATTGCACGAAATCAATTAGCATCAGGAGCAACATTTATACTCCATATGATATTAGAAGTTCCTGTCATATATCTGATCCAGTTAGTGAAATGTACTTTGCTTCATAATTGTGTCATATAAGTTGAATGCTCAGCGGTGGAAAAGTTCCTGTCATCTGATTCAGTTAATTTTGTCACTGCTGTGTGCACTGTGCAATCTTTGAACCAGTTGATTTATATAGGAAAGCCATGTATATTATTGCCTTGAAGACTCAAAACCAGAAGAAACCAATAATGAGTGCTAGTATAATTAAAGAGCTTTTCATTCCAGTATATATATGATCGAAGTCATAGGTTGTAGTGGCGCAGTTGTTGACTATATATATTCATCATGTTTGCAGTTTTATGTTCATTCACAAACTGGAGTGCGACTGCTGTCAAACACTACTCCACACACCCCCGTCACAAACGGTTCAAAACGGCCATCACAAACGGTTCAGAACCGTTTGTGATGTCCCGGGTATCACAAACGGTTCAAGAACGGTTCGTTTTCCCAACCGTTTGTGATTTCCTGTGTCCGAAATAAACCCCAAAAAATACGAAAACAATAGGGAAAAAATTATTTTCATTTGGGGAGGCCCCCGGCCACCCAAACCATTTTTATCCTACAGAATACACAAAAGTCGCGCCATTTTTTCGCGCGCTCCGCGGCCGGCCGGGTTCGAACTCACGACCTCTCGTCGCGCGTAGCCTCCTCTACCACTCCACCTGTCCGTCATCTGTGACTAGATAGCGTTCCGATTCCTATCATATTATACTAGACCGAGTTTAAATTGCTTATTTGAGGCCCTAAACGACTTCAAATAAAAAAATATTGAACTACAAAGTTTCCTAACTTTTCGAAACCTACAACTTTCATGTTGACCGTTTTTTCATCCGAGGCCGTTTACGAAATTTGAATTTCAAATTTGAGAATATTCAAACTTAGATCTAGCAACTAAATGTGTATTTATGGATCGTTCAATCATCCACACAACAAAGGCAGTGAAGAAGATGAAACCCACAATGGCAAGCCAAAGTTCCTTCGTTAACGGCTTCAAAAATATCCATCGGATATGTATTAGCGGCTTCAAAAAGATCCATCCAATTGGTGGTTTAGAGTCATTGTCACCGGTTATGGTCACATCACCCACTGCTCCATTGGACCCCTGTTTAGTCAAGAGTGAAAAGGCATAGGAAATGTAAAAGGTGCAAAAAGAAAAGGTAAAGTGTAGGTCCAGGCGTCCAGTTTTGTGAAATGATGAAATGGAAGTGCATCTAAACGAGCAAGAGGTATTCCGCACTAATAGTGTGGCTAATTAAGATATGATAACGCATTTTAAACTTGGAGAGGCAACATCAGGACATTTTGGTCATGATATCTTTGAGTCTTGGGAAAAATACAGCGCTACTCAGCAAATGATATTAATGACCACTGAAGGAACAGGACAGCATGCAGCTCTTACGCATCAAATACGTACCTTGGTTCTAAGCCCCAATGGATATCGGGGACTCTCGTTTTTACACTAGTCTTATGGAAGTCAAACATGATTTTCTTCATTTTGTCTCTTTTATAATCAAGGATGGCTTGCAGGTTCAATTTTGAGAGGATAAATGATTGGAAAATAGAACCATGCGTGAAAAATACCCTGGCCTCTACAAATGGCCCGAAGTATTAGGTACTACTCATCCATCAAATGGCCTCCTCTAGCCTCATGATGTATGTTGTGAGTGGCACCATGGATAAAGATGAAGAATAAGGTAGACCGAGAAAATCCACAAAACAAAGCTGTCGAGGCGATTTTCGACGGCAAGACCAAGGGGACCTGATGCTAAGGTTGAGCCAAGACAATCAGGAATGCCACAAGCTGACTCCATCATGGGAAGGGCTATTCATCATCGCCAAGGTCCTCAAGCCCGGCACCCACAAGCTGGCGAACGAGAAGGGCGAGGTCTTCCCCAATGCCTGGAACATCGAACAGTTACGTCACTTCTACCCTTAAATTCTCAGCATTTCTCGTAAATACCTCATGTTCTTAGTCAACAACGATGAAAAGTTTGCAAAAAACATGGAAACATTGTTACTAACAGCATGAACGAGGAGAACCGCTTATTAGCTGATAATGGATGAACTTATGGTCAGTATACTCGAAGTTTGGACCATATGGGCATAGGAAGCATCGGGAGGCTCTCCAAGTACGTCCCCTGTAGCGTGTGCTGTGCTTGTACTTGTACCCCCTCAGGGCCGCTTTCCTCCTTCCTTGGGCTATAAAAGGGGGGAGAAGGCGCCGGCCAAAAAGGGGCGGGCAGACGGACACCGAACGAAGAGGACCACATTCACGATAGAACACACACACACGCCCATCGCGACATTGGCATTCTGCCTCAATCACCCACTCACACAGGGACTTGGAAGCCTCGCCTCCTCTCCCGCCGAGCTTGTAGCCCCCCACTGCAAGCACCCCGGTGCAAGATAGTATAGTGCCCAAGAACACGCCTTGCTGGACGTACGGCCCCGTGGCCGGAACCAGGATAAATCCCTTGAGTCATTGTGCTAGCTCTTGCATCAACCGGTGAGAGACAGGGACACAGCGCATTCTGTTAGGCGTTGAGGTTGGTCGGCCAATCTCAGCACCGACAGATAGGATGACAGGTTTTGGTTGATAAAGAAAGGCAAAAAATGCTATCACACTACAAAATTTGAAGAGTCTTTTACCTGTATGCCATTACAAAAGTTGACGGTTACCTGTGTGCCACTCGAAAGTTTACACCTGTATGCCATCGACCGAACTTTCTTTTACCTCTGTGCCATTCCGTCCACTTTACCAGATAACGGTGTCAAACCGACAAGTGAAATGACCATTTTGCCCCCTGTGGGCTCCACTGTCTTCCTCCTCCACTTCTCCTTTCTCCCGCTGCCGGCCATCCCCACTGCTTCTTCAACCTCCCTCCTCTCCTTCCTCCTCCCATCCATGGCCTGCAGCAACAGCGTGGACGCCCACGGCCTGCACGCGGCGGAGCTCCCATCCATGGCGGCCTCCTCTCC
>OAMR01000347.1:313900-337167 GCA_900205405.1 Echinochloa crus-galli
CTTATCCGCACACCCCCTCCAGGACGGTTGCGCAAGGGCCCACGAGCCTGAGCAACGGGCGGACGAACGAGGGAGCCCCTTCCAAGGTAAGCCACCGACGCCTCCCGTTCCATCCCTCGAAAAACAGGGCATCACCGGCCGGGCGCTCGAAGCCCAGGCCTCGAAAAGGATCGGCGGCTCGGGAGCGGTCAACACCTTTCGAAAGGCCTTACTGATCAGGAGTACGAAGCCTGGCCCCCGAAGGGGTTCGACAGGCGCTCCAGATCAACAGAGTCAGGGATGATTCAGGCGTGCTCATCATGACTTTACCCCGGACGCGAAGTCTGGGGACGCCCCTGTTGTGTTCGAGGCCAGACAAAGGCAGTTAGTAGAGGGATCCCACCGAGGGAGAGCATTCGCGCCCTTGGCCCTGGTCGAACGGGGCCAAGCGCTGCATAACAAACCTTTGCGAGTGCTCACTGATGGACGTGTCTCCGGACCCCGAGCCGACCCCCAACGAACGGGGCACGAACGCCCACTCGAACCACTCAAACGAGACAGCCGCGTCCGCGAACCCGATCGAGGGTGGCGCAGGGCATCTCACCCCTCATCCCTCCAAAAAGGGACGCGAGGGTCGCGCAAACACGGGAAGCATAACCTGATCGACCCTTCCAGGCCAAAGGGCTCGGGGGCTCCCCGCACAGGCGACACAACACCCCTCGAGCGCGGAGCTCGAGCCCAGGCGTGGTGCCGCCCCGAAACTTAAAACCCGACGCGCAAGGGTTAAAAGCCTTTGCACGAGTGTGAACACTCCTGCTAAGGCTCGGGGGCTACACCCACGGGTGCGCTCGCGCGCCCCCACGGTAGAACCTACGAAACCAAAGAGGACCAATCCCCGCAGAATGCCCGGGATCGACCCCGTTAACCGTCAGCATCTTCCCGACTGCCCTCTAGTCAGGTAGGTGCTCGGGGGCTACTGTCGGGGACGTCCCAAGGGGGTCCCCTAACCATCGGGGTAAACACCCTCAAAAAACGCCAAACCAAAGAGGTTAGGGTAAACAACGGCCCAAACAAAACCTGGGCAACGCGGCCCGGTGCCGCTCGCCGCGGCCCAAACGACCATCCCGGCTTGATTCGCCCCAAGGCCCAAAGAGCGAACGTCACCTCCGCCCCGCTCGAGGGCCCTCGACCCCCTCGGGCAGGCATGGCCGTGTCTCCGCCTCGCTCGAGGTCCTTCGACCCCCTCGAGCGGGTGTGACCCCGCTTCCGCCTCGCTCGAGGTCCGCGCGCCTCCTCGAGCAAGTGGATAACTTCGCCCGGCAACCGCATTTAATGCCGCGACCTACCGAGCACCCAAGTCAAAAGACGGGGATGGGACTTCGCCCTGCTCCACGTCACTGACACGGTAAGGTCCACTGTACCACCTGCCCCCGTCCCGTGCTGACGCATCGCCACCAGGCGGGCATGCACGGGTCACTCCGCTACACTGTGCTACCTGCTCCCGTCCTTCCCCCACTAGGAAGCCCTCAAGTGGGTAGCGGACACCCCCGAACGTCGTACGGACGGCGACCAAGGGCGAACCCCGGTCAGGTCCACCACGCCCTGTCATCCCCGCTGACTCCGGCCACAGGACCGCCCGTCCCAGTCGCCCAACAGGCGTGGCGAGCCCTGTGCGAGCGTACCACTGTCATTCGCCGCCACTGTTCCGCCTGCTCTCGTCCTCCCCCGTACGGCCCAGCCCTCGAACGGGCAGGGGAGGCCCTCGAGCGGGAGTACGAGCCAATAGGGAAGCGCTGACTCCAGCCCAGCGCGGCCCTGCAACGACGTCCGCCGGGTCACTTCCGCCAACTCTCTGCCATTCCCCCGACGGGGCGAGCACGCCGTGCACTGTGACCAGCGGAGGTCATCATTCCGTCACTGTGCTGCCAACTCCCGTCCTTCCATGACTGGGCGAACGTGGGAGGCCCTCGACCCGGTGTACGGGCGACGACCAAAGCCTAGCCGGAGGGCCTTCTACCCCTCGAAGCCGTGCTAGGACAAGACCAAGGACTGCCACGACATCCGAAGAAGCCGGGGCTCGCCATGAATTTCCGCCCAGAGCCAAGGATGACAGCATGCCCGGCGCCACGCTCTCCAAGTACGCCCCCTGTAGCGTGTGCTGTGCTTGTACTTGTACCCCCTCAGGGCCGCTTTCCTCCTTCCTTGGAGCTCTAAAGGGGGGAGAAGGCGCCGGCCAAAGGAGGCGGGCAGACGGACACCGAACGAAGAGGACCACATTCACGATAGAACACACACACACGCCCATCGCGACATTGGCATTCTGCCTCAATCACCCACTCACTCAGGGACTTGGAGGACTCGCCTCCTCTCCCGCCGAGCTTGTAGCCCCCCACTGCAAGCACCCCGGTGCAAGATAGTATAGTGCCCAAGAACACGCCTTGCTGGACGTACGGCCCCGTGGCAGGAACCAGGATAAATCCCTTGAGTCATTGTGCTAGCTCTTGCATCAACCGGTGAGAGACAGGGACACAGCGCATTCTGTTAGGCGTTGAGGTTGGTCGGCCAATCTCAGCACCGACAGAACCGTTTGTGATAGCATCACAAACGGTTCTAATACGAAACGTTTGTGATGTCCCAACATCACAAACGGTTTTTCAAAACCGTTTGTGATGCTGCCGTTTGTGATGTCGCTTTCTGTAGTAGTGAAAAGAAGATGTACTACAGTATGCCTCGTATAAAAAGATATCTGAGTGTGATACAAAAGGCCAATGTGACACATGTTCTGAAGATAATGTACATATGATATAACTCTAGACCTTATCTAGCTCAATAGCACAATATATTTTATGATTTTGTACATCTTTACTAGCCTTTATACATATTTGTAGATACTTGCAAATGTGGAGCTTAATCCAAGTGGATTGCCTGATGGATGGGTAAAAGAAGAAGTGTTTAGAAAGACAAAGAAACGAGTCAAGAGAGACCTGGTAAACAATAATACAGTGCATCATATTTCTTCACTGGCATAAATAAGAAGAGATTAATTTTATATTGAAATATTGTCTGATTATGCAGAACTACACGGATCCTACTAGTGGCTACACATTCCGTTCTATGAAGTCTGCCCTGAAGTATCTAGAAACTAAAAAGATACCTAATCATGCCATTATCCAAGAGACAAGTGTTCATGACCTCTACTCCTTTGACAAATCTGCAGATCTGGTAATTATTATCGTGAATTGCAAAACCTATGTTTTTTATTTGATGTTTCCATATGCCTCAAAAATTCTGCACCATATCATTTTTTGACCATTATTGCTTGTGCTATGCTCATTATCAAGGAAAAATAAGTGAACATTTTATTTCTTTTCTACTACGTACGTCTTTAGCTTGTTTATCTTTTCTAGTGTCCAAGTTTCATATTTATTTTTCATGCACATGATTTTGCTATGTCTACGATTATTTCCGATTGATCTCTATGTTATAGCTAGGTTAGACCGATGAACTGAATGATGACCCAGGTCTTTCTCTTTCTTCCCTTGCTTAGCGAGGTATTTGTTACTCATAATATACCGATTTGAAGCAATTTATGGGCAGCTAGATAGCTTGACCATTTTGGATGGATTGATCACCAAATCGTGACGTAGAGTAGTCCTTGCTCTCTTTTTAGTAAAGCAAGCACTATCTCACTGTTATAAATATCTGTGGTTACTTGATTTGTTTCCAAACAAATATAAATTATTTGCAGTAAATGGCTTGTAGGAATGCCTATGTTAATAGGTTCTAGTAGTATTTTGTATAAAGTATATCCGAGCCATCAATTCGGACCAACCATAACTTATGGTTTAGAACTTTTGTTTCTATTATGAGTAATAAATAAATATTTTATAGACCTTTTTGAGAGGAAGTGACTCACCTGTCCAATAATTATTAAGATAACCAATGCTATAGTTCAATTCTATCTTATACCGCACTTGGACCTGCCTACAAAACTGAAAATCTTTAACAAATGTGACATAACTATTAAGTATTTGATGTACATTATCTTTTATGGATTCTTCCGATATATTATGAATGAACATAATTTGGCAATTTAACCAATTGTTTGTATAGCATCCAATATATTATTATTTTCTTTGTCAATATGGTGGTTTTGATTTGTCTATTCCATACTACATTGATATTTAGCAATTTGTTAGAAATCATCGACGATCTTCTTGCATTATTAACTGTTTTGGTTTTTTCATTACAGCATGAGCGTTTGCGCAAAATACTGACAACAAATGCAAAGCATGGTCAGAAGCTTAAGAGATCATCTCAACCCAGAGAAACTTCAAACATAGAGCAGTACCACGATGCAAATCGCTGTAAGTTCCTACTTCCTATAAAATTGATGGTGTTTTGTGAAATTTTGTGTGTATGTACCTGTACAATTATTATGCTATTTCATTTAGGGGACATATCCAGTGTAAACCAACCCCTCCGTGCAAACTTTGAAAACCAACATGCGTGGGGACATGCATGGAAGGTGGGAAGGGGAATTTGCAAAACCACAGGGAATGTGGGAGGGTGAATTTATGTGCTATGGATGTTTTAACATGCATAGTTCTCTTGGTTACAAAAGTCTTATATAGTATGGTAAAACACAACAGGGGAGGCTGATTGAAAATTCTTTCTACCTTTTACCTGACCTAGAATTTGCATATACATTGTCCATGATTACCCTGTTCTAGCATAATATTTTTCAGAACTTCAATAACCATTGCCACCCTTTCCTGATCCGTGGTATTGTGTATGGTAGTATCTTACCAATGCAGTTACACCACGTACATACATCCAATGAACACTACGTCTTAGCAATGTAAACTTATATCATATTAGAGTTGGCAATCTACCTGACTAATGTAATTAATACAAGTAGACATGGTAAGTGGATGCCACTATAATATAATACAAAACACACTATTTTGGAAGAACACACTGTACTATATGTACGTTGGATTTAGATTTTTTTACCACCCCAAGCATTGTATCATATTGGAATCATCAAGACACTAACTGATGTATTGCCTCTATTTCGTACAGCAACAAAGACTATAGGTGAGCAAGAAACCAGCTCAGAGACTATGAAGCATCCAAGAGGAAGGCCACGGAAATTTGGCAGCAAGAGGGATGCTAGTCTTAAAGAGAAGTAAAGAAATCACTCAGCACAAGAGCAAAATAAAAATTTTGGCAGCACTTTTTGTTCCATTTCTCGCTGTACTAATAGCTGCCAGCACCAGAAGAAGGATTAAACCAAATTTTAAACAACTATTGTATTTTCTGATAGATGACTTGCTGCAGACTTGATGATTATTCTTCTATAAGCTTTTCTTTGAGTGTTGTTCATCTTGATATGGATCTATTTGTTAAACATGTTGTCTGAGAACTGGAATGGAAAGAAGTAGCTGTGTTTGCATACATCAGTTGTGTATGATTACTCTATGTTCTTTTTTCCAAAAAGATTCCCTCAGTGACAGCCATAAGAGATAGTAAGCCAAATAGAGGTTGGAAATAATGTTCAATATCAGGACTTTGAATGAGAAAAATTTGCTCCAAGTCCTTAGGCTAAATCTCAATAACTTCTAGAGCATCCAAACATGACCTTAAATTATTTTATGGCTGGTTTGGTGCCATTAAGATATTCCCTTTGTCCCTATCTACAGTATCCAAACATGCCCTTAGAATTATTTTATGGTTGGTTTGATGCCATTAAGATACTCCCTTAGTCCATCAGTATAAGAAATTCTAATTTAAAATATTCTAAGCTTGCCCAAGTTTATATAAAAAAAGAACAATGATATTGTGATATCAAATGAGCATAATTAGATCTATTATGAAAAATATCATTTACAAATCTAATGACATGGTTAATTTAGCTTAAAATATAGGTATACACAAATAAATGTTTTATTTCATAAGTTTTGGGGTCAGGACTACTGGTTTAGTGTGCCTCCTCATGCTTTTATATATGCATGCAAAAAATGTTTCTCGTTTAAATCAGTATATTTGCTTCTTGTGATCTTTCAAAAAAGTGATTGCTTCTTGTCAACAGATGTATACCTTATATTAATCATCAGTAATGTTTTCCTATGACAGTACTGCCACCGTTAGAAATCCTCTTATATCGTCACAAAAGAAAAATGATGCATGTGTACCTACAAATAGCACAAAATAGGATAAGAGATCAATGCCTAGTTATGGGCCCAGGGTTTTAGTTGGGGTCGCCCAAACCCTGGTTGGCCCTCCAGTCACCCTCCTAGTTTTTGGTGGGGTTGGCAGATGTTGCAAATATATGGAATAGAGAACCTCTTCTAGTGTTACATCTAGCATGGAAAGATAGTCGGGGCAATACGAGGCTGCCTATCTGAAGACTCATTAATGATATCACAATATTGTGAAGTTCAATTAATTTTTTTGAAGATAACATAATGTATGCAGTATACTTGCATTGCAATTGTCATGCACTGGGCTATGGTTGGTTGCTATAACTAATTAAAACTATTTCTTTTGCTCTTGAGTAAAGTTCACCAAAAGTCTCTAAATTTACCCCCTGGGATATTTGTTTTTTTTTGTCCACATACAAGATGAGTTTTTAGTCAAATTTTGTGAGAAGATAGAGAACATGGTGCCTTGTGCTAGAAAAATATAGTAAGAATGTTTCATGGTTATTTTTATAGATTAGAAACATTTAATATGAAATTTGTGCTAAGGATACAAAACTATGTGCAAATAAATCATGAAAATTTCCAAATATATTTTTCTAATACAGGGCGTCATGTTTATAAATCATCTCACCAAATTTGAACTTAAAATTCAATCTGTGTTGGAAGAAACATAAAAGACAAATCTCATTAGGGGCATATTGAACCAATTAAAATAGTTTGGGGAGTAAAATTAGCCTAAATTTTATTCAGGGGTGAAGTGGACAAAGTGAATTGGCAAAGGTATTAAAATGGATTTCACGGTGTCAGGTTAACTCACCTTGATATTGTTGGATTATTTGACTTTTATGTGCCATAATTGGTGTCCAATGGTGTAACCACACAGGACCCTTAGACCTTAGATCATTATTAATTGGGGGTGTGAGGAAACGAGATGGAATTCACTGTTCTAAACAATGGGAGGGAAATCTTTGCCAATCATGTGGTTGGATTTGAAAGTGCATATCCATGCAATTACGATAAGGACATGACAATTTTAGTTAGTAATTCACTATAAAATGAAGCGTTTAATTTGGTTGCCACAAGGAAGATATTGTATATATCTTGCCTTGACCTTAATGGTTTATATATCTTACCTTGACCTTAATGGTTTTATGTGGAAAAGAGGTATTTGTTTGTGTATACACCAAAGATTCATTGGATATAATCTTGTATGTATTGGGGTCAATATGTTTTTTTCTAGTAATTGACAGTGAATTGTGGTTTTAAAGAAAATGATATTCATGGTACTATGGCTTTTCAATGAATCTAATAAGTCACACACTTAGTAGTTTTGTAAGAACATAAAGCCTTGTCCATGCCATGGGACATGCAGCGTGTATTGGGTAAGGAAAGGTGGGAGCTTGGTGTAGTAGCAGAACATGTGTGCTAGCTTGGATGATACCCTGGCTGGACCCGCATTATGCCACAAGAGCGGGGGCACATCTTCAATGGACCAATAGGGTGTTACAAAGGTGAGGTAGCGTCGAGACGATGCCCGTGCGTAGCCCAAATCAGATTAGACGGGGTTTATAAGGGTTTTTTTAAGAAGAAAGATGCATTGATCTTAGCTCATTACACCGGTCCTTTTACAAACATGACTCCAAAGAAAAGAAAAATTATAAAGAAGTCTAAAACTCCTGTTCATCTTTCTCGAAGCCTTCGGAGATCTGTTCGTCACCGCCGCCGAAGCCGCTTTCCAATCGTCGTCGGGCACCAAAGCCAATCTCCACAAGGTGGAGGCCGCAGAGGAGGGCTTACTTCTAGGCAAATCAGCCGAGTACACTGCCTCCCAGACGCATCGGCCAACTCCAGTACTCACGACGCATCCTTCGATTCCACCGCCGGCAACCCGAGCAAAGCTCAGATTTTCACCAAAGATCATCTTCCTTGAGATTAACAGGATCAGCACCATCATCATCTGAAGAAGACGGCGATACGCCAGCCCTCGACTCCTAGACAGGTCTCCCCAGCCTCTCCGTTGACGTCGGAGTAGATCGCCATCGGAGAACGGAAGAAGCTGGGAGAAATTATTCCTCTTCAACGTCGTCGCTTCCGCATCGCCGGCGCCGCCAAGAAAACTAAGCCGCAGATGAGCCATGCTCCTCCGGCAAAACCTAACTCCACCGCCGAGCATCGACGGCGAGCAAACCCTAGACCTAAAAGGACTCGATCTACTAAAAGAACGGACCCCCGCTCCCCTCACCACCGGCTAGGAGGCCGGGGGCGAGGGAGAACGGGGGCCGGAGGCAGGGCGACGCGGGGGACGGGGGCTGCGACGCGACTCCTAGGCGGGCGGGCGTTGGGCCCAGCTAGGCTTAGTAGGATTTGGATTTTGGCCCAAGTAAGTTTACAAGTAGTTTAGAGTTTATTTTTATTTCTTGATTTGAATCCAAATTAGACTGAATGTGAACTAAAATCAAATTCCAAATAAAACCAGATAAATCCAAATCACGTATGCGTGTATGCTTAAATAGCTTTGATGCGTAACTTTAATAACATAAGTTCGAATATATTTCATGACATCATTTAATTCAACCAAAGTCTAAATACAAAATTTTTTCTATTAAAGGCTCGTTTGGATTGAAGCCGCCGCTTGGCTTGCCAAAATTTTGGCGTTGACTGCTTCACCTGGCTGTGTTTGGATGAGCGCCGATGATTGGCGAGCCCAGCAACCCCACGTCCACGTGTATTCTTTTTTTTTGTGGTAAAAGGTGCTTTTATTTATAAGGGTATCAGATTACAATCAAGTTTCAGTAGCTCAGAGATACATTGAAGGTGATTGGCCTCTCCAGACCACACAGTGTCCTGTACGCTTCGCTGAACCTGCAAGTTCATGAGCCACTCTGGCGGTGTTTAGTTCCGGTAGAGTGAAAATAAAGTTTGATGAAAATGTCACATCGAACACTGTAGCACTTTTCGTTTGTTTGTGGTAATCGTTGTCCTACCATAACCTAACTAGGCTCAAAAGATTCGTCTCGTCGTGTACATCAAAACCATGCACTTAGTTTTTTTATTTACCCATGTTTAGTGTTCCATACATGAGGAGAGAGATTTGATGTGATAGGTAAATAGTGAAGTTTGAAGAGAGAAATTTTGTCTTTTGAAGGAAACTAAACAGGGCCTCTATTGCACTCTCTTCCTATTTTCCTAATCTTCACCTCGGGAAGCAACAACATGCATGCTTTCATTTCCTGTATAATGTTTGAGTACCGTGCTCTGTCTGTCGCCTTCTGCAGAGCCTTTAACTACGTACAAACTGTCCGACTCTATGATTGTGGGCTTGCCGATCCATTCCACTGTTAACACCTTCTAGACATGCTAGTGCCTCTGCTTCTTCCACCGATGAGCATCTCTGAATTTCCTTCCAAGCTGTCAGCAGAACCTGGCCTTTATGATCCCTGATAATTAGGCCAATGCTCGCCTCCCCAGATTCTTCACGGAACGCGGCATCCATGTTGAGTTTACTCCAGCCCTCCATAGGTACTTCCCATCTCAAAATCTCTTTCATTGTTTCCTTGATAAGTGTAGCTGGATGCCACAGCAAGCAGATGGCCATCCTTACTGAAGGAAAGAGCAGCGATGCTTGAAGCGTACTTTGAGTACTGCAGCCAAAAGGAAATCATAAATACAAGATATTTCAGACAGCAGCATCCCAATGGAGCAAAATATCACTTGGTTTACCTGATATAGTCTTTTCTTGTTAATGCCATCCCACACATTTACAAATCCATCACAACCTCCAGTGGCAAATGTTCCATATCTGCAAAAGGACAAGAAAATAAGAACTAATAATACAATAAGATACCAAACTGCAACAGAAGTGAACACCAGGCTTTACATTGGATGGAAAGCAATTGCATTGACAGGATAAACAGTGTCCCTCCCAGCCTCAGATTTTCGGTGACACTTGAAAGCATACCTGCAAGAAAAATAGCAATCAAACAAATATTAAGAGAGGAATGTAAATGGCACCACTGTTCAGACTAGATCTCCAGAAGAAGGTAAGCGCTCAATAGCTCCATTGCACTACGTTAAGAGACAATAAATTTGGTAGTTTGTACTTGGGATATATTATATGCAAACTATAACAAGTGGCAAGCATAAAGGTCAATTTACTTCCTAATTTAGCAGAACCCACCAAAACCTAGAACGGCATATCATCTTGTTTGGGAGATACAGAAAAGATAAAATTTCTACAAAATGTAAATAACAGAAAAAAGAAATAAAAAATGATACTGTTCACAGGAAATGTGTTTCCATTCTTGTGTTTGAATGTGTATTACAAAACATTGATACAACACTATGCAGATTTCTAACATTGATACCAGCATGCTTCTACACAAAAAATGTTAGCTTCTAGGAAGAAACACATGGGGAAAGGATTGGTGTATGAAAATTGTGGAAGCATGCTATGTTTCATTATCCATAGTTTCAATTGATGCTACAGGAAACAATATTAAACCATTCAAGTCATAAATATGAAATCATTACAAAACACAAGCCAGTTTTTGCAGTTAAGATGCAGAAAACATACTTTTTAGACTGTGCAGACTCAGATAGATCAAAGAATTCCATAGAAACTCGGCCTTCTACAGAACTTAGAGCATATCCTGATGCAAGACAGACAAGAAAGGGATCAGCATGTAAACATGTATATATAGTTAAATACAACATACAAGGGTTTGAAAAGCAAATAACAAATATTGAACGAGTGTTCCAAATCAAGGCGGCTTGAACATCATAACCACCACCAGCATGACAACCGCTCTACTATGCCAGCTAGCCTATATTATGAAGACAAGGCCGGACTAGTAGTTGGACCACTATGTGTTTGCTTGGGGGCAATGGGAGTTCAGACTTCAGAGGTAGGGGTTAATAAAAGAAACCTCTTGTTTGTTTGGTGGTAGTGGGGGAGTTCTGATGGGACAGGGAATGGTAGTTTAGAGGGTAAACTCCCACCAATCATTTCCTAGGGGAGGGGTGGGAGTTGTTTTTTAAGTAGGAGATAAATGCATCCCCACTGTTCATCGTGACTTATGAATTATGATAGAATTGCCCAGCCCAAAACACATACACCAAACAGTGGATTTGAATTCCCTCAATCCCCTTGAACTCCTCCCAATCCCTCCCCCAACCCCCCCTCTCCCCAATCCCCTTCACAATCCAAGGGATTGGGACTAAAAAGCAAATTCCTATCTTAATTACCTCCAATTCCCATGGCTAATTCCCATGCCCCTTCCCAAATGCTTGGTAAACAAACAGGATAGCTAACAGCATAGTTGAATAAGCAGGTTTCCTGTAAACAGGATTGTAAATTCGCCACCCAGTCCTTGAGGCGAGGAATATTTGCCAATAGAAAGCATGTGGATTTTCTAAGTTCATGAAAACTAGTACTCTATGTAACTATCTACATATAGGGAAATATTCTGTTCCAATTTATGTGACAAGCACTTCTCTTGTGAACATAAATATCTAGAGCACAAACAGGGTCAACCTGCTTACTCCAAACAGGGTTAACACGTAGTCAAATATGCTAATAACATTCTACCATACTGCATTATAACTTACCTATACATTCATTTCCAGAAAAAAAAAACATAGGTACGCTCGAGCCACGTGACATTATATACAGATGTTAAGTAAATAACTGCATAAGCACTTTGTAGTGGGCTGATCTGTGGCTTAACTCATTTCCCATTATTTATAAAACTAAGGGGGCATGATGCATTTTGTTTTCATTTTGGAAGGTCAAATGCAGGTAGTACATGAAACAATCAATATAGAAATTTATGATGCAAGCATTTGTGTAAAATTTAATAGAATTTAAATAAGTGATCATTGTTTAACCCCAGTAGATCAACGCAGTGGAAGATTATCAAGATTTCTGATACAAGGATAAACTTTTACAGCATGGCACCGAGATTTACATAGTCATTCTGATGCAACAACTTAAAGGACAGTGTCCATGCACTGACAAGGTTCAACATTACAATTGGAGGAGCCTCCTCCATAATCCTTAAGTCAAGCTCGCAAATAAAATTTGAATTGTTTTTATGGAATCTAAAGGTTCCCTTAATTTTCATCCCAAATAAAATGCCGAAATAGAGGGGTCTGAACAACTATAAAAGAAAGCCACAAGCATTAATTGGCGATTTACCGTTCCTCTACTCTCTGTACAGTAGGTACAAATGTACAATTAAAAAATGATGGAATGTTGTCAGTTAGCAACCTACTAATAAAGAATGAAAGCTGTTACCTGTTCCGTTGGGGAAACATCAAACACATCGTGTTTGATATTTCAAAGATGAGTCTCTCTTTTGCTCAGGCTGAGACATATTGCGCAAATCATAGATATTGACATGCCTTCCTGCCGTTGCAACAACCAACCTATTTCCTACTAATGACAGAGAATATACACGTTCTGGTTGGGTGTATGTCCCAACAAGTGTATGGTCTGGTCCACTCACTCCTCTTGGATCCCAGCATTTGACAGTTTTATCCCAGCTGCCAGTAATGACTTGTCCTAAAAATACAACAAACAGTTCAATTCAGACATAATAGGTGGTGATTGATAAAATACAACAAATCAATAAAGAAAAAGGACACCAAGTGCATTAAAGCTTTTCAAGAGTCCTATTTCACACTGGCTGTATAATATTATAAGTTATTTAAAAAATGAAGAGAGCTCCCAGAAGAAGACACGCTAAATAATTTTTATCAACTGAAAGATACGCAGTGAAAGAGTTTGTATCGCAGTAAGTATAATACAGTTATACAACAATGGCAGATCACTACATTATCTGATAAGGATTGTGATTAAATTGAGACTATTCATTGTAAATTTGCAGAAACCTGAAATACACCAAATATTCCAAAACACAACACGAAATAACTAGGTACCATAGACATGAGTGACAAGGACATCTCTATCCTCAGCCCAACCACAACGCCAACCAACGAAATTCATGTAGAAGACCAAGTAAAAGGAAAATAACTTCTCCACCAGCCAAGGCTCAAATGGTTTCCAATTGTACATTGGTATTTTCTTAATCCAGGTATGGAAACAGTTAGCAATGTGTTCCATTTACTGAAACATAAGGTTTGACTGCATCAGGCTGCACAAGTACCTTGCAGTGAAGAAGTAAAACCATAACATAAATACAAAAGTAATTCAATTAGAATAGAAGTACCTGCAGCGTAAGAGTATTCCACACAGCGAACTGGACCATCATGTCGCCCCAGAACATCTTCTTTGGCTGAACTAAATACTAACCTGAAATAGATGATTCAGGCACAGTACTTGTCAGTTGTACTCAGATCTCCATACAAATAAATATCTAAGAGAAGGCAAATATAAGTGTATTTACAAGCAACAACTATGAAATTAGTTGCATTCAATAATCAGATCTCTATGTAAATGAATATACCAGACAATGCAGGTGTAAGAGCATTTACAAGCAACAAATTATGGAACTAGTTGTACTCAATTACAAGATATGAGCATATTGCTCATCAATCTTACATTCTTACCTGAAGCATTTAATTCACATGAAACATAAAAGTCATTTCCCAACTTTAATAGAAGAATAATGTATATAAAACACCATACACCTGTAATTCTAGAACAGCCGGTCAATACAAAATGAATATAAATTTTTTTTAGCTGTGAACAATCCCCTTTCTATATGTCAACGAAACATTAGCAAAACTGCTCTGTATGAAGCTTAAGAAATGTACTGCATGGCCACATTTATTTTCCCCTTGTAAAAACAATACATTTAATTTCAAAATTATCTGTACCACAAAAGACATTTGACCAACTAACTATAACAAAAGCCTCTCGTTGGACCACATGCAACTTTTAAAACGGCATTGCATTTCTCCACATCGCATACCAATTTCCCAAATTGTATGGAAATCAAGTGCGGAAATAAGGCAGGAATGGGGAAAACATAAAAAAAAACTCACCTCCGCACTGTGTGGTCGGCTCCGGCGCTGAACCCGGAGGAGTCATCGTGGAAGCAGCAGTCGAGGACGGCCCCGGGGTGCACGAACTCCCCCTTGAGCACGTTGGCGTCGGCGTCGTAGAGCCGCACCGTCTGCAAAACCCCCCGAGCCAGATTCAGAAACGCCGGATCAAAGAGCTAGGGTTTAACGAGCGGAGGAAAGGGGGGACGACGAGTGAGAATGGGCCGAGGCTCACCTTGTCCCACGAGGAGACGAGGAGGTTGTTGCTGTGGTTGGAGAAGCGGAGGTTGGAGATCCCGTCGGAGGGCGGGTTGGCGAGCTCCTTGCCGCTGCCCATGGCGGCTGGCGCGGCGGCGGCGCTCATGGCAGGCGACCCCGAGGAGGAGCTGGGGGAGGAATCTAGCTAGGGTTCGGACGCCGGAGGAGGGGGTGGATTCGAAATTTGAATTCCGCAACGGCCGGCGAGACGAGCACGAGGGAGGTCGATGGGGAGCGGACGGTTTCTTAAAGAAAAGCTCGGGGAATTCGGGTTCTGGATTCGAATTTTGAACAACTTGGGTAGAGGAGAAAGAAGGGGGCCGAGGGAAAGAGAAGTCAGACGAGGGCAGAAGATTCCACGGGCGTGTGCTCTTCCTCCTCGCCCGGCGGCGTGGGCCGAGGAGCTGAGGCGGTAACGGTCTGCCCTTTGTTGGGCCGAGCCCGCGCCATGCAGTTCGTCAAACATATTTCTACCTTATATTTTGGTTTTGGCATCTCTGTTCTTTTTACATTTTTTAGATAAAGGGAAATATATTTTATCAAGCAAATGAAACTATCCCGGCTGCTACATCATGAGATGTATGAGGCCAATAATTATTACAAGTTTGAACTAAGTGCTTGACTCCGTCGTCCATATAGTTAACACACTCAACAGCCAAGAGAGAATAGGGCTGAGATAAAACAAAGAAGTTCATCATAAACTTAATCTATTGCTAAACCTCCACCCATTCCTGGCAAAAATCTCCATTGTCAGAGACTCCAAAAGGTCCGCATGTCGCATAAATCTCCTTTCCTCCTCCTTTTGGAAAAATCGACCACGTCTGTGTCCAGTGTGAACCCTTATAAATAACCTGTATAAAAGAATAAATTGGTGCTTTGTCAAATACTATATCATTTCGGCTTAACCGTATGGCCCAACACATGGCGCCTCCTCCCACCAAAACTAGAGGTTTTTTATCCTTTGGGCCGTGTTTCTTTGGGGGTGGAAAATTTTTTCCACCCCCTTTGACCAATAATTAAGGGTATTAAATAAAGTCAGTTTACAAAACTAACTTCACAACATTGAACTATTTCACGAGATCTATCTAATGAGGCCTTTGACCATATGATTAGAGGATGGTTACTGTAGCATTACTGTAGCAAACCATGGCTTAATTAGGCTCATTAGATTCGTCGCGCAAAGTTACGCTCATCCCTAAATGGGTTTTACAAATAGACTTCATTTAGTGCTTCATGCATTCAAGATTCCTTTTGGAAAAAATTTTCCCTTCCTCTGTGAAACACGGCCTTGGCAAGTTATCCAACCAAGTGCCAAACATATGAAATACGTTTAAAGGGGTTGTGATACCAAAGGCTAAATGTATCATTCTCCAGACAAACTTAGCAATAACGCAATAAAAAAGATGTTGTATAGTTTCATAATTATTACAAAAACAACATGCCTTGTTTCCGTGCCAATTTCTTTTAACTAAGTTGTCTTTAGTAAGAATAACACCCCTATACAAAAACCATAGAAAAATTTTAACCTTTAAAGGTATTTTGATCTTCCAAAGTAAACTATTATGAGGCCCGTTGTTTGAGTTCAAAATTGCATTATACATTGATCTAACCGAGAACATACCATTTGCATTTAGGGACCATCTCAAGACATCCGGCTGATCATTTAAATGTATGTCTGCAATTCTTAGGACAAGGCTATTCCAAGAATTGAGATTATGTGCAACTAGACTTCTTCAAAAGGATATGTTTAAAGGAATTATGCTCAAGATATCTCTCACTGTAGCGTCCTTTCTCCTAACTATATTGTACAGATTAGGATATTGATCTTTTAAAGTGTTTATACCTAGCCAGTTATCTTCCCAGAATCTGATTTGATTGCCACTTTGAAGTTTGAAATTTCCAAAATTCAAAAATTGACCTTTTGACATTCATCAGACCTGTCCAGAATCGAGAGTCACCAGGCTTTTTCTCCACTTGAGTAATTGTTCTAGTACATAAATATTTATTTCTAAGAATTTGTTACCATGCTCCATCCTCATTAATTAGAAGAAAAAGCCATTTACTGAGTAGACACTTGTTCTGAATTTCTAAGTTTAAAATGCCCATACCCCCTTGTTCTTTAGGTGCACATAGAATATTCCACCTAGCTAGTCTATATTTTTTCTTGTGGTTGTCTCCTTGCCCAAAAAAAAATCTGGATCGATAAAAATCCAGCTTCTGCAATACCCCTTTTGGTATTTCAAAAAAGGATAACATAAAAAAATGGATGCAGTCAAAAACTTAACTTTAATATTTTTCTATAAGAATGAAGTATTCGGTTTTTTTACACAAGAATATAGCTTGTTGGCATTTGAATACTGCTACACCATCCAAGTGTGTTTAGTTGCTCGCATTTCATCTGAGATATATGGACATCCGACCAACAAAACACACTCATGTGAAAGGGAACAAAGGCCAAAAACTATTGGCACCAAAACAAAATATATTGTACAGATTAGGATATTGATCTTTTAAAATGTTCATACCTAGCCAGTTATCTTCCCAGAATCTGATTTGATTGCCACTTTGAAGTCTGAAATTTTCGAAATTCAGAAATTGACTTTTGACATTCATCAGACCTGTCCAGAATTGAGAGTCACCAGGCTTTTTCTCCACTTGAGTAATTGTTCTAGTACATAAATATTTATTTCGAAGAATTTATTACCATGCTCCATCCTCATTAATTAGAAGAAAAAGCCATTTACTAAGTAGACACTTGTTCTGAATTTCTAAGTTTAAAATGCCCATACCCCCTTGTTCTTTAGGTGCACATAGAATATTCCACCTAGCTAGTCTATATTTATCTTGTGATTGTCTCATTGCCAAAAAAAATCTGGATGTAAAAGTCCAGCTTCTGCAATACCCCTTTTGATATTTCAAAAAAGGATAACATAAAAAAAAAGGACGCAGTCAAAAACTTAACTTTAATATTTTTATATAAGAATGAAGTATTCGGTTTTTTTACACAAGAATATAGCTTGTTGGCATTTGAATAGTGCTACACCATCCAAGTGTGTTTAGTTGCTCGCATTTCATCTGAGATATATGGACATCCGACCAACAGAACACACTCATGTGAAAGGGAACAAAGGCCAAAAACTATTGGCACCAAAACAAAATACCCGTCATCTCCAGCAGGTCAACAAAATCAATTAAGAAAACTAAAGATACACCTGAAAAAAGGCAAAAAAAATGCTAAGCATATATGTCATATGCTAGCTTTTCAACTAAGTGGTGACAAATCTCATCTCATTATACGCTTTGAGTTTGTTTGATAGCTACGCAAAAGGGCAAAAACTATTGGCAAAAAAGAAAATACCCATAATCTCCAGCAGGTCAATAAAATCAATTAAGAAAACTAAAGTTACACCTGGAAAAAAGGAAAAAAATGCTAAGCACATATGTCATATGCTAGCTTTTCAAGCTAAGTGGTGACAAATCTCATTATACGCTTTGAGTTTGTTTGATAGCTATACGCACATTCCGCGCACAGCGCCACCACGACACGAGGTCACCTCAAAGAGGTGCTCCCGCTCCTCGTGTGCTGGATGTGCCTGATTTGGCACGTCTTACCTGCAGCTAGTGTCTCTTATGAAAAGGGAGCTTTGTACTAATGTAAACGAGGTGGGATTAAGGCGTGTATGCTGGTCTGTTTACTTTTTGAAGCCTCCCTTTCTGGATACAGGTGTAGTATCTGAACATTGTACGCATACAAAGTGCACCGAAACTCACACCCCTACACACGTACACAGACCTACAACTACACTCAGAAAGCAAGATCGCGTCCTTCATGAGATCGACGGAGCCAACCTGGCTCTGTAGACGACGGGCACGTCGTACTGACCATTGTGTCGTCACGCGAGGGAGGCAGCATGAAGATTCACTAACAGGCAACTCCTATGGATCAAAAGCCAACTCCATCCGAAGCACACCAAGGGGCTCCAGATCGGAGCAGCTCGAACCCCACCGGTCCGCCGCCGCCACCGGAGCACATGACGACGAGATGGACGAAGACCAGGAGGAATTTATTCCACGGTGGCAGCGCCGCCTCCACCAAGCAAGCGCCGCCAGGAACAAGCCTCATGCTGTTGCTGCCGACGATACTGGAGAAGAAGAACCCGCTCCGTCAACCCGCCGAGCCCACCGCAGCACAAGAGAACCGGTCTCACCGACAGACCCGGAAAATCCATCGCGAGCAAAAGAACCCGCCGCCGCCGCTCGCAGAGACAGGGAATCCGCCAGGGATGACGAAGAAGGCCGCGCCGATACTAGATCAGGCCTCTCCGCAACCACGCCGTCGTCTCTTGCAAGAACCGCAGCAGCCACAAACGACGGGATTACCTAACCTCCAAAAGAAGCCACCACCGGAACTCGCGCTATCAACGGCGCCAGCACCGGAACTCGCCTGGAGGAGAAGAAGCAGCCATGGAAGCCACGCCGACGTCGCCGCAGCACGGACGACACCAACCTTGCCTCCACCTGCAAAAACCTAGGCTACTACACTAAGAACTAGCCTATATACAGGACCGCGCCCGCATCCCGCACCGATTCCGCACCCTCCCGACGCCGGCGAGGCCGTCGGAGACGAGGAATCGGCGAGGAGCGGACGCAGAATCGAAATCGCCCTCCTCCGCCTTTTTTCCTTGTAGCTTGGGGAAAGAGGAAGAGTCGCTGGTCTGTTTACTTGGTACCGGAGTCCTGTGCCCGGCCCAGAGAAGCAACGCTGTAATCATTCCACGTGGGCCAAAGCGAGCAGAAAAAAATGTGAAGGGACGGATGGGCCTGCTGAGCAAACGTGTTTTTTTGAAGCAACCTGAGTAACGTTCATAGATTACGTTACTTAATTGCTCACTAATGGCTCCTCTGGAGAGACTAGAGAGTGGAGACAACCTATATGTTATTCACAGACAACAAATTGTAGCATTGTGAATTGTGATTCTGACTTGAAAGTTGAAACTGAAGAACCTCCTTTCCATATACACAGGAAATACTTGACAGGGCACACGATATGAAATTGACTGTTTCAAGCAAACAATTTCAAATATGACGCTGTACAATTGTTTCTCAGTATGGTTGTATAAAGTGGTATTGTAATACCTAACAATACTGGGTAATACACTTGATCAATCCACATCAATATCGGCATGTACACAACACTCAGCAATCTGGTAATAGATCGACTATACAAAACTCCAGGCAAACGGGAAAGTTCTATCCGTATTGCTCGTTCATGATGTTTTGCTTCCTCTCCTGCACAGTACAAATTAAGATACAATTTCGACAGTAAATAATCTGCTTCACCATCACAAAGTATGACAGAGCCAGCATGTGCTTACCTGGGCGAGACGGCGTTCTTTATTCAACTTTAGAGCTCTTCCTTTCTCTTCATCAGATCTAAATATTTTCTGAATGTAGACAGATATTTCTATTATTGTTGTCTAGGTCGATATCTAAACAAAATACGAGTAGCAGACTAGGCACATTAAGCACTCGACTAAACCTTGCCTGGAATAAGTTGAGAAGTTATCTGAACTCAACAAGAAATTATAATTCATTTTCGATCAATTTCTTTTTCTTTTTTGGGCAGCCTTTTTGATCAACTTAGGAACGATACAATGTAATATGTACTGTAATCCTGGTGATTGATTTCTCATGGCACTACAATTTATTAAAAAAAAAGGGAAACGAGAATCACAAATCCAACAACAGCTTTGTTTTGATAATTTAATTCAACAAATACATTTCCCAACAATTTTTAAATACACAATACTACTTCAAACCCAGTGAAGCTACACCCACCCATGTTACTTAACAGAAAACTGAGAATTATCGAAGGTCATAAGTAATCATTGCTGATAATCATTAGTGAAGACCACTACCAAAGAGACTTGGTGATCCTGACCTTTCCGTTCAGTAACCCCCCAAGTTGTATAATGACATTACCATACCAAACTAACCTCTGAATAATATCCCGCAAATTATAATTAGAAGGCAAGGTCATGAGAACCAAGCAAAAGCTCGGTTGGTAGAGCCTCCAATTGAGAGGCCACCCACACGGGCTCAAACCCAGGGGCTCGCAGGTCTTGTAACTACCTCCCTAAAAATGGTTTCAGCACTCCCCTCTCATAAGGCAAGCCATGAGAATGTCTTCTCTAGAAGCCAATTTCATCCAGACTGTGAAAAGCTTACCTTTTCAGTGGTTGACATATTTTCAATACGATCAATTTTGATGTCAAAGATATCATGCAACAAATCATTGTCCTGCATGCACACAGAGAAGATTTAACACTATTACACCAAAATATAATATTTCACAGATGAACCAATATGTGGATGGTTTTGCTTATAGTAACCTGTGCATGCTTCAGGAATCCTCGCCCAAGAAACCGCCTCAAATAGTTCAACTAAGCAAGAGACAAATCTCATTAGATTTATAATGGCTTGTGCAAGAGAAAACTTGGCACAAGAACAAAGAGAAAAGAGACAGCTAACAGAAGCAAAGTATTGAAAGTTGTTTTCTCTCTCTAAGACATGTTTTTGGGAGTGTCGATTGAAAAACTACACAACAGAGTGTAGTTTTTCTAATCAACAATATACTATAGTGCCAGGAGAAAATGTACTCTAGTCAGTTATGTTGTATATTATATGATGTGGTTACTTCCAAAATAATTTTAAGAACAGTAGTGTTGTAACAGCATCTGGAATTTCACAATTTGACATTCTGACAACAACACAAAAAGTTGATAGCCAAGCATCCATGAATACATGCAGGAAGAATATAAAGATATTTCATGAGTAATTTTACATATAACAGAAAACAGTGATTGAGGAAGCTTTAACTAACTCTTTCCAAGAATCAGTATTTCTCCTAGATGAACCAACAGTGGTTAAAAGAAATGCCCATGCAGATACAGCGGCTGCTAATAAAGGAGGCTTCGGTTTTCTGATAATGCCAACCTGTAGACCATCCCCAAAATAATTAAGTTTAGAAGGAACTGAATGCAGTACTTTCTGTTTAATACTATACCGAAGAGAAAAACTACGGAGGTCAGCCGGCCTTACATTTGATCCTGATTTTGGATGGATCACATCCCATATGGCTTTCAAAGATAGCTGGGTTTCAGCAAGATCAGTTGCACCAACAAACGTGGCAACAGCTAAGCAATCGAGTGCCTACAATCATTCAGTTTAGGTTAACTCGACTGAAGTGCACATAAATTTGCTCCAAACACACATAGAAAAGGAGAAAAATTCAACATACAGAGATCATCTTGGGTGCTTCAGGCCAAGTTTGGAGGATTCTCAAAAGCTGTGGATGAGACTCATCCATTATTTCACGCGAACTACTTCCAGCACCTAGTGTGATTGCCAGTAAGCCTTGCAGGTACAAAATGAGGAAAAAAAAACAATATGAGGACATCACACATCCTGCTACAGTGAAAATGACTATGGGTGAAGAATACTAACCAATGGCGCGACAAGCCAGACACACCTCCTTTGTAGATCCCTTTTTAATCGAATTGGTGAACTGGCTCAATAGTGTCACATATCTTTAATGAGGAAAAAAAATCTATCAGGTAAAGTTAGCAAAAAGATCCCATTTCCCCAGCAAAATATTGATCTCACCCACTCACATGCACATGTAAGCTCACTAAAATTTTAAAACTAGAGTATAACAAAGGACGAACATGTAAACTGCATTTTTGAGGTTACATCCTCCAACCCTGTGGATGCGCAGGATATAATATATCCTGTCTGTTCATGAGTCTAGTTATATAAAATACTAAGGGAATTTATCAACTTACTTGTTTTCCACTAAACCAAGAAGCACAAAACTTTCTAAAGCATCAACAAGAGCACCCAATGCTTTCTCTCTGGTGGATCCCCTGCATGAGTCATGTAGTATTATAGCAAACAAGAAAGTTAGTAATGTTATTTGTTCATTCACATTAGCAATTGGTAAATTCTCTGATCAATATCAGACAGATATTGCAAAGAGAAAGTCCACAAGCAAGTCCTTATGATGACAACACAACTGAAAGTAATTCTACAGTTCCATTTGACATTTTTTTTTCATAAAACTCTTCTCTACAAAAAAAGTATATATATAATTGGCTATTACAAGGCATTGTAATGAATTTAGCAATCAAAATATTGTAAGCATAACCCATGAACAAATAGACAAGCATGAATATGCGTTTCCACCATTTGTGAATGACCACCAAGGATAAAACTTGAAGGCAAGGAAAGGTGCAATTTCCACTATTCTTGAACTGGCATCAACGATCAAGTTTAAGGGGCACGGAAATATGCAACTCAAAATTTACATGAGATGTGAGATATTCCTAGATGTGCTATAAATGTGGTCACATGTACCGACAATTTACAATAACAATTTATACAAGATAAAGACATGCCCACATTGCTAATTACTAGCCATAGGTTGCAATTGTGAAGCATAAAGGTATGGGTAAATGACAAGGCCTATTTGAGCATGTAGAAATGGTAACACCAATGCAGAACCTCACCACCTACTGGCTTGTGCAAGAGAAAACTTGGCACAAGAACAAAGAGAAAAGAGACAGCTAACAGAAGCAAAGTATTGAAAGTTGTTTTCTCTCTCTAAGACATGTTTTTGGGAGTGTCGATTGAAAAACTACACAACAGAGTGTAGTTTTTCTAATCAACAATATACTATAGTGCCAGGAGAAAATGTACTGTAGTCAAATATGTTGTATATTATATGATGTGGTTACTTCCAAAATAATTTTAAGAACA